>CM045451.1:3041465-3554007 GCA_024666655.1 Dascyllus trimaculatus
TTCTGGAGAGTTTTAAGTCATTACAGACACTTTTTAAACTTATTTTGGACAAGTTTCGAGTCATTTTTGCGAAATTTTGAGTCATTTTTGGCCAATTCTGAGCCATTTTGGACACTTTTTGAGAAATTTTGGAAAGTTTCAAGTCTTTTTTTAAACTTATTTTTACCTTATTTTGCTAAGATTTTCCAAAATGACTTAAAACAGTGGTTGAAAACACATAAAAGCTGTTTAACATGTCTCACAAAGAGTCCAAAATGACTAAAATATTGCCCCAAATAATAGAAATATACCCCGGATGACTCAGAAAGCATTCAAAATTGCACAACATTTAACAAAAATGACACGAATTGGTCAAAACTAACCTGTTAAAAGTTTAGAAAGTGTCTTTAAAGATTTCAAACTTTCCAAAAATACTCAAAAACAGTCCAAAATGACGCAAAGCTTTTAAAAAATGACACAAAATTTGATGCAAATTACATAAATTGATCTAAAATGACTTGAAATCTTTCTGAAAAGACTTAAAATAAGCTAGAAAGTGTCTCTAATCGCTTGAAACTTTGCAAATGTGCTCAAAAAGCTCACAAGATGACTGAAAAGCTGTCATCCAGCCATGAGCCCTCCTTCCCTGCCTCCCGTCTGACGCCTCGCCGGGACTCGGCCTCGTCTCTGCAGCTTCGTGTCACCAGATGATCCTGCTGTTGGCTAAACTCCGCTTCTGTTCCAGTAAATATCTGCTACGTAAAAATAACCAGCGGCGGTGACAGAGTCCTGCATTGTAACGAGTCCGCGGTAAAAATAGAGGAGCTGCTCGTGTGTCCGGAGGAACGGCAGCTGCTCCACCTCGGCCTGCAGCAACATGTATGTCTGAAGCGGCGTTTGCTCCTCTCACCTGGCCTCCCGGAACTTCTTCAGCAGACTCGGCCGGTCCTGGTTCCTCCGTCGCCTGAACCATCGCTGCACTTGTCTTTCTGAGCAGCCGGTCTGCTTGCAGAGGCTCGATACTGAAGACTGAGAGCAGAGCGGAGGGTTAGTTAGCGTTTCCCGGAGCAGCAGCAGGGTGTCGCTGTGTTTGCGTGGATTCGTACCTGCGTGGGGTTTTTGGTAATGTTACAGTAGTAGGACTCCAGTGTGGGATTGTGTGGAGCTTTGAGCCGCACCGTCTCCTTCACCCCGAGTAGAGACGCCAGGGGGGTCGCCACCGTCCTGCAAGCACAAGGAAGGAGGTTGAGATTTAGGGGATGATTAGAAATAGTAAGAAACTGACGAATTCAGTCGGGGACAAAAGCGGGGATTTCTCTTTTATTTAGTGGGGAATGATCTACTTACACTGAATGTAAACTGAGATATTAACCCTCTGAACCCCCAAAACCTGAAGGCGGGTTTTACAGGCAGGTTGTCTATTAAGAAAAGCAGGGACATGACGCCGTTTATCAGCCATAAAATGTAAAAACAGAAAGATATTTTCAAGTTTAAAGCAGCTCACAAAGTAATTATGTGTGACATGTAGGGTTAATTAATATTCGAATATCCGAATAATAATTTTGATATTCGAATATTCATGCACACCGCCGCTGGGCGCTGCCAAGCGTCGCCAAACACTGCCGAGCGTTGCCGAGGCTGTAGTATGCTGCCAAGCGTCGCCAAACACTGCCGAGCGTTGCCGAGGCTGTAGTATGCTGCCAATTGTTGCCGAGCGTTGCCGAGGCTGCAGTACACCACCGGGCGCCGCCGAGCGTCCCCAAATGCTGCCAAGCATTGCCGAGCGTTGCCAAGGCTGTACTACGCCGCCGAGCGCTGCTGAGCGTCACCGAGTGCTGCTGAGCGTCACCGAGCGTCGCTGAGTGTCGCCAAGGCTGCAGTACGCCGCCGAGGCTCTAGAACGCCGCAGTGGTTCTAGTATGCAGACCTGCCAAATCCAGTATCACACACACACCTGGCCGACACCGCGGCACGAACCAAATATTCGAATATTCGCTGAATACCTGATCCGAATATCCGAAGCACAGATATTGTTGTTCGGACCAGCCCTAGTGACATGTGGGGAAATGAACCCAATCTGAGCTTTGAATCGTGATATTTCAGTAAAATTACTTCATTCTAGATGTCTCATTTAAAAATTAACCAAAAATAAACCATTTGTATGAATCATAGTCTGCAAAAAAGAAAAAATTCTGTGCTCCTCGACGCAAATGAAAAGCTATCATTGACTCAGCCGTGACCAACAGTCAGGTGGCAAAAATTCAGAGAGTTTATTGGTTGATTTCGATGAACCATCAATCAATTTATCAGCTAAAAATTGAAAAAGATCAGATTTTCAGCTTTCCAAAGGTTCATGAATGCATCAGCTGTGATTTTTTTAGGCTTAAAATCAAGGTATGTTTTTAAAATTATATTATTCTACATGCCTCATTTTAAAAAAAAAACATAAATAAAAGCTGATTCTGCAAAAAACATAAAATTCCGTGCATCTCGACGCAAACGAAAAGCCAGGACTGACTCAGCTGCGACCAACAATCACAGGGCAAAAAATTCAGAGAGTTTCCAGGTTGAACTGCAGGCAGTGTTTCCACAGAGCAAGGAGAAGACAAGTATAAAATGTAAACAGTTAAATATCTACAGTCTTTAGAGTCACCATTTCTGTGTACTTATTATTTTCTAATTTTTAAAGAACTTTAACTTGTGCAGGACTTTATATTGCAGTGAAAAATGAGCCCACAGTGAGGAAAAATGTGACAGGAGCCTAAAAAAAACGCCCAGAAGCTGATCAGGGATCAGAAGGTTAAACATAAGAAATTAATTATGTACATTATGAGCCATAAAAAGGTTATGACAGCAATTCAGGATGACAAGAAGTTAATGTTTAGTCTTATATTGCATCATTACAGCCTGTCATTCAAGTTTATATGGAATAATACTGTTGATTTGTCTGATCTCAGTCTACTACTTGGTATAATTTACTGCTCTGTGATTGGACGGGAGGTGGGAATAAAGAACAATAACAAGGAAAGGAACGTCTTGGAAAACATTCTGTAATGACTGACTGATATCCAAAAGATTAGCTACTGGAAACAGGAAAAACTGCCCTTCTGTGGACCTTTACTTGCTTTAAATTAGGGCACAACAAGGGGAAGATGAAGCGACTGCTGGGAAACAGAAGCCAGAAATAGCCACAGGAGGAGAAACTAAAGGACAGACGGAGGAGATAAATAAATGTGTAAATAAAGAGAAAGTCGACGCCGACCTTTCGAAGATCTGGCGGATGATGAGGAATATGAGCGCGATGGGAAGAGCCACCCACAGGTCCCGGGCCTTGGCGTAAACCCGTCCGTCCCGGTCCTCCAGGTCGGCCCAGCCCAGGCCCTCCGGAAACCAGAGCCGCTCCTGCCAGAACCAGTCGCTGAGCTCCGACAGCATCCTGGAAGCAAAGCAGAGCAGGTTTGTTAGGCTGGAAAGACAAAATTAGAGGAACACAAAGCCGTTAAACGAACATGCTAAAGGCCACCGCTCTGCTCGTGTTTATTGATCCAGTAGGTCTCTATGTGGAAACACTGCCTGCAGTTCAACCTGAAGACTCTCTGAATTTAAATCTCAATCTGAATTTTTTCTTTTTTTACAGAATCTATTTAGTGCCTATGTTTTGTACATTATCAAATGAGACACGTACAGTAATGTGAGTTTATTTAAATATCATGAAAACGCACATCACATGACACGTTCATGGACATTCAGTCTAATGATTTCTTTCAGTTTTTACAGTTTCGGCTGATAAATTGCATAATTATGACAGTTTTTCCTTTAAATTACTTCGCCGTAACATGTTCGTCCACTGAAAAATCAACCAAATAAAGGCTGTGATATTTAATCCAGATCCATTGCACATGTCTCATTTAAAAATTTGTCAAAAATAAACCAATTGCGCTAAATGGGTTCTGTAAAAAACAAAAAATTCTGTTTTGTTTGTTGAAGCCATGAAGCTTTGATTGACATAGCTGTGACCAACAGTCACGTGACAAAAATTCAGAGTTCTCAGGTTGAACTGCAGGCAGTGTTTCCACATAGAGACCTACTGGATCAGTAAATAAATGCATCATGGCTCAGAAACAGAGAACAGAGGAGACAGTAGTTGGAGATACATCCAGCATGGAGGAACATCTTCCTACAGCTGGTGTAGTTAATCAGATGTAACGTGCAGTTCTGTCGGCAACCAACATTAACCAAAAATAAGCTTAAAATTGGGATACAGTCGTCTCTCGTCATATCGTGGTCTCACTGTATCGCAGATTTTTAAATTGCATAAATCTAATTTTGTATCATGGATTAAGAAGAATATTAAATGGAAATAAAACAGTGTACAGCAGATGAGCAGACAAAGACTCACTTCCTCTTGAGCTAGTTTGAGATGCTACACGACACGCTATTGGCTGACGGATGGGAGGCGACCAATCAGAGCGCTGCGTTCTGCATCCTGGGCTCTGATTGGCTCAGCGGCCGTAGCATCAGCCTCCTCCGTCTCCCGTGTACAGCAGCGTTCAGCATCTGGCCTTGTCCGTTTCACATGGACGTCTGGTCGCTGTGTTGGGTTTATGTCAGCTCTGTGATGTCGAACAAATGTTCTGCACCTTCTAAGGCTTCTGAAACCCAAACATGGGGAGGGTTTATAAAGAATTATTACATCTATATATGAATAATTAAATAAATATAAGGTTGCTACTTTAGGTTCTGGAGCCTAACCCCCGCCATAGACGAGGGGCTGATGTATTTTATTAAATAATAAAAAAAAAACTGCGACCAACATGCGGCAAACGTCTGGGGACTTTTCAGCTGAACTGCAGGCAGTGTTTCCAGAGCAGGAGAGGATAAACGCATTGACTCCTTATTCATTCTGTGAGAAACAAACCACTTAAACTGAATATAAAAAGAGATATCAAACCTCGGAACCTCCCAGACCTGCTGGCCAGCATTAAAAAGCAACTCATCTTTTTAAATAACACTGACATGACGACATTTATCAGCCAGAAAAAGACTTTTTTCCAACTCTAAAGCAGCTCAAAAACTAATTACGCGTGACGTGTGGGGAAAATTGACCAAATTTTGTTTAAGTTTTAACTCACTTGATGTCTCATTTAAAAATAAACCGCTAGAATAAATCAGATTCTGCAAAAAAGAAAAAATTCTGCACTCCCCAGCACAACTGAGAAACTATCTCTAACTCAGCTGTGAGCAACAGAACAGAAGAGACAAATATAGCAGCTAATTTTTAAAACGAGCTAAAATGGTTGAATCTGAATGCACAGGCGCTCCTATGGGCCTCCTATAGCGGCCTATAGGAGCCCAGCTGTCCTCAGCAGCATGTAATTTAAAGAATGAGATGACTTCCCGCTCGCTGGAAGCCGCCTCGCTGTACATTTTTCCTAATGCATATACCAGAGCAGCTCCGGAGGCCCACGTCAGGGAGCAGAAATCAGCTTTCCCTCCACACCAGTCGACAAGCGGCAGCTGGTTTCCACTCGGAGGCTGCAGGGACTAAACTCAGGGAGTGGCGGTGGGGCGGCGAGAGAATCTGAGGGCTGTGAGTCATGATTCATCCATATGTGCAGGGCGGCCCACGTCTCCGGAGTCCCCCCTCACACGTCCACGCCGACTCCCCTCCCACAAAAGTGCAGCTGCAAAATACCAAAGTCCTGAAACCGCTTCGCCTCCACTCCCATCCCCACCCAGCCAGCAGCGAGGATTCCCCCCTCTGGCCCAGAGAGTGAAAACATGTGAGGGCCGACTTTAAAGTGGACGACCCAGATGTTAACCCTCTGAAGCCCAGACAGGCTCAACATAAAGTCCTGCAACCTCAGTGGAAACGGCACAACCATGGCTGGAATTGGAGGACTCAGGCTCCACAGACTGAAGATACTGAACTATCTCCATGTTTACAGCCTCTCCAGATTCATCATCTGTAGGAAGATGTTCCTCCATGTTGGATGTTTCTCCAACTACTGTCTCCTCTGCTCACTGTTTCTGAGCCGTGCTGCTTTTATTTATTGATCCAGTAGGTTTGGTTTTCCTCTCAGGATCATTCTGGATATTTTTTCAATCATTTTAAGCAATTTTATGTCATTTTTTCTCCCGTTCTGGACAATTTTTCATCAATTTGTACCCATTTTGAGTCACTTTGAAAAGGATTTTTTGTCATGTGACTGTTAGCCCCAGCTGACTCCATCATAGCTTCTCAGTTGCGTCAAGGACTGCAGAATTTTTCGTTTTTTACAGAATCTGCTTGGTGGGGACGGTTTATTTTTGGGCGAATTTCAAAATGAGACATGCAGAATTTCCGTGCTTATTTCTCCAGAAAGATGTTCCACCATGATGGATGTATCTCCAACTACTGTCTCCTCTGTTCTGTTTCTGAGCCGTGCTGCATTTATTCATTGATCCAGTAGGCCTCTATGTGGAAACACTGCCTGCAGTTCAACCTGAAAACTCTCTGAATTTTTTGTCACCTGATTTTTGGTCACAGCTGAGTCAGTCATGACTTTTCGGTTGTGTTGAGCAGCTCAGAATTTTTTGCTTTTTGCTCGGGATTTTTTAAATGAGACATCGTAATCGTATGAGTTTGATTAAATAGCTCAATTTTAAGCCGAGGTTTAGTTCATCGTTTCGCTGAAAACATTTATCACAGATGATGCGTTCATGAACTTTTGGGAAAGTTGAAAATCTGATGATATTTTTCAGTGTTTTGAATTTTTGTCTGATAAATGGCGTCATTTTGACAATTATTGCTTCAAATTACTTATGGGAGGTGAGTTGACCAAATCTAGACTGTTATATTTCATCAAAACCACTTTATTCTACATGTCGCATTTTTTTAAAAAAAACACCAAAAATAAACAAATTTAACTAAAAAGATTCCATAAAAAACAAAAAATTCTGAGCTCCATGTCAAAACCATGAAAGTCTAACCCACTCAGTTGTGACCAACAGTCGCGTAGCAAAAATTCTGAGAGTTTTCAGGTTGAACTGCAGGCAGTGTTTCCACAGAGAGAGGAAAATTAAACCTACTGGATCAATAAAGTTCTCAAAAACAGTAAACAGAGGAGACAGTAGTTGGAAGATACATCCAGCATGGTGGAACATCTTTGTAAAATGACCAAAGCTTTTCCATAATTATAGAAAAATGGTTTAAAATGCCCTAAAATTTGTTCTAAATTACAGAAATGTGTCCAAAATGATTGAGAGAAAAATAAAACGAACAGAGGAGACAGTAGTTGGAGATACATCCAGCATGGAGGAACATCTTTCTACAGATGGTGAACAGAGTAGAGGCTGTAAAAGTGAAAATATTCATATCAAAAATGACTAAAAATTGGTCCAAACTGACATAAATTCATCCAAAATTACTCAAAAATGGACTAAAATGACACAAATTTGTCCAAAATTTTTGAAAATATCGTCAAAAATGACTCAAAATGTTTGAAACTTGTCCAGAATGGCTAAATACAAGATACAAAATGCCCCAAAGCTTGTCCAAAAGGATCCTAAGAGGAGAATCCAACCTACTGGATCAATAAATAAAAGCAGCATGGCTCAGAAACAGAGAACAGAGGAGACAGTAGTTGGAGATACATCCAGCATGGAGGAACATCTTCCTACAGCTGGTGATTAGAGAATAATTCAGTTTGTGGAGCCTCCATTTTTTCCAGGTTGTTTGTTGCGTCTCCATTGAGGTTCAGGACTTTAAAAACGAGTCCACGGTGAGTAAAAATGACCCAGCGGCAGAAAACGACCGGGGTTCAGAGGGTTAACGCTGATAAAAGGCTGCAGAGCTGTTAATAAACGGAGACCTTTAAGCTTTAAACAGCTCCACGATTAGGATTCACCAAAATAATAAAGCTCTTATCTGCGGTTGATAGTGAACCCTGAGAACACAGCGAGCCTTTCTCCTCCAGTGACATCATAATAATGTCCTCCAAATAGGTCGTTCCTCTTTTCCATTTGTTAACAAACTTGACTAATAAAGTTTTTCAAGTTGTTTTAAGCCCAGCTGACTCAGACGTTCAGACTCCACCCTGCTGCTGCTGCTGCTGTTCAGGCTTCAGTCGGTTATTTTCCACATCGTGTCACGTTAGTCATGATCCTCCGTTTCCTGTTGCAACAGCTTCTATCTCCCCTCTATCTCCCCTCTGTCTCCCCCCCGACACACTCCAGTGTAAATATTGGGGTTAAGGCTCTACAGCGTTACTTGTGGAGTGATTTCACCTCAATATTTAACATTTTGGGGATTAAAACCCAACAAAAATGACATACAGCACTAGTTTACGAGACTATAAAGCACATTAAGGCTGAAACTTAACCCAAATAATATGAATATTAAGGCTAAAACCCAACAGTGCTTTTAATTATGGAGCTTTAAGTTTTAAATCGACAAAAATACACATAAAAATCCAAGAGTTCCCTGTGTCTTTAGTCTTGTTTTATAGTATGTTAGTTCTTTTAAGTAACCAAAGTTTAAATACTGAGGTTGATTTTACCCGAGTAATTCACATATTCAGGATTAAAACCCCACACAAGTGATATAAAATACACCTCTACCTGACTATAATGCATCATAAAGCTGAGTCTAGAGTGTTATAAACCACGAAACTCAACCAAACTGATGTAAACATTAAGGCTCAGACCGCACAGTGTCGTTAAATATGCAGATTAACCTGGTTATAAAGGTTTAAATCCACTGAACTATACATGAAAACTCAACTAATCCAAGGATTTCCTGCATCAACCTGGGAGTTAAGACTCTATAATGTGATTTAAGCCGTGATTTTACCTGAATATTTGACATATGAGGGATTAAAACCCTACAAAAATAACGTAAAAGGAAGCTTTATCTGGCTGTAATATAAATTAAAGCTGAAACTTAACCTAAATAGTTTAAATATCCTACGTTATCATTAATTATGGACGTTAACCTGAGCTGAAGTTTTAAATCACACATGAAAACCAAACTAATCCAAGGATTTTGTGGATCTTCTGTGAGCAGTTTTAGGTGTTTTGCCTTGTAAATATTAAGGTTGAGGCTCTACAGTGTTGTTTATGGTGTGATTGTACCTCAGTAATTTACATGTTAAGGCAAAAAACTGCATAAAAAACTACACGAAATGCTCCTTTATCTGACTGTAATGCATATTAAGCTGAGCCTACAGCAGTGTAAACTACCAAACTTAAGAAAACCCATTCAGTAAAAATAAAAAACCCTATTCTCTACCATAAAACGAAACAAAAAACACAATAAAATCACATAAAATAAAAACAAAAACAACGTCTGCTACCAGAGGATCCAGGAAAACCGAAAGTTTGCTTGAGAAATTTCTCTATTTGTTTAAATTTGTCGTCATTATTCGTCTAATTTGACTTTTTTTCTACCGTAAATCTCTGTAACTGTACATAAATAAAGGTTTATTATAATAATGATTCAGTTTAAACTGTTAAAAAGTGCATCAGCTGTCATTAACCCCAGCTCAAGCTGTAAAAACACCCTGCTGGACATGAGTCCTGCTCTTCCAGCAGCGAGGCTTCAGATATTTTTAGGGCGGCTGAGATCATTCAGTGGATTCAGCATGTTGAAGCACTTTCCCCTCCAGCACCTCCTTCCATTGGCCCGCCGGGTCACATGACCGACTCTGACCATTCCAGAGGTCCAATAAAAAGAGGGGAAGCCTCGGGCAGAGCAGAGAGGAAGTCCTCCGTCTGCCTCTGGCCTCCTCGCCGTGAATGAGAGTCCATGTGCTGCTAGTAAACACAGAGTCCCTGCTTCGTTCTGAGGCGGCCGAGGAGGATCCGGGCAGAACCGAGGGCCGGCGCCGAGGCCAGGAGGGCGTCACGGCCCGGACACGCCGCCCACGTCTGCTCCAGGAGGAACTGGAGTCATGAGACGCCGCAGCTCTGAGTCAGTGTTTGAACAGGCAGCCGTTTGCTCACGTCCATCCTCACGTCTGATGTTCGCCGGCAGCTGAATCACCGGCAGCTCCGTTTCCACCAGTGGCATTAAACGCATCACGGCGAAGGTCACGAGACCGAAACAGTACGATGGCTGTCAGCAAGTCCACCAGTTATCAGCCAGACCATGAAGACACAGAAGGAAGAGCTACAAACTGAAAACTGAACTTCACACTGGCTTTTATCGGCCTTCTGTTCACCAAACTCCAATTTAAGATGCAGCTTTTCTATAAAAAGTCACCAAAGAGTCTCCAAATCTCACCAGTTATCAACCAGACACTGAAGAAACAGAAGCAATAGACAACTTTCTGTGACTGACATAAGACTCTGACAGGAGGAACAGCAAAGTCAGATGTTATTTTATCAAAATCCACCAAAAACATTCCATTTTCAACAACATGAATCTGTAAAAACAGGAGACTGAACATCACGGCGTCGTCCGAACCAGCTGTGGTCACTTTACAGATTCGGTTTAACCCGCTTAACATGATAAAACCTGCTTTGAAAGGAACATTTTTTATTAAAAAAAGTCACGAAAAATGAAAGTTTCCAGCCACAAACTGTACAAACAGAAAGAATCGCCGACTTTTTGTGCACATATCAGGTGTGACGTCAGGAAAAACATCGCGATTATTCCATCAGACACATTATTTTTCATGTTCAATTCCAAAATTCACCAAAGATCTATCATTTGCATCAACCAGATGATGTAAAACAGCTACAAACCGCCCTCACATAGCTTTATAAACCCTCTAAACTCCCCAAAACTCACTTAGAAAGGCAGGATTTTAATACAAAAGTCGCCAAAATCACATCAGCTATCAGCCAAAAACTGCAGAAACGGCCAAATGTGAGCTTAAAAATCCCGTTTATGGACTTTACAGCTTCACTCCAACCCTCCAAACCCTAAAACCGGCTGTGAAAGGCAGGTTTGGTGTTTAAAAAGTCGCCAAGGTCGCACCAGTTATCAGTAGGAAACAACAGAAGCAGAAGGAAGCGACAATGTTTGTGAACGTACCACGTGGAACATCAGGTTCTGTCAGGAAGAACCGACAAATCTGAGCTTAAGATTGAGATATTTCATCAGCACATTTCAAAAATTCATCGAAAATCTGTCGTTAGCATCAAGCGGAATCTGTAAAAGACTAAACCCTTTAGGAGTGGGAATCACAGGGTGCCTCACGATACGATACAATCCGATACGAAACGAAACGAAACGAAACGATACGATACGATACGATACGAAACAATACGATACGATACGATACAAAACAATACGATACGAAACGATACAAAACGATACGATACGATACGATACGAAACTATTCGATACGATACGATACGAAACTATACGATACGATACGAAACAATACGATACAATACGATACAAAACGATACGATACGATACGAAACAATACGATACGATACGAAACTATTCGATACGATACGATACAAAACTATACGATACGATACGATACAAAACGATACGATACGAAACGAGACGATACGATACGAAATGATACGATACGAAACTATACGATACGAAACTATACGAAACGATACAAAACGATACGATACGATACGATGCGATACGGTACGAAACGATTCGATACGAAACGATACGATACGATACGATACGGTACGAAACGATTCGATACGAAACGATACGATACGAAACGATACGATACGAAACGATACGAAACGATTCGATACGAAACGATACGATACGATACGGTACGAAACGATTCGATACGAAACGATACGATACGAAACGATTCGATACGAAACGATACGATACGATACGATACGAAACGATACGAAACGATACGATACGATACAAAACGATACGATACGAAACGATACGACACACGATACTTGATATATTGCAATACAATCCCATAACGATACATCACCATATCCATAACTTGGATATCTTCATACCTTGGTTCCAGTGTGTTGCATTTGTCCAAACCCTTCATTTTCCACCACACTGTACGGGTGGAGGTCCTTTAAATGAACCCAGTGATGGACGTTGTAATGCTGGCGGCCATCTTTGCTTTAAACGTTGTTAACCAAAAACACACCTTCTGCATTAATAAACATCTGTAAAAAACTAAAATCTGTCCCTAATATCTGCTTTCAGAACCTCTCTGGACCCCAAGACCCACTTTTAAAGGCAGGTTTTCTATAAAAAGTTACCAAAGAGTCGCCAAAATCTCACCCTTTATTAACCAGAAACTTTAGAAACACAAAGAATCTCCAACTTTTCATGAACATATCAAAGAAACTATCAAATCTGAGCTTAAAATTGCGATATTTCAACAACATATTCCAAAATTCACCAATAATCTGTCGTCAGCATCAACCAGAATCTGTAAAATACTAAAAACTGTCCTTGATACTGGCTTCATGAACCTTCTGGACTCAAAAATCCACATTGAGACGCATGTTTTCTATAAAAAACAACCAAAGAGTCGCCAAAATCTCACCAGTTATCAACCAGAAACAGAAACAATCACCAACTGTTGGTCAACGTATCGGAAAAATGACCAAATCTGAGCTTCGACTTGCGATATTTCATCAAACAATGCAAAATCGGTTAGAAATAAACGGCCTGCATTGACCAGAATCTGTACTAAACTAAACACTGGCCTCAGTTCTGGCCTTTATAAACCCTTCGAACCTCCAAACCTGCTTTCAAAGTTGTGTTTTCTATAAAAAGACTCCAAAGATGTCGCTAGAGTCGCCCCAGCAACAGCCACAAAGCTAACATTGGCTAAATGCTAACTTCCCCAACAACGAAGGTAAAATTCGACATCTCTGCTCTTCATGCTGGGTTTCGTAACAAGCACGCTGTTGCATGAGCTGATTTCGGTCCCTTTAAAGCTTCACTTTAACCCCAGAAGCTGTTTTGAGAGGTGCGTTTTCCATCAAGAGTCGACGAAACCTTCCAGGAACCGCAGAAACAAGGAAGCGTCAACTGGCTGTGAGTGCATCATGTGCGATACAGGAAAAATTCTACTAAAATTCACCAAAAATCTACTGTTTGCATTAAGCACAATCTGTAAAAAATGAAAAATTCTGCACCTCGTGGCAAAACTGAGAAGCCTTGAATGACTCAGCTGAGACCAACAGTCACGTGACTAAAAATCAGAGTTTCCAGCTGAACTTTGGCTGATTTCTTTGTTCTTATCTGAAAAATGTCAGAAAACGGTGGAAAAAACCATCACAGAGCAGAAAATATTCACACTGAAGAAGCTGGAATCACAGAATTGACACTGCTTTTAAATTAAAAACTACTTAAACTGAATAAATGATTATCAAAATATTGGGCTTGATTGATTAACTGATAGATTTCTGCAGTTCTACAGTGTTTTCCCGCCGTTTGTTTCCTTTTGCACGATCAAAATCCTGCAATAGGAATCAGAATCCGGCCGAAACGTTAAGATTTAAAGTTCAAATGTTCGTGCAAAACCTAAAAATATTCAGTTTACCGTCACAGAGGAGGAAAGAAACCAGGAAATATTCACATTTAAGACGCTGCAATCAGAGAATCTGGACTGTTTTTAGTTAAAAAACGACTCAAACTGACTCATTTATGATCAAAATAGTTGATTATGTGTGTTATAATTATTCAATAACAGCCTGACTGCTGCGATCTGAGCTGCCTGTGGTCATTTTACTTGCTAAGACCTCCTTCCGCTGCATTTTTAACGAGCATCCATTCACATTAGCGACGCTGATTTAGCTGCTAATCCAAACTCTGCAGCCACAAATGAGAAAAGGAGTCTGCAGGAGGCGGTTTGCGGCGGCTAATGTCGCTAATCTGAGACAAACCAAGGCCTAAAATGACCAGAAACAGTCACTAAATCTGGGTTTTGTGCGTTAAAGTGAACCGTCAGCTGATCATCTGCAGCTAAAAGTCCACAGAAGCTCTGCAGGCCGCTGATTGGCTGTAACTCGGGTCACGCTCTGGACATTTAGAGGCTGACTCACGGACATCCTTCACATTTCTGGAGTTCCTCGCAGGAAACAGCGTTCATTCTGGGCTCATTAGGGGCAGCGAGCACGCGCCTCATCACAGGACGCTGAGGCCACATGCATCATGGATGAGGAGGGTCCCAATGGAGGCGGCGCCGACTCCCTGCTGCCCTTCAAACCGGGCCGTTATCTGGTTTTCTGCCCCCCCGGGGTCGAGGCGAGGTGAGCGGATCAGTGCTGAGTCAGGGCGGCAGGAATCATTGACAGGTGATAGCTGCAGGTGTGATCAGGTGAGGCAGAAACCACAGAGAACCACACAGAGTCAGACCAAACCAATCGATCCATGTTCTGACTGACTTCTCTGACTAACAGCTGATCAGTTTAAGCACAATTTGGCTTTGAATACGTCGGATTTTTGCAGATTTACATGAAGTTTGAGTTGAAGTTGGCTCTCATGGTGGCAAATTTCAACTGAGCTGCAACAACTAATCGATTAGTTGTCGATTACTAGATCAATCGCCAACTATTTTGATGGTTTTTTTACATAAAAAACTCTAAATTCTCTGGTTGGAGCGTCTTAAACATGAATATTTTCTAGTTTCTTTCCTCCTCTGTGACATTTATCCTCATTTTTCATCATTTTCTGACAAACAACTGATCGATTAATCCAGAAATAATCATTAGCTGCAATAATACACGACGACTCACGCATGATTTGACTTTTATTTGTCAGATTATTGCAGATTTGCATGGAGTTTGAGCATAAATTAGCGCTTATGGTGGTAAATTTCAGGCGGTTACAGACAGAGCTACAACGATAAGTCAATTATAAGATTAAACACCAACTGTTTTGATCGTTGATTCAATTTTTAAGTAACAAATTCTCTGGTTGCAGCTTCTTAAATGTGAATATTTCCTGGTTTCTTTCCTCCTCTGTGACAGTAAACTGAATATTTTTGGACCAAACAAGACATTTAACTGCATTTTTCACCATTTTCTAAAAAACAACTGATCGATTAATCCAGAAATAATCATTAGTTACCAAGATATGTGGCAGTTAATGCACAATTTGCCTTTTATTATATCAGATGTGCGTCGAGTTTAAGTATAAATTAGTGCTCATGGTGGTAAATTTCAACAGAGCTGCGACGATAAATCAATTAGTCGTCAATTATTTAATTAATCAGCAGCTTTTTTAATCGATCGATTTTAATCGAATCAATTTATGCACAGTTTTCTTGTTTTTATGTCAGATTTTCACCAAAGTTCACCTGAAAACTCTCTGAATTTTTATCACATGACTGTTGGTCTCAGCTGAGTCATTCATGGCTTCTCAGTTTTGCCATGAAGTGTAGAATTTTTTGTTTTATACAGATTCTGATTAATGCAGACGGTAGATTTTTGATGAATTTTAAAATGAGACATGTAGAATAAAGTGAGTTTGATGAAACGCAGCAACTTTAAGCTCAGATTTGGCTTTTTAAAAATATAATATTCACATTTAAGAGGCTGTAATTACAGAATTTAGACTTTCTATCTTAAAAAAATGACTCTAAGTGGGAACTTGATGATGAAATAATTGGAGATTAATTTAAAAGTTGACGACAAATCGATTAATCTTCATGTCATTTCCTGAAAACTCTGTGAATTTTTATCACGTGACTGTTTGTCTCAGCTGAGTCATTCAAGGCTTCTCAGTTTTGCCATTAGATGTAGAATTTTTTGTCTTTTACAGATTCTGATTAATGCAAACAGTAGATTTTTGGTGAATTTTGGAATGAGTTGGATGAAATGTCGCAATTTTAAGTTCACATTTGGCTTTTTTTAGTATAATATTTAATTTAAAAGCTGACGACTCATCAATTAATCAAGGAATCACCAAAGTTCACCTGAAAACTCTCTGAATTTTTATCACGTGACTGTTGGTCACAGCTGAGTCATACATGGCTTCTCAGTTTTGCCATGAGGTACAGAATTTTTAGTTTTTTACAGATTCTGATTAATGCAGACGGTAGATTTTTGACGAATTCTAAAATGAGACACGTGGAATAAAGTGAGTTTGATGAAAAATTGCAACTTTAAGTTCAGATTTGACTTTTTAAAAATGTAATATTCACATTTAAGACGCTGTAATTGCAGAATTTAGACTTTTTATCGTGAAAAAATACCTAAACTGATGAGCTGATTGTGAAAATAGCTGCTGATTAATTTAAAGGTTGAGGACTAATGGAATAATGGTTGCTAGGAGACCAAGTTAAAGACAATTGAAGCACATTTTCACCAGTTTTACTGCTACATGAGGCCTCATGGGGGTAAAATTCAACTAGTTTGGAGCAAAAAAACAACAGTTTCACGTGTAAAACTAAAGCAGCTGCTCCTGAACGAGTTTCCAGCTCAATCTGGGAGGTTTTGATCCGTGAATGTCGCGTTTTCTGGTGGTTTTTCGACGAATGAAGGAGCAGCAGGATCCAGACTGGAGATTTAAAACTCGGATATAAAGTCTGCGTGTGTGTGTGTGTGTGTGTGTGTGTGTGTGTGTGTGTGTGTGTTTGCTGCAGTGAAAATGTGACCCAACGTGCCGCTGAACAAACTTTGCGGCGGACCTTTGCGCCGCGGTGCGTCCTGCCGCGTCCTGCCGCGTCCTGCTGCGCATGTCCTGAGGCCGGAGGGCAGCGGGGATCCGGTGGGTTCCGGGGATCTGGATCGGGGTTTTTAAGGGGCTTTTTTTTGCTGTTAGAACTGAATCCGGCCTGTTCCGATCTAATTAACGGACTCCTTCATGAATGCGTAATGACGTGTGAGGATGCGCAGCGTGCGTCTGCCGCAAACAGCCCGAAACCGAACAGCGACATGAAAGTAAAACGTTACTTACTTTGGTGTTTTCTGCTCGTCGCTGCGGCGGAAAGCTGCTCTCCGACCCACAGTTCAGTCCGTCTCCGGGCGGTTTGTTCTCCTCCGGCCGGCGGCTAACGGTCCGCAGGGCTGCGAAGGCGCTCAGTGTCCGGCGTCAGTGTCCGGACGGGGCTTTACATGTTTCCATGGAGCACCGAGTGTTTTCCTCTGGCTGGAAAGTGGCTACAGATGTGGAGGAGGCTGCCGAGATGCTGCACTGCGGCGGACGCGTCTTTCTTTCCTCCTCGCAGCCGTTTTTCCTTCTCTCTCCGCGGCGTCGTGCTCCGGACGGTTCTCCGCTCCACTTCTCGGCTCCGTGCGTCCCGGGAGGCGGCGGCGGCGGCGGCGGCGGGGGTCTGCGAGGGAGTCTGGCCGGAGAGAGGCGCGGGTCGGCCGGCGGCAGAGCGGACTGAGGGGCGGAGGAGGGAGGAGAGACGGATAACGGAGGGGGAGGGACGCCGTGACGTCCGGAGCACATGAGGGAGCGGCGGGCTGACACACATCCGGAGGAAAAGTTGGAGCCGAGGCTTTGTTCCTGCAGCGGCCAGAGGGTCCAGAGGAGGCCGGAGGGGCCGGAGGGGCCTGGGGGGGCCGGAGGGGCCTGGAGGGGCCCGGGGGGAGGGGGTGCTTTCATTTTCAGGAGATTTGTGCAGGAAAAACATGAATTACTGATGTCATGTTGGTTCATTCCACCTTAAATCACCAGGAGGCTTCTGCTTAAACATCCATGAGCTGCTTCAAACTTCATTATCTTGAATCGCTCCTCAGATATTGTCGTTTAAACAGCCTCAGATTCAGTGTAAGAGGAAAAAACTACTAAAAAAAAACATTAAATTTCTAATAAACCTTCATAAAAATACATAATTACAGATACAAATCAGGAAAATCAGATATAAATGACAGGTTTCTAGTCTTTAGTGACCTGCTGCTGCACAAACGACTCAAAAAACGTCCAAAGTGACTCTAAATCTGCATTAAAGGCACAAAACTGGTCCTAAATGGCTCCGACCTTGTTGCTGGGCCCCTCCAGCCTCATGTGACGGCTTCAGGTCGACTCCATGACCTCGACGTCTGACCGGCTGGTTCGACCCGGATCTCAGGAGGCTTCAGACACCGAGGCCTGTTGAGATCCACTGAGGCTGCTGCTTTCTGGGGAACATGAACCAGCAGGTGGAGAGGAGGATTCTGGGAAACCATGAACACAGAGCTGCAGACCTCCTCCACGGGACTAGAAGGACATTAAACCTCAGTAGGAGCCGTTTATCTGAGCTTTAAGTGGGTTGGCGCCTGAGAAAACGCTCATCAAAGCCAGTTAATATATTCTATTTATTGGAATATGTGCAGAGAAGTTGGATTTTTAAAGGCCAAGATGATTAATTTTCAAGCCAAATTCAGATTTATAGTGAATTCTATGACTGGAAATGACACAAACAAGTGATAAAACCCAGTAAAGCGTTGCGTCAGAGATGTTAACGATTAATCTGAACCCTTTCCGTGATTTTTTGCTGCTTCTATCTGTCAGTTCTTTGGTCGGTTTAGATGAGAGTGGAGTAAAGCCAGTTCAAACCGACATGTAAACAGTTCAGATCCATCATCAGCGCCTCTGACGTGACAGTTTGCTGTGTTCTGCTGCTTGTTTATATCATTTACAGCCAGAATAAACATGTTGGTGGCATTTAAATCCACTATTATTCTAATTTCTTGTAATAAAACGTCTTTAAAAGTTGGGTTTTTCTTCTTTAACGTGATAAACTTTAACTATTTCTGTTAGTTTTCCTTGTGAAATCCACCTCGCTGCGTCCAAACTGCTCCGCTTTCCTGACGTTTTCGGCCAAAACGGGAAACAAACAAACGATTTGCTGAGTTTTGACGTCTGTTTATGTCATTTACAAACAGAAGAAACCCGTCGTTGGGATTAAAATGAACTACAAATCTAAATTTAGCAGGAAATATTAAAGGAAAATGTTCATCAGACAAACCAAATACTGATTTATTATTGGACCAACAGGTTTATTCAGGCTGGAAATGATATAAACAAGAGATAAAACACATTAAGACACTGTGTTAGAGGCGTTAATGATAGATTTGGACTGTTTTAAAGTATTTATTTGACATTTCTGCTTCTGAAATTGTTTCCCAACCAGCATCCAGACCTGAATCCTGTCACAAACCACTATTTCTATGTTGTTGTTTTCATTTTTATGTCCAGAAAAGTCCAGATAAACAGTCTAAAATCAGCGTTAACATCTCTAACACCATGTCTTACTGTGTTTTGTTGCTTATTTATGTCATTATCAGCCACAATAAACCTGTTGTTGACATAAAAACTAACTAAAAATCTAAATTTAGCATGAAATATTAGTGGAAAATGTTCATCAGACAAACCAAATTTAGATTTATAGTGATTTTTCCTGGCTGGAAATGACAGAAATAAGAGATAAAACACAGTCAGACGTGATTTTAATGATGAATTTTAACTATTTTTTATGTATTTATTCTACATTTTCACATGTGAAATTGTTGTCCAATTAAAATCCAGACCTGAATCCTGTCACAAACTACTATTCCTATGTTGTTTTTTCATTTTTATGTCCAAAAAGTCCATATAAATAGTCTATATCCATCATTATCACCTCTAACACAACGTCTTACTGTGTTTTGTTGCTTATTTATGTCATTTACAACCAGAATAAACCTGTTGTTGACATAAAAACTAACTATAAATCTAAACTTAGCATGAAATATTAGAGGAAAATGTTTATCAGACAAAAGAAATTTAGATTTATAGTGATTTTTGTTGGACCAGCAGGATTTTTTCTGGTTGGAAATGACATAAACAAGAGATAAAACGCAGTAAGACGTGATTCTAATGATGCATTTTAACTATTTTTATGTATTTATTCTACATTTTTACTGTTGAAATTGTTTCCTAACCAGCATCCAGACCTGAATCCTGTCACAAACTACTATTTCTGTGTTGTTTTTTTAATGTTTATGTCCAAAAAGTCCATATAAATAGTCTAAATCCATCATTAACACCTCTAACACAACGTCTTACTGTGTTTTGTTGCTTATTTATGTCATTTCCAGCCAGAATAAACCTGCTGGTCCAATAAAGACTCACTATACGTCTAAATTTGACATGAATCTGAATCATTTTGGGCTTAAATGTAGAAACAAATCTAAAATTCTCAGCACAGAACATGAATAAGAAGAGTTTTATGATATTAATTGACTTCATCAGGAGGTAAATGCTTCAGAAGACATTTTAACTGGCAAGATCCCAGCTGAAGTTTGGAAATAAATCATGTATTAAAGCTCAATTTGATGGATTTTAACTATTTCTATATCTATTTTTTCATATTTACTTACTTATTACTCAACTTTCATCCTGTTGGAACAGAAAACTGATGACCGACGGCGTTTTTCAGTAAAAATTAAAAGAGAAATGGTTCAAATTCATCATTAACGTCTCCAAAACAATGATTTACTGAGTTTTGCTGCTTTTTAATGTCGTTTACAGCCGGAATAAACCTGCTGGTCACATAAAAAGTCACTATAAATCTGAATTTAACACGACTGCAGACTAGTTTGGGGTTAATTGTAAGAACAAATCTAGAATTCTCTGCACATATTCCAGTAAATAGACTATAAAATAAGTGTTTTACAATAATAAACAAGTTCAGCAGCAGGTAAAAGCTTTAGAAGACATTTTAACTGACATGAGTTCAGCTGAAGTCTGGAAATAAATCGTACTAAAGCTCCATTTAACCGTTTCTCTATTTAAATTCACACATTTACTTATTTTACTTTGTTAATCCAAACAAAAGCCACTCCCATGTCGTCGCATTAAGCTGGTAAACTACATTATTTCCCCTGTTATTGTTAAATTACAGATAATATCTCATAAAATCACAGATAGAAGCAGTAATTTATCCAAACAACATGGGTTTTTTAACTGTCATCTTCAATTATTTCTCCTTTTTTCTCGTTAAATTCCAGATAACATCAAGTAAAACCTCAGTTAAAGAATTAATTCACGTGTTTTTTCTTCAATATCGTCCAAATGCGTCCAGAAAACTTCCATTTCATCCGACCGAAGAGCTGAAAGCAGCGATATTTTAAATAAAAAGGTGAAAAAACAAACAGAAAAAACAGATAAAACTGATGCTTTATCTCTTAGTCGTGTCGTTTCCAGCCAGAATAAACCCGTCGGTCAAACTAAAATTCACTAGAATGTAAATTTGGCATGAATATGAAGAAGTTTGGACTCAACTGTGGGAATAAATTCTAAATTCCCTGCATATAATCCTGTAATAATTAGAAAACAGTTGGATTATTGACTGACTTGTTTGGAAATAAAGCAGAAATTAGATTTTTCTGATTTGAATTTACTTTGTTTATCCAAACAAAAGCAACAAAGGAGCTGATTATGGTGGTATTACTGGTAAAAATATTTTAAAAACAGCATAAAAATAGTAAAAAATCATCATTAAATTCACTAAAATGGCATAAAAACCCATAAATTCACTATAAATTGAGCTAAATTCACTATCTGCACCCACGATATGCGTTTATTCCTGCTTTAACCTTTAATAATATGTAGTTTTAATAACCTCTTGTGCATTTTGTGCTCTTAAAGCTGAATAATATTCATTTTCTGCTCATTTCTGCAAAAAAATCAGCCTGAAAGCTGCAAAAACAAAAGGAATGGTTGAAGTTTCAGCTAAAGAACTTAATTCTACGTGATGCGTTTAAAAAATTGCCAAAAATAAAGCGTTGGCATGAGCTGAATATTGCAAAAATAAAAAAATTCTGTGCTCCTAACCTCAATTAAGAAGCTAAGATGGACTCCGATGGGACCAACAGCGATGGAGCAAAAATTCAGAGTTTTCAGGTTGAACTGCAGGCAGTGATTTTTCCACAGAGAGAGGCTGGAAGCATCGAATTAAAGCGGCGTCTAGTGAATAAAGCGGAGCTGGAGGGAACGGTTGAAGTGTCTGCGGAGATAAAAGCAACGCGGCGTTTAATCCTGCTGATAAATGAGCCGCCGACGACTCCCCAACGAACCCAGGAGATAAGAGCAGCTGGAGACGCTGCTTCTTCTGGCTCTCGTCGCCCCCTGGTGGCCGCCGGGGGGAAGCGCAACAACAAGAGGCAACACACAACAAACGACACCCCCACGCCTCGGCCATGATACTTTTTATTTAAACTTAAAAAGAGAGCGGATCAAAAACAGGATTCAATAAATTAGAAATAAATATAATCGCTGTCGTTCATACATATTATAGTCTGCGGGAGTCTGACAGAAACAGGCCCGCCGCTAGAAAATTCTAAAACCGCCCCCCTCCCTCCCTCCCCATAAACAAAATAATCGATAAATTAGTAAATAAATAAAAAATAGCTCAAATATTAAAACCTCCCCTTGGATAAAAGTGCGACCCCTCCCCTCCCCTCCCCCTCCCTCCCCCGTCACCTCCCCCATCCCCTCCCTGTGGTTCACCTAAAATCTAAAGTAGAAATTTAAAATAGGTTAGTGATTTTTTTTTTCTTCCCCCCCACTTTACAATTTGGAATGTAATATCCTTTTTATGAGGATGATGATGTCACTAGTGGTAATAATAATAATGATAATAATAATAATAATAATAATAATAATGTCGATGTGTCCTGTTCAGTGTTTATCTAAATTCTTTTTGCAGGTTTTCTTTTTTAAATGCTGCCTCTTTGTAAACTAAACTATGTACAGGTCGTTAGGATTCTCCTCCGAAGTCTCTCTAATCTACTCGTTTTTGTGTTTTCTTTCGTTTTTTCCCATGTTTTGTTGCCAAACGTCGGTTCCCTCTGTTGTTTGTCGTGTGACAGACGTGTTGAGAGTCTGTCCCCCGGTGATGCGTCGCCGTCGCTCCTCCCTCCGCTCTGAGTTGTCGCTGCTGCGCTAAAACACCCTGTTAGCACTGACTGGTGTGTGTGTGTGTGTGTGTTCTGCAGGTGTGTGTGTGTGTGTTTATGTACATATTCTGAGGTGTGTGTGTGTGTGTGTGTGTTCGGCTGCACTCCGCGGACGCTCACAGGCAGCAGGCAGTCTGAAAAAGCACATGAACCCTGGGGTTTCCACCTCGGCCGGACTCTGAAAGGTCACCTGTGGGAGGAGGGAGAGTCGGAGGGGGGAGAAGAGAAGGACGGAGGAGACACGTTAGAGGCCGGGAAGGAGACGCCAACACCAGTTTGTTTTTCATCACAAACAAACAAACAAACAAACAAACAAGGCTCCTCTGGAGGCAAGGCTGCAGCTACCGGCGAAACTCTGTCAGCAGCTCGGGGTCGGGATGCTCCTACGGCTCGTCTTTGCTTCAGGTGGTGAGTTTTAACCCTCTGAACCCCAGAACCCAAAGAGGGGTTTGAAAGTCAGGATAATTTTTAAAAAACAGCCAGAAAACTGCAAAAAAAATCAGCCAGAAAGCTGCAAAAAAAGAAGGAATGGTGGGATTTTTCACTTTAAATCGTGACATTTCAGCAGAAGGGCTTCATTTGACGTGATGCGTTTATAAAAATTGCCAAAAATAAACCGTTTGGACTCAACTGTGGGAATAAATTCTAATTTCCCTGCATATAATCCTGTAATAATTAGAAATCAGTTGGATTATTGGCTGACTTGTTTGGAAATAAAGCAGAAATTAGATTTTTCTGATTTGAATTTTCTTTGTTTATCCAAACAAAAGCAACAAAGTAGCTGATTATTGTGGTATTACTAGTAGAAATATTTAAAAAAACAACATAAAAATAGTAAAAAATCATCATTAAATTCACTAAAATGGCATAAAAACCCCATAAATTCACTATAAATTGAGCTAAATTCCACATCTGCGCCCACGATATGCGTTTATTCCTGCTTTAACCTTTAATTCTATGTAGTTTTAATAACCTCTTGTGCATTTTGTGCTCTTAAAGCTGAATAATATTCATTTTCTGCTCATTTCTGCAAAAAAAAGTCCGCCGTAAAGCTGCAGAAACAGAAGGAAAGGTCGGATTTTTCCACTTAAGTCGTGACATTTCAGCAAAAGGGCTTCATTTGACGTGATGCTTTTAAAAAAAATGCCAAAAATAAACCGTTAGAGTGATCCGAATATTACAAAAATAAAAAAATTCTGTGCTCCCAACCGCAACTAAGAAGCAATGATTGACTCCAATGGGACCAACAGTGATGAGGCAAAAAATCACAGAGTTTTCAGGTTGAACTGCAGGCAGTGTTTTTCCGCAGAGAGGCTGAGAGGAGAATCTATAACATGTGGAGACATTATTATTTCCAGTGTTGGTGACGTCTTGGACATGTTGACTCCTGATTTTTCAGTTTTCGTAAAATAAAAATCAAAGAGACTCAACATTTTTTTTAGTTTCTCCCATTTTGCGTCTCTTTTTTCTCATTTTGTGTCATTTTTTTCATTTCTTCGTCTTCTTTCGGATGTTTTCATTTCATGTCTGTTCTCTGTTTCTGAGCCGTGCTGCATTTATTTATGGATCCAGTAGGTTGGATTCTCCTCTCAGCTTCTCTGTGGAAACACTGCCTGCAGTTCAACCTTAAACTTTTTCCACAGTCGTGTGGAATCGGTTGAGATTAGAAGCACTTTTTTTGTCGATCTGGTGAAAACAACTCATTTTTTGGGCATGTTTTCAGCCTAAGACATGCAGAATAAAGTGATTTTGAGGAAATATCTCAATAATCATCGGCTTAGGTTCGACTCTTTTCCCTTTCTGCCGATCCTTTTCCTTGTTTTCCTCATCTGTGATGTGTTAAACCACGACATTTAATCAAAATCGCTTCATTCGACATGTCTCGTTTAAAAATTCGCCAAAAATAAACCGTCCGCTCTGACCAGATTCTGTAAAAAACAAAAAATTCTGCTCTCCTCTGCAGAACAGTGAAGTTAATAATAACTGAGCTGCAACCAACGGTCATGCGACAAAAATTCAAAGTATTTCGGGTTGCACTGCAGGCAGTGTTTGCACCGAGCAGCGGGACAAATTAAAGATGTGAAGAGCTAAATATCTGCAGTGTGTAGAGCCACAGTTTATTTTCCAGTGTTGGTAAAATGTTTTTTAGCTGTTTAGTAATTTATAATTTATTTGCCATTCTATCTGACATTTCTGAGTTCTCTCCCCTTCCAGTCGTGCTTGTTCTAATAATAATAAAACCACCAGGAGCTGCTGCTTGGAGTTCAGAGGGTTAAACCAAGAAGGCTTCATTCACAGGTTCTAGCTAACAGTCGTGTCTCTGCCAGCAGTAAGTCATGGTGCTTCAACACATACAAACACAGTGTCCGGTCATGCAGCTCAATACAGTGAGACTCACTTCTCCTCTCGTGTGTCTGCAGGTTAGCGATGCGTGTCGGTTAAGATCTGCAGAACCTGGACTCCTGGCGAACGCGTGCCTCGATCATGGCAAGCAAACACTACTACCAGCATGCATCACTCTCTGGCATTTGCAGTATAGAAATTCTGGGTGATCGTTTTTGTTCTCAGGCTTTTTTTTTTTTTTTTTTTTACAGGTCTGAGGCTTCCTTTTTTTCCATCCACTAGGATTTGTTATGTAAAAGTTTGTCTGGAAATAGAAACAGAATGCTTTATTTATAAATGCGCGCTGCCGTTTGGACGGCGCCTCCACGCACCGACCCGACAGCAGCGACACATTTTCTGCTCTTTGGCTTCGTGGAGGATTAAATTCACCCCGAACTCGAAGGTGTAGGGGGGGTCCAGCGTTTGTTATTTCTCTCCCAGAATTCCTATAGTTGAAGGCTGTTCTCCAATAAGCAAGAGGCACTTGTTTTTCCACCATGACAACCACATACCCTTTACCTCAAAACACGAGCTAGAGGGGACAGAAAGAGGAGGCTGGGATGGAGAGAAGCCAGAAAAAGAAGGAGGTCTGAAGGAGGAGGAGGGGAGAGAGAGAGAGAGAGGGAGGAAACACCACAGAAGCAGTGATAGAAAATGTAAAAAAACAAAATAAAAGACCAAGAGAGAAAATACGAAGGAGCAAAAAAACTAAAGTGCCACATCAAACAGTGTCATAAATCACAATCCAGGATTAGAAACTCAGCCTATCAGAGTACAGCTCAACAGAATGCATGCTCGCCCCGACAGGACAGTGTGCTTTAGTCTGGAGTTTAACCCTGTGAACCCCCAAACACGCCGCAAGTTAGCAAAAACAGACGGATTTTCAAATTTCCGATGGTCCGTGAACATATCTCAGAGAAATGGTCGAAAATGAGCTTAAAATGCGATCCAACTTTAGGTCTCGTTTAGAAATTCGCCTAAAATCAACCGTTCGAGGGAAGCAGATTCTATAAAAAACAGAAAATTCTGCACTTTTCTGCAAAACTGTGAAGTATTGAGTGACTCAGCTGTGAAAAACAGTCATGTAACAATAATTTAGAAAGTTTTTGTTTCAACTACAGGCACCCAAAAATAGACAACATACAATTTTATGTGTCATTTTTTTAAAAATTGCCAAAAATAAATGATTCTGGAAAATACAAATAATTCTGAACTTCTCTGCAAAACTCTGAAGCTATAAATGACTCAGCTGTGACCAACAGTCATTGGAGAAAAAATCAGAGAGTCTTGGAAACTTGGAAATATATTGCACGTGTTGAATCCATTTTTTTCAAATTTTGTAAAATAATTAATCGAAGAAATGTACGTTTTCTTTTATAATTTACATAACTATAGCTTCTGTGAAAAACAAAATATTCCGCGCTCCTCTGTGCATCTGTCGAACTATTAGTGACTCAGCTGTGACAAACAGTCATTGGACAAAAAATCTAAGAGCTTTTGGTTGAACTTCAGGCAGCAGCCAAAAACAAGCCTAAAATCGTCCTACAATTTCACATTTTGTTTAAAAATTTGCCAAAAATAAACTGTTTGTCTGCATCAGATTCTGTAAAAAACACAAAATTCTGCATTTCTCTGCAAAACTGTGAAGCTTTGAGTGACTCTGCTGTGACAAACAGTCATGTGACAAAAATTCAGAGAGTTTTGGAAACTTGGGAATAATTTTCATGTGTTGATTCCCAATTTTTTAAATTTTTGGAACATCATTAATTGAAGAAATGTTTTTTTCTTTTTATGATTTATGGCATTATAGCTTCTGCAAAATACACAGAATTCTGCACTCCTCTGCAAAACGGTGAAGATATTAATGCCTCAGCTGTGACCAACAATCTTAGGCAAAAAAATGTGAGAGTTTTTGGTTGAACTGCAGGCAGCGGCCAAAAATAGGCTTAAAATAGTGAGACAGTTTTATGTATTGTTTAAAAATTAAAATGATTTGTGTTTATATATCCCAGATTTTGCAAAATATGAAAAATTCTACACTTCTCTGCAAAACTGTAAAGCTTTGAGTTACTCAGCTGTGACAAAGAGTCATGTGACAAAAATTCAGAGTCACTTGGAAATATGTTGCACATGTTGATTCCTGATTTTTTAAATTTTTGGAAAATAAATAATCAAAGTAATCAAGTTTTTCCTTTTATGATTTATGGCATTATAGTTTCTGTAAAAAACAAAAAATTCTGCACTTCTCTGCAAAACTGTGAAGCTATGAGTGACTCAGCTGTGACCAACAGTCACTGGACAAAAATTCAGAAAACTTGGGTTGAACTGCAGGCAGTGTTTCCACTAAACAGAGAGAAGACGAGGACAGATAAGAATTAAAAATGTAAATAGTTAAATATCTATAGTATGTGGTTTCTTGTAGAAACTTGAAAAAGATGTTGATTCCATGTTTTTTTTTCAATTTTTGCAAAATAAATATTTAAAGAAATCTGATTTTAGTTTTTCTTTCTTCTGATATCTGCCTGTATAACTTCGTCCTACTGACAAAAGACGTCTCTGACTTCTCTCCTCCTTCATGGTTGTTCTGTTTCCACACAGCTGCAGGACTTTATATAGCAGAGAAAAACGAGCCACAGTGAGGAAAAATGATTTAACACAAGCAGAAAACGACACGCCTGTAAACAGAAAACGACACGCCTGTAAACAGAAAACGACACGCCTGTAAACAGAAAACGACACGCCTGTAAACAGAAAACGACACGCCTGTAAACAGAAAACGACACGCCTGTAAACAGAAAACGACACGCCTGTAAACAGAAAACGACACGCCTGTCAGCTGCTGGGGTTCAGAGGGTTAAATCACCTCGTCTGTCTCGTCTTGAAGCCCAGTTTGTGGCCGTATTGTCGATTCTTCGCACCGCTCAGTGTGAAAACGTGTCATGTCCTGCCACTGTGTGTTGCATAAAATAGAAATACTGGCTGTTTTTTTGCAGTGAACTGTGTTTGTGCTCTACGTTTGTCCACCAGCTCGCCGTGGAAACCTCCGGACGCCTCTCTGAACAGACAACAGTACAACAAGGGTTTGCTCTGCTGTGTTACACACTAGCAGTGTAACACAGACACAGATGTACACACAGATGCCCACCATCACTACTGTACCCAGACAGTCGGTTCAAATAATAATGACACCAAACAGAACACTACAGAAACTGATCAAAAACAAAGCTGCGAAAAAATAACGGGCGTTGCTACAGAATTTATCAGGGTCCGGTGTGGAGAGGTTGGTATCTCATCAGGTGTCCAATCAGAGGGGTTGATTCTGAGAGCAGTCCTGGCTATTGACAGTTATTGATCAGTATGTGCACAGGTCAATACAAAATAAAGTCACAATGCACCAAACACAGTCTGTGGTCACTACAGCAACAGGACATGCAGGTCAACGCATGGCTGGTTGCTCGAGGTGACAGAACAAAAATTGCCAAGGGCAACCAACACAGGCAATCAATCGCCACAGCAACCCAAACACAGGCCAACCAATCAACTTACAACAATGCGAGAGGAAGGGGGGGTCGGGGCTTTATCGGTCACTAGGCAACCATTGCCATAGCGATGTGGGTGTCCTCGTGAATTATGATTGGACGGAAGGATCTTGGGTGAGGTAAGTTGCCGTTTCAGGAAAAGATCAAAACAGCAGGAAAGAAAATGAAATAAGATTGTGAAAGAAAATAAAAAGGAAAACAATATTTTAGTATTTTCACTTTTCCTGAGATGATTAAGTTGTTTTGTTTTCAAACCCAAAGCAGCACATTGACTGACATGTTAAGTTAGCATAGCTTCATCCTCGCCGCCTCCTCACCTCTCGCCGTTCGCTGCTCCTCCTCTCCGGGCGGCGCTCAGTACGGCCGGTTGGCGTCTTTGGGCCGCTTCAGCTGCACCTTCAGCCGCTTCATGCCGATCTGGAAGCCGTTCATGGCCTGGATGGCAGCCTGGGCGCTGGCCGGGTTGTCAAAACTCACGAAGCCTGGAAGGAAAGAAACTCCGATCACACCTTCTGTCGCCTGAGTCTGGAGAAATGAACACCTGATGTAGGCTCTTCACAATAAAAGCAACAATAAAAATGCAGGTCTGAGTGACGAAACTGAAGAATTTAATCAGAATAAATCTAAAATCAGCTGATATCTCTAATTATTATTAACATTTAATGACATATGTTTAATAAAACCTGAAAATGATTGGATTGAACCAATTTAGCCTCTTAATAAACACTTTCTATTAATTAAAATTCTTTATCTGACTGGCAATCTTTGATTTATTTTTAAATTTGTTATCCTTCTTTAAACATCCCCCTCCTCAGATTCTTCGTACGTAAAAAATCTACTTGGCAAATTAAACTAATTTTAATTCTTTATCATGCTTTATTCTTATTTATGTGTGTAAAACTTATCAATTAGTGTTTTTTCATTGTTGTCTTAACATTAAAATCACTTCTGTGCACCTTATTTAACAAGCTAAAGTGATTAAATTCAAATTAAATCTTTATTCTGTTGGTTTATAATTAAAATATGTCATTAAAAGTTTGAGAAAACTAGTAATATCGACGGATATAGTTAATTATAGTGATAAACTCTCCAGTTGCATCACACAGCGTCACAGTTTCTGTGTCAAATATTTCCTCAAACTGGCTCCACATGTGGCAGAATAACCTCCTCACTTAATTCTCTACATGTATTATTGGTCCTTTTTATTGCTCCATGCAAATTAAATCCATCAAACTGAGAAATAAAACCCAAACTTTCATCTATACATGATGAAATGTGTTTCCTTGCGGTGACCACCAGGGGGCAGTGTCTGAATATTATTAGTATTTATGGATGTGAAGAAAAACTGTGTGGAAACGACTCATTTATGATTTTTTATGGGTCTAAATGTATTTATATGTGAGTTTAATGTTGAAATTATTACTCTTGTATCTTGATAAAGAGGTAAAATTGAATACAAGCTTTTTTTCTGCTGGTCTTTCTCAACAATATGTCATTAAAATGATCATTTGGGATAAACTTTCATACGTCCTGTGTCTAAATATTTCTGCAATGCCGTAATAAAATGAATTGAACACCAGGGGGCGTAGTCTGTTTAATATACAGATTTATAAACACGAAGAAAAACTATATAGGAACGAGGAAATATACTCATTTATTTCTATTTATGTGTGTAAATTTATGTATTTATGTGACTTTAGTGTTAAAATTACTACCTGTATAGCTTGATAAAGGATGTTAAATTCAATTTAAACTTATTTTCACCTCGTCTTTTTTGTAAATAGCACATAAAATGATCATTTGTGATAAATTTTCATACGTCCCATGTCAAAATATTTCACCAAACCGGCTCCACATGTGGCAGAACAACCTCTTCACTTGATTCTCGTTATATTATTGATCCCTTTTAGTGTTTCATGCACATATTTCATAAAACTAGAAGGTAAAAACAGATAATCTCTGATTCTGGTATATTGTAATAAATGCATTGAACACCAGGGGGCGTAGTCTGTTTAATGTACGGATTTAAGGACATGAAGAAAAACTATGTAGAAACGAGCTGTTATACTAATTTATTTATATTTATGTGTGTAAATTTATGTATTTGTGTTACTTTAATGCCAAAATTATTACTTTTACACCTTAATAAAGTGTTTTAATTCAAATTAAACTCATTTTCTGCTCTTCTTTTTTGAAAATAGCTCATAAAACGAACATTTGGGTTCATTTTTATACGTCCCGTGATAAAATATTTCCCCAAACTGGCTCCACATGAAGCAGAATTTCTCTCTATGAATTATTGATTCTGTTTTAGTGGCAGTAATGTTTAATGCACATACTCAATAAAACTATTTTATAACTCTCTGTTATCTCGTAATAAATGCATTCAACACCAGGGGGCGTAGTCTGTTTATTATACGGATTTATGGACATGAAGAAAAACTATGTAGAAACAAGGTGTTGTACTAATTTATTAACGTTTATGTGTGTAAATTTAATTATTTGTGCAACTTTAATATCAAATTACTACTTGTTTACTTTAATAAAGTGGATTAATTTAAATTTAACTTATTTTCTGCTCGTTTTTCTTTTGAAAATAGGTCACTGAAATGATCATTTGGGTTATTCTTTCAGTCCTGTCCTCCACAAACCCAGCCCTCCGTCCTCTCCTTGCTCTGATACCCCTGCCTCATCCCCGCCTCCCCCGTCCTCCCCCGTCCTCCCCCGTCTGGGTCGCCTCACCGAAGCACTTGCTCTGGTTGGTGGCTCGGTCCACGAACACCTTCGCCGAGATGACATTGCCAAAGGGCAGGAACATCTGCAGCATCTCGGAGTCGCTGAACTCCTGAGGCAGGTGGTAGATGAAGATGTTGCAGCCCTCCGGACCTGAGACACACACAACACACACACATAACACACACACACACAACACACACATAACACACACACACACACACACAGGTATGTTAGGCAGGACGTGATAAACGATGGTGTTGGGTGATAAACAACTTGATGAGGAGAGGGGTGTGGCCGCCAGTCGGACGGGAAGTGGCTTCACCTTCTCTCTGCTGCTGTTGCTGGGGCTGCTGGTGTTGCTGGGCAACCAGCGTGGGCTGCTGGGGGAACGGCTGGCCGACCAATCCGTACGCAGCAGGGTACGCCGCTATTGGGGGAGACAGACAGTAACAAAAGCCTGATTGGGTGAAAACAACAGGTGGCAACACGGGAGAGTCCAATGAGAGGAGCCCGAACGTCTCCTGCTGAAGGTGAAAACTATTAACTGCAACAACTGGATGAAGAAGCTAAACAATGAATGTTGATCCGAGAGCGGCCGTGAATCACGGATGACGTCGAGGTGTGGTAACCTGGATCACATTACAGCAGAATTAATTCAGTCAAACTGCCCTTGAAACACTTCCCTCCTGAAAGCAGACACATCGCCGTCCTTCTTCCATTTACAAGTGGACGTCTTGGTTTAACCTGCTGCCTGAGCCGCCCGCTAACAACACGACTGAATGTGCATCAGACACGTGCTGCTTCTGGATGTTCAAAGCAACATATGTCCAGCTACATGTGTGCAGTTTTGCATTTACAGCCCAAACAAACACGCACAGATCATCTTGAGCCGCAAAACATTCAGTGTGACCGCCCCAGATATGTGAAGGTAGCAGGTCTGCATTGGTGTCGGGGGTTTTGTTCCATTGGTTAAGATCTACTATAATTATTCTACATGCATTCAAGTAGAGTTTAACGCTTTTATTTTGAAAAACCAATGGGTTTGAAAGGCAGCCATCTTGAAAAATTACACCATTTATCAGAGCTAAAAACTATAAAATCAAACAGAACAGAATTGGATTTTCAACTTTCCTACAGTACTTGAATGCATCATCTGATGGAAAACGTAAACAAAATCCAAAATTAAAACTGTCACTGTAAAAAAAATTTCACCAAATCTAGGCTTAGAACTGTGAATTTCACCCAAATTATTTTATTCTACATGTCACGTTTAAAAAATCTGCCAGAAATAAACAGTTTAACCAACTAGATTCTGTAAAAACTCAAAAAATTTCATGCTCCTTGATGCAACTAAAAACTAAAAAACTGCAAAAAGCACAAAGAATTGTGGAATTTTTATATTTCCAACGGTCCTTGAACTCACCATCTGTTGGAAAATGCGACCAAATCTGACCAAAATCACAATATTTTATCAGCATCACTTTATTCATGCCTTAGTTTTTTTAAATGGCAAAAATAGACAGAATTTATTTTAAAAAAGAATTCTGTGCTCCTCACTGTGACCGTGAAGCCAACAGTTTACAACAATTTAGAGTGTTCAGGCTGAACTGCAGGCAGTGTTTCCACAGAGCAGAGGAAAGATTTTGTCCAAAATGCCAAAAAAAATGTCCAAAAATGACTGAAAAAGTGTCCAGAAATTCGCAAAATTGCCCAAAATGATTGAAAATTTTGTCAACAATGACCTAAATCTGTTCAAAATGACATAAACTTACCTTAAAAAAGGGAAATCAAACCTACTGGCTCAATAAAATGAAAGCAGCATTGCTCAAAAACAGCAAACAGAGGAGCAAGTTGTTGGAAGATGCATTCACCGTTGTTCTGTTTCCATAGAGACACTCCTTCGCTCTGTTCGTCCACTAACCTGTGTAGTGCTGCATCCCTGCGTACGCCTGCTGTAGAGGATCCAAGGCTGCTGGACTCTGAGCTGCAGGACGAATGAAATGAAACCAGTGAGGATGAAAAAACGCCAGCGAACATGACGGTAAACACTGTGTTTGTACTGCATGAGGACAATAAACACCTTGATATGGGTGGACTCCGTTGGTGTATAGTGTTTCCGTCTGCTGTCCGTTGGTTGGAGCTGGAACGCTGCTGTAGCCGTTCACTCCGATTGGTGGAGGCAGAGCTGGAACAGGTGTGGCAGCGATGGTCGGTGGAGTGTTCGTACCTGCAGACACAGATCACAACCACAAATATGGATATTTAATCACACCTGCACCTGTTTCTGCACACAAATACTGAGCAGTGCATCATTACTGTACTGTAGTTGTGCAAAAGGCTCCCATAAGGACCCACTTCTGGAAAGTTCCGAACAGACATTTACTCTTGAATTTAACTGATGAGGTCCCAAAGCAAACCGGTGACGTCATGTGACAGGATGTGAGTTGCTGTAAACATGACATCACTTCCAAAATGGCGGCATGCGCCTGGGAGAAAACCTGCTAATTTTAAAAGCTTGTTTGTTGACAGTAAAGGTAAATTTCAACCCATGTAACAAATATAATCCTTCAGTAACACGTCCAAGATCACATTTAAACAGCTCTGATCACTTTCCTTACACAAATAGATATATAACAAGTTTAGTAAACATCGCTGTGACATATATGTTACATCAGGCCTTCAGCCTAAGAAATACCATGTGATTTACATTTGAAACTAATATAAACAGAAAAATAAAGTTGATAGATGGATTATCAAAAGAGTTGGATTAATTCATTAGTTGACAATTTACATGAAATAAATTGCTAGTTGTTGCCCCTTAAGAGGACCAAAATGTAGATTTAACAGTAGTTTGTCTTAAAATCATGCCTGAAATCACATCAAAGCTTCAACAAACCAGCTGGAGGTGAACTGGACTCCCATTGTCAACTAGTAGATCAGCTGTTTGGTCTCTAAAATGTCGCGAAAAATGTGAATCAAATGTGTTGTTTTGTCAGTTTATTGTCACAGAGGAGAAAAGAAAACAGAAAATATTCACACTGCAATCCCAGAACTGTTCGTCATAGTTGGTGATCACTATAATAAATGACAGCCAGGTGTGTGTGAACCAACCCGAGGACGGTGTGATGGGCGTGATGGGCGTGGCGATGATCCCGTTGGCGTTGAGCGCCGCCATCTGCTGCATCTGCACGGCGGCGACCGTTGCCACGGGAGACAAGTACGCCGACTGAGCGACCAGGGCCTGCTGCTGGACGAGCTGCAGGCGAAGAAGAGGACGGAGAGGAGGAGGAGGACAAAGAGACGGTTTAATGGATGTGGGAAAAAGAGAGAGGGAAGAAGAAGAAGAAGAAGAAGAAGAAGAAGAAGAAAAATGGGAGGAAGGAGCAGTGAGAGGAGTGATGGAGGAGCAGATGAATAGAGATCTAATTACAAGGCCATTATGTCCTGAGTCAGTGGGTTAATGGTTGTGTGTTGCGGGAAGCTAATGCCAGATGACGTATGCTCTGTTGTCTGGGTAATAACGTTAGAACCAATTAGAGCCCTGATAGCCTCTTCAAACGTATTACATCCCTTCATAGGACCTGAACGCTGAGGGTTTGGTTGTGTACTTCCTGTTAGCTGAGGGTCTGGTTGTGTATCTTCTGTTAGCTGAGGGTTTGGTTGAATATCTCCTGTTAGCTGAGGGTTTGGTTGTGTATCTTCTGTTAGCTGAGGGTTTGGTTGTGTACTTCCTGTTAGCTGAGGGTTTAGTTTTTCCTGTTAGCTGAGGGTTTGGTTCTTCCTGTTAGCTGAGGGTCTGGTTGTGTATCTTCTGTTAGCTGAGGGTTTGGTTGTGTATCTCCTGTTAGCTGAGGGTTTGGTCGTGTACTTCCTGTTAGCTGTGGGTTGGTTGTGTACTTCCTGTTAGCTGTGGGTTGGTTGTGTATCTCCTGTTAGCTGGGGGTCTGGTTGTGTACTTCCTGTTAGCTGAGGGTTTGGTCGTGTACTTCCTGTTAGCTGAGGGTTTGGTTGTGTATCTTGTGTTAGCTGAGGGTTTGGTTGTGTATCTCCTGTTAGCTGAGGGTTTGGTCGTGTACTTCCTGTTAGCTGTGGGTTGGTTGTGTACTTCCTGTTAGCTGTGGGTTGGTTGTGTATCTCCTGTTAGCTGAGGGTTTGGTCGTGTATTTCCTGTTAGCTGAGGGTTTGGTTGTGTATCTTCTGTTAGCTGAGGGTTTGGTTGTGTATCTCCTGTTAGCTGAGGGTTTGGTTGTGTACCTCCTGTTAGCTGAGGGTTTGGTCGTGTACTTCCTCTTAGCTGTGGGTTGGTTGTGTACTTCCTGTTAGCTGAAGGTTTGGTTGTGTACTTCCTGTTAGCTGAGGGTTTGGTCGTGTATTTCCTGTTAGCTGAGGGTTTGGTTGTGTATCTTCTGTTAGCTGAGGGTTTGGTTGTGTACTTCCTGTTAGCTGTGGGTTGGTTGTGTACTTCCTGTTAGCTGAAGGTTTGGTTGTGTACTTCCTGTTAGCTGAGGGTTTGGTCGTGTATTTCCTGTTAGCTGAGGGTTTGGTTGTGTATCTTCTGTTAGCTGAGGGTTTGGTTGTGTACTTCCTGTTAGCTGAGGGTTTGGTTGTGTACTTCCTGTTAACTGAGGGTCTGGTTGTGTACTTCCTGTTAGCTGAGGGTTTGGTTGTGTACTTCCTGTTAGCTACTTCCTGTCAGCTGAGGGTTGGTTGTGTACTTCCTGTTAGCTGAGGGTTGGTTGTGTACTTCCTGGTAGCTGAGGGTTTGGTTGTGTACTTCCTGTTAGCTGAGGGTTTGGTTGTGTACTTCCTGTTAGCTACTTCCTGTTAGCTGAGAGTTGGTTGTGTACTTCCTGTTAGCTGAGGGTGTGGTCGTGTGTTTCCTTCTTACCTGTGCGTTGACGGCCTGAGTGTAGGCGTTGTAGGCCGGGAAGTTCAGCGTCATGGGGCTGAAGATGCCGAGCTGGGAGGCGACCTGCTGCATCCTCCGGAGGCCTCGCTCCTTCTCTGTGTCGGCAAACTTCACCACCAGGCTGGACGACGCCCCCTAGAGGAGGAAAACCAAGTTTAACTGGGAGTAAAGTTACAACAGGACATCTGACAGTAATCAGATTACTCCTACAGTGCAGATTACAAACTACCACTTTAGGTTTACTACATTATAAATAGGAACTCAATGCGAGGAAAGTCCTTCAATGACTGGGATTATAATCTTCATTTCTTCAATCCTTCATACGTCTACCTGTATTTTCTACAGCTGCTCTTTACTGGAGGGGTTGTGTTGATCTGACTTTCTCTTTAAAATACCCAAAAGATGATCTCTGGATTCAAGTAAACAAATTCTGAATCTTTTTTTTACAGGTTTTCAGTCATTTTGGCCAAATTTTCAGACGTCTGGATGCATTTTGAACACATTTTTCTATTATTTTGGACAAGTTTTAATCAATTTTGAAAACACTTGAGCTATTTAAGACAAATTTCATGTTATTTCAGACAAAGTTGAGTAATTTTGACGAGGTTTGAGTCATTTCTTTTGACAGTTTTTAACCATTTTTGGACCAGTTAAAGTCATTTTGGACAGGTTTCTTCGTCATTCAGGACAAGTTTGACTCATTTTGGAGGGGAAAGGGTAATTCTGGACAAATTTCAAGTCATTTTTGGTAAAAATTTGGCTAATTTTTTGACCATTTTTAACCAATTTTGGATTAGTTTGAAACATTTAAATTAAGTTCAATTAATTTTTGGTAAAATTTGCATCATTTTTAGACAAATTTTAGTTATTTTAGACAGATTTCAAGTAATTTTGGACAAGTTTTGAGTCATTTTAGGAATGTTTTTAGTCATAGTGGACAATTTTGAACACATTTTTTTGTTATTTTGGGCAGGTTTTAACTAATTTTGAAAACACTTGAGCTATTTAAGACGAATTTCAGGTCATTTTGGACAAAGCTGAGTAATTTTGATGAGGTTTTAATCGTTTCTTCTGACAATTTTGAACCATTTATGGATCAGTTAAAGTCATTCTGGACAAATTTCAGGTCATTTTTGTTAAAAATTTGGCTAATTTTGGACAATTTTTAACCAATTTTGGATTAGTTTGAGTCATTTTGGACAAGTTTTATTCATTTTGGGAAAAACTACATCATTTTTAGACAAGTTTTAGTTATTTTGGACAGATTTCAAGTAATTTTGGACAATTTTGAGTCATTTTTTAGTCATTTTGGACAATTTTTATCAGATTTTCTACAAGCCTGAGTCATTTTGGGTCGCTGTGGAGAAATTCGGAGTCATCTTGAATAGGTTTGAGTCATTTTGGAAAGAAGTTTTACTCATTTTGGACAATTTAATACCAAATTCATAACTTTGGCCAAGTTTCTACCCAATTTTGGATGATTTTTCACTTTTTTTTCTAATTCTGGACAATTTTTTTAACTCATTCTGGGAAAATCTGAGTCATTTTCTGTTCGTCACTTCTTCTTTAGAAGCTCTTGGATGCTTCTCCTGCTGGAATCTTCCTCTTCTTGTCAGCCACTATTCTGGTTTACCCAGACGCTCATCTATAAATGTCATCATACACCTTTTGCTCTCATGCAGCCCCATGTCACACCTCCACACATTTACATCATCTCCAGTCCTCTCCATGCTACTCACTGGCATCGTGCGGCTGCCGTGCAGACTGTTGATGGCAGCCTGGGCTTCAGCGTGTCCTTGGAACTTCACGAAAGCGCAGCCTGCAAGAAAGCGTTCGATTACAAAGAGCTGCTGGGAGTTTGTCTCGTCTTGTCTGTGCGTTCTGCCTGCGTTGTACCTTTGCTGGTGCCGTCAGGGCCTCTCAACACGGTGCACTCGTCTATGCTGCCGAAGGGCTCGAACAGCCTCCTGACGTCCTCGTCGCTCTGTTGCTTCCCCAGCATCCCCACGAACAGCTTCCTGTCCTCTGGAAGGAGACGGCAGGAGGGAAAACTTTAATCCCCCCCGTGCTCATTGGACCAAAGCTACCGTTCACCTCCACCAGGGAGCAGCAGAGACTACAGAGAGGGAACCTGCCAAACACCCGCTGACTGCCTTCCATCTCCATCTGATCCAAGCCGACACCTCCTCTTCTCCCCGTCACACCGAGCGAGTGCGACTTCACACTTTAAACCCACTGAACTGAGGACGCTTGTCCTCGTCTGGCCGGACCTCACAGGTTGGCAGCGCGATTAGCAAAGGGTTAAATTAGGATTTGTGAGGCGGGGAAGCTGCTGTTGAGCGAGGACGGCTCTCAAAGGTCAAACCGCAGACAGCAAAAACAGGGACTACTTCTTCACCGGAAAGTAGATCCAGCAAATAACCACACACAGGTCTCTAGATGTGGATCCAGGGTATTTCAGTATATATATCCAGTCAGATTTCTCAAATTAAATCAAATAAAACTGAGATTTTTAGATTTTTTAAATGTACTTTCTGAATGAGACAACATTTTAAATGAATCTAAAGCGCCTCATGAAGCTCTGTGAAGCTCTAAAGGTCCATAATATAACATCTAAAATATACAGACTTGTATCCAAACACACTGCAGAGGAAACCACCTTTTATTTTTCTCATATTTGCATTTAATTGAAAGCTCAGGAAACAAAGAGCTTGAACAGATTCAGCTAAAGTATCTGCAGTAGCTTATAAATTAAGGATAATAAACTGTGTTTCTATTATTAGGCCGATTTCTGTTGATGTATTTTTTGCAATAATCCCACCACCACATAAATATTCTTGCATTTAAGCAGCAAAACTGTAAACTCCCTGCAAAGAAATCCACTTTATTCCCTCTAGAAGAAATGATATTTGGGATTCTGCTGAAAATAAAAACACGCTGGATTCATCCTGAAGACGACCGAGGAATCTGTTCGGCCAACAGCCGGTTAGTAAAGGTTAACGAAGCTGCTTAAGATCACAGCAACATGTGAAATATGTAAATAATTAATGAAGCTGCTGCTGCTGTGCAATCTGAGTCAATAGGCTCAGTTTGAAAAAAAGACAAGCAGGTTTTCTAGAGTTATGTTAGAACATGAGGTGGTGACGCTGAAGGAGAGGTTCTTTATCTGATTGGTTTTATGTAGTTCAGGTAGGAAAAGGTTTAGATTTAGGGCTGAACCGCTAAACCCAAAACCTACCTGTGGGTTTGAAAGGTGTATAATCTTCAAATAAGACACCAGAATGACACCATTCATCAGCCAGAAGCTGCTCTGAGACAGTTTTAGTCACCAGATAAAGCTTAAAATCATGATTGTTCAACAAAATCGCCGAATTCTACGTCTCATTTTAAAAAAAATGCCAAAAATAATGTGTTTGCTTTAACCAGATTCTGTAAAAAAGAAAAAATTCTGCTCTTTTAAACGCAACTGTGAAGCCAAGACTGACTCAGCTGTGACCAACAGTCATGGGACAAAAATTCAGAGAGTTTTCAGGCTGAACTGCAGGCAGTGTTTCCACAGAGCAGAAAGGAGACGACAAGAGAGGCTGAGGAAATTTTTAAAAAAACCTACTGGATCAATAAAATAAATGCAGCATGGCTTAGAAACAGTAACACTACAAATTTAAAAAGTAAAAAATAAAATATCTATAGCAGGTGAAGCCCCGGTGTTGTAACACCTGTGGATGTTGAGTCTAGTTTGATTTTTTAAAAATTTTTGCAAGATAAATAATCAAAGAATAACAGCGTTTTTATTTATGATTTAAGGTATTATAGTTTCTGTAAAAACAAAAAATTCTGTGCTCTTTGGCGCAACTTTTAAGCTATTAATGACTCAGCTGTGATCAACAGTCATGAGATAAAAATTAATAAAAAATTCTAGGACTACTTAGCTGAACTGCAGGTTAACATGCTGCTTTGTCAGGAAAATAAACAAAATATAAGCTGAAAAAAATCGTGATATGTAAAATTTGTGCAAACCAGGTTCTGCAAAAACAAAGGATTCTGTTTTTTGTAAATGAATTAAATCATAAATCAATGTTTTTTTCTGAATAAACAAGGGAAAAGGAGCAAGAAACTCCAGAAATAGCTGCTTGGAATTAAGAAGCATTTGATGATGGAGGTTCGAGGAAAAGGCAGATCAGTGTGGCTGAGTGTCCTCACAGAGATGGAAAGACACCCGTGTGTGTGTATTAGTGTGTATTAGTGTGTGTGTGTGTGTGTGTTGAGGTGTGTTTCTCACCTCCCCTGCCCTCGCTGTCAGCCGGTTTCACCTGGATCGGCCGATTCATCTGCAGGACAGACAAGCAGCAGCGTCAACACAGATGGTAAACCAGTAAACAGGGACGACTTCAAGGCTCCACGTTTGATTCCCTTCATTTATGCACCAGGAGGCCAAATATTAATGTATAACATATTTCTGCCAATGTGCCAGGCTTGGCCCGCTGACCAGTTTTTATCTGCAGGCTCTCGGCGAGAAAATCTAGAATCCAGGAAACACTGACAAAAACTGAACGAGTGAAGACGTCAAACAGCACACAGACGACCAACAGACCGTCACTGAGGAAGTCAAATCTAGTGATAAAATACATAAATACTATAAAATAAAACAACCCACATTACTGCTACTACGAGTACTACAACTACTACTACAACTACTGCTGCTACCACTAATAATAGCAATAATAATGAGTGTAGTAATAGAAATAAAGCGTCTCATCGGAGATCCAGTGGTTCTGTGGATTTTTGTTGGGTCAAAACTTCTCCTTATTATGTATTATGGTCTGGTAAATATGATAATACGACAAAATAAAGCAAAAAAATACAAAATAATTCACATGAAATAAAAATAAGCATAAATATTAAAGGAAATATTCTAATAATTTGAGATATTGGAAGTTTACGCCCTCTTCAATAATTAATGGAAAACTTCTTCACAATGTTCTAATTATATATATTCTAGTTATATCTGTGTCTATATATATGTGTGTGTATGGAAACAAATTGGAAATGTGAGCAGGAAAATATATATATAGTATGAAAGTCAGGATTTTTTCCAGTATTGTGGGGACCTGTGGAGACGTGGAGAGATGTTCTATTGGTTGATTCCTTTTTTAAAAATATTTTCTAAAGAGTTTTAAGAATTTTAACAAATAAAAACGCTCCGAATAAACATATATATAAACTACATTTAAAAAAGACTACAAAAAATAAAAATTAGTATTTGTTTTGTTCTAGTTCGTGTTTATCGTCTTATTTATTCGTCTGAATTTGTTTTCTTTATTTGTCTGATTTGACTGTAAAGCACCTTGTTTTCAAAAGCTGTCGGTATAAATAAAAATATTATTATTATGAGCATTTTTAATCACTACACAATCACAAAACAAAGCAAAAAAAATCCACATAAAATAAAAATAAGTGCAAATATGATGAATTAAATATTCTAATAATTTGAGATACTGGATTTCTGATTGTAATGAGGTGAAATATATTAAGTTTACACTTTTAAAAATGAATAATGGAAAACTTTTTCACAATATTCTTATTATATAAATTCTAGCCATATATAAAATGTAAAAAAAGTACAAACAGAATGAAAGTAGCTTGGAAAAAAATGTTCTACAAGTTGCTTCCATTTTATTTTTAATTTTTTAAAAGAAATTAAACAAAAAATGCCCCTAATATATATGTATATGACTTTTTTTTTTGCTTTACTTCATGTTTATGGTCTTATTTATTCCTCTGAATTTGTTTTCTTTATTTGTCTGATTTGACATTTGTTCAATTGTGAAGCACCTTGTTTTCCAAAGCTGTTGGTATAAATAAAAATATTAATATTATCAGCATTTTTAATCACTACACAATCACAAAACAAAGCAAAAAAATCCACATAAAATAAAAATAAGTGCAAATATTATGAATTAAATATTCTAATAATTTGAGATACTGGATTTCTGATTGTAATGAGGTGAAACATATTAAGTTTACACTTTTTAAAATAATTAATGGAAAAGTTTTTCACAGTGTTCCAATTATATAAATTCTAGCCGTAAATAAAATGTAAAAAAAATACAAACAGTACGAAAGTCGCTTGGAAAAAACTGTTCTACAAGTTGCTTCCATTTTATTTTTAATTATTTAAAAGAAATTAAACAAAAAATGCCCCTAATATATGTATATATGACTTTTTTTTGTTCTAGTTCATGTTTATGGTCTTATTTTTTTGTCTGAATTTTTTTTCTTTGTTTGTCTGATTTGACATTTGTTCGATTGTGAAGCACCTTGTTTTCCAAAGCTAATTATGATTATTATCAGTATTTTTAATCACTACACAATCACAAAACAAAGCAAAAAACAAAAATAAGTGCAAATATTAATAATTAAATATTCTAATAATTTGAGATACTGGGTTTCTGACTTTAATGAGTCTTTTTTCATATATTTAATTTCCACTTTAAGGGATTTTTTTCTCCAATGTTCTCTGCTTCACTGTTTCATCTTGTTTTATTGGATGTTCGGGGTTGAATCTGTTTAATCTGACATTTGTTTTCCGTCCACGCTGATGAAGCCGTTCTTCTCCTTATTGTCGTTATTTTTATCATCGCTGTTGTTTGTTTCTTCCGCTGACGAACAGCTCAGGTGAGAGCGTGCCGTGTTTGTCTGACTCTGATTAATGAAGGTTAACAGGTGACAGGTGTGTCTGAACTTTGTCGCCGGCTGCACACACACACACACACACACACACACACACACACACACACACACTCATGCGGAGGAGGAGATTGAGAAGTGACGGGATTAAGGATGCAGCCAGCTGATCTGGATTACAGCAGAACCACGGATTAGATGAGGCCCAGGAGGAGGCTGAGATACGAGGAGCCGATGGGGGGAGGATGGAGGAGGAGGAGGGAGAAACGACGAGGGCTAAAAATAAAAAGGACGGAGAGCTCCAGAGAGGCCTGGGGGACCCCAGCCGGCTGAAAGGGCAGGTGGAAGGCCAAGAGGAACCTGGGGAGGGGATGGGAGGGTGAAAGAGAGCCGCCACCAGAGGAGGAACAAGAGGAGGAGGAGGAGGAGGAGCCGAAGCAGTCGTGACCGTCGAATAAAACGTCAGGAATCCGCAGCAAAGACGTGCAAACATGTACGCAAATACTCGTCACACACATGCATGAAGGGAACGCACACAGCGCTTAGTCATAGCAGGGATGGAAGGAAGGAGGGAAGATCCAGAGACGGAGCAGGGAGGCGACATCGATGCAGGGAAGGAACAAATTCTGCTCAGTCATCTCTGATCGGCTGCAGGCGTCGAATATTTAGATTTATAAGCACATTAGTGAAATAATAACACTCCTTAAAATTCACCCGTCGACCCGCTTTTTAGGTTTTTCCTCTGAGTTCATGTTAAAGCTGCTGGTGGAAACAGAAAGAATGACCGACTGCAGCACCCATTATGCTCCTGCAGGGAAAAGTCGTCTAGATATGTAGTTTGCATGTGTGAGGAGCTACTGAAAGACAGGAGGAGGAAAAAAACCCAGGAGGAGGAAGGTGGAGGAGGCAGAGGAAGGCAGGAGATGAGGAGGAAGGATGGAGGAAGGATGGAGGAAGAAGGTCCCAGCGGGGTGTTAAGGCAATGTAATGAAGCTGGTAATTGAGGAGAGGGCAGAGCAGAGAGAGACGGATCCATACGTTTGATTAATCAGCTCTTAGCTGTCACCACACGGCTATTGATCTGAGGCGAGGCCGGCCGGCACACACACACACACACACACACACAACACGTGCACTCATAACACACACATGACATACATGTTTAACCTCCTCACGCCTGCATCGACTGCAGCTGACGGCATCAACGCAAACCTGCAGAAACACGTATGTACAGTCGGCCATGACGGTTCTGTAACCTTGGAGACACACGACCAATGTGTCCATCCATCAACTCTACATCCATCCATCCATCCATCCATCCATCCATCCATCCGTCCATCCATCCATCCATCCATCCATCATCCATCCATCCATCATCTCTCCATCCATCCCTCCATCCATCCATCCATCCCTCCATCCATCCATCCATCCATCTATCCATCCATCATCCATCCATCCATCCATCCATCCATCCAACCATCATCTCTCCATCCATCCATCCATCATCCATCCATCCATCATCCATCCATCCATCCATCCATCCCCTCATTTCTCCATCCATCCATCCATCCCCTCATTTCTCCATCCACCCATCCATCCATCATCCATCCCTCATCCATTCATCCATCATCCATCCATCCATCCATCCATCCATCCATCCATCCATCCATCCATCCATCCATCCATCCCCTCATTTCTCCATCCACCCATCCATCCATCATCCATCCCTCATCCATCATCCATCCATCCATCATCCATCCATCCATCCATCCATCCATCCATCCATCCATCCATCCATCATCCATCCCTCATCCATCCACCCATCCATCCATCCATCCATCCATCATCCATCCATCCATCCATCCATCCCTCATCTCTCCATCCATCCATCCATCCATCCATCCATCCATCCATCCATCCATCCATCCATCCATCCATCCATCCCTCATCTCTCCATCCATCCATCCATCCATCCATCCATCCCTCCATCCACTCATCCCCTCATCCTGCTGTTACTCCATCCATCCATCCATCTTGTGCGATCAGCTCATCGATCAGTCCCGTCTTGTCCATTGATTTCGGATTGTGTTGTGGACTCGGCTGATTGTGGCCAGATTTGTGTCCACTAACCCTTTCTCTTTCCTTCCATCCATCCATCACCTCCGTCCATTTCTCCCTCCATTAGTTCGCGCTCATCCACACCGAACAGAAACAACCTCCTGATTCCCAACGAATCACAGACCATCAGTCTGACTGCTCTGACCTTGTTTTAACCTCCTGAACCAGGAAAACCTGCAGCTATCTTCAGGAAATCACCCAAATTAAACCATTTATTACAACTAGAAACAATAAAAACAGAAAGGATTGCCAGATTAACAACTATACAACAGTTCCTGTAGTATCTGCGTATGGAAAACTTAACCAAAACTAATCCCAAGATTGAGATATTTAATCAAAATCACCTTAAATCATCGAAAAATTTGCAAAAAAATTATAGATTGTGCAAAGAAATGACTAAACATGGAGCCATCTTTGCTGCAAAACACAAGCCATGGCCGACTCAGATACAAACAACAGTCAAGTGCCAAAAATCTAAAATTTTCAGCTGAATTGCAGGCAGTGTTTACACAGATGGATGGAAAGTGTGGAAACAAATTACAAATTTAAGTAGTAATATAAATACAGGCAGTAAGTCACCATTTTTTCTGGTATCGGTAACACATGTGGGAACCTGGAAAAATGTTCTACAGGTTGATTCCATTTTTTAAAATTTTATTTAAAGAAAAAATAGCAAAAAAATCCCATAAAATCGCCAAAATTACACCATTTATACGAATCAGAAACTGTAAAAACAGAAAAAATCCTCACATTTTAACCTTTCTGATGGTTCTTAAATTAATAATGTGTTTCATGCGGTTCTGTTGGGAAAAATTAACCAAATCAATGCCTAAGTTGTGCTATTTCAGCAAAATTACCTTATTCAACTTGTCGTTCTTGTCTCTCGTTTGAAAATTCGCTAAAAATAAATCGTTTGCACTGAACAGATTCTGTAAAAAACTAAAAATTCTGCATTTATTTGTGCAACAGTGAAGTCATGACTGACTCAGTTGTGACAAACAGTCGTGTGATGAAAATTCCGAGAGCTTTAGGTTGAACTGCAGGCAGTGTTTCAACAGAGTAGATAAACATACATAAAAATGTAAATACAACGATATCTACAGCATGCAGAGACGCCATTTCCTTTCCAGCAGAGAGGAGATGGAAAATCCAACCTACTGAGTCAGTAAATAAATGCAGCACGGCTCAGAAACGGTGAACAGAGGAGACAGTAGTTGGAGATACATCCAGCATGGTGGAACATCTTTGTAGAGTCTAAAAACACAGTGTCTCTCGAAACTGTAAAAATGTAAATAATAAAATGTCTATAGGATGTAGAGCTACTGTTTTAGTCCAGGATATTTTAATTTTACAAGAAAAGTAATTAAAGAAATTCCAGCATTTTATTTTATATTTTATGATTAATTGTTTTTCTCTTCGTGTTGCAGTGAAAAATGAACCACAGTGAGTGAAAACGTTACAGGAGTTGAGAGGTTTAAACTCACCACCTGATATTCATGTCATTTACTGAGAGGAAGAATCAGAAGAGATGCAGAGACGCAGCAGGTGAGAGGTTCACTCTGCTGCTCCACAGACAGCACAATGGCATCGGAAAATTGGCATGGCAACCGGCCCGTTGTCATGGCGACGGTATGACGGCACACTGGGTAGGTAAACAAGGATGCTGGTTGCCAAGGACGACCGCTGTGCTCTTTGGGTAAACAAAGAATTTGCGCCGGGGAGCCGTTTGCTCATCCTCTGAAGCATCACTCCGACACTGATCCTGCCTGTTTGTCGGTTTAAGATAATAAAACACGAGTCGAGGTCTGAGATAACGAGGAAATGAGCAGGGCAGGATGTTTTTATATGACAGTAATGAGGAGATGCAGGCAGCGTCTGCAGGAAGGAGGTTGGCGTCTACTAGTATATCATCGAGGAGCAATTAACCTCATTTTCACTCGCTGTGGTTCATTTTCCACTGCAGCATAAAGTCCTGCACCTCCGTGGAAACAGAGGAATCATTAAAAGAAGGGAAAAAAGCTGCATTTCTTTGATTATCTTTCTTGCAAAACTGAAAAACCCTTGAATGTCCACAGGTGTTACAACGCCGGAACAAAACGGCGACTCTGTACAGAAAAGATGTTTTAGAAATCTCCATGTTTACAGCCTCTCAAGACGTTTCCTCTCTGCTCTGCTCATCATCTGTATAAAGATGTTCCTCCATGTTGGATGTATCTCCAACTACTTCCTCCTCTGTTCTCTGTTTCTGAGCCGTGCTGCATTTATTTATTAATCCAGTAGGGTTTATTTTCTGCTGGGAAGGAAATAGCCACTCTACATGCCATAGATACTGTTTAATTTACATTTCTATTTTGTTTTCAGGCTTGCCTTCTATATACTGTATCGAAACACAGCCTGCAGTTCAACCTACAACTCTCAGAATTTTCATCACATGCCTGTTAGTCACAACTCAGTCAGTCATGAGTTCCCTGCTGCATAAAGAAATGCAGAATTTTTTAGTTTTTACAGAATCTGTTTAGTGCAACCGACTTATTTTTAGCGAATTTTTAAACGAGACAAGACGAGCAGAAAGTATTTTTGATGTTTATTTTCCTCTCATGATCGCTTTGGAGAAGTTGACGTCATTTTGAGCTTATTTTTGTTCATTCTGGACAATTTTTCTACTATTTTGGGCAAGTTTTGGGACTTTTGGATGCACACATCAGCTGTAGGAAGATGTTTTCCTATGCTGAATGTATCTTCCAACAACTCTGTTCACTGTTTCTGAGCCATGCTGCGTTTATTTCACTGATCCAGTGCGTCCTCTCTGCTCTGTGGAAACACTGCCTGCAGTTCAACCTGAATTTTCATCACCTAACTGTTGGCCGCAGCCGAGTCAGTCATGGCTTCCCTGTTGCATAATTAAATGCAGAATTTTTTGGTTTTTACAGAATCTGTTTTGTGCAAACGACTTATTTTTAGCGAATTTCTAAACGAGACAAAACGAGTTGAAAGTATTTTTGATGTTTTATTTTCCTCTCATGATCGCTTTGGAGAAGTTGACGTCATTTTGAGCTTATTTTTGTTCATTTTGGACCATTTTTCTACTATTTTGGGCAAGTTTTGGGACTTTTGGATGCACACATCAGCTGTAGGAAGACGCCTCCCCCATGCTGAATGTATCTTCCAACAACTCTGTTCGCTGTTTCTGAGCCATGCTGCGTTTATTTCACTGATCCAGTGCGTCCTCTCTGCTCTGTGGAAACACTGCCTGCAGTTCAACCTGAATTTTCATCACCTCACTGTTGGCCGCAGCCGAGTCAATCACGGCTTCCCTGTTGCACCGAGGACTGCAGAATTTTTAGGTTTTTATGAATTCCAGTTCCATCAAATGGTTTGTTTTTGGCGATTTTTTAAAAAACGGGACGCGGATAAAATGACGCTGATTAAAAAGCTCGGATTCGGTCACACTTCCCAACAGATGGTGAGTTCAAAGACCGTTGGAAAAATGAAAATTCGACGATTTTTTCGTGCTTTTTTTTGCGGTTTCTGGGCGATAATTTATGCATTTTGGCGATTTTTTAAAAAGCCGACACGTCTTTCGGCGTTCGGAGGATTAAAACTCCTTTGACTCCGAGCGAAAACTGCAAGGCTTCATCCTTTCCCCGTCAAACCGCACCGTCCTCCTCCTCCTCCTCCTCCTCCGGTCCAACACACACGAACAGCCACGCGCCCCTTTCAAGTCAAATCATCCTCTAATTACTCACGTTCCAATTAAGGCTTAATTAACAGTAACCATCTGCAAACACGTTCGAGGAGGCGGCCTGATCGTCCTGCTGCATACTAAGAAGCCGAGGCTTTTCTGCACCTCGGAGGGAAAGTGGATTCTGATTCGAGGCGACTCACGAGGCCAGGATGTGTGATGGGGATGTATACGTGTACCATGAGCCTGCACGAACGGCGGAGGCACGTCCACCCGTGCACGCATGACCGAACCCTGCATGCAAACGCCCCCCTGGCTCCATTTGCATGCAGCGGCGGCACCGACAGTCGCTCGGTGTACAGTAGAGTTTCTCCCACAGAACTCCACACATACAGTTAATCTCGCTCCCCGCAGTAATGCAGAGAGGATTGTGCCAGGATTAGAGGATATTAAATCCCCGGATTATCCAATCAAATCGTATTCCACCCCCTCCCCCACCCACGCAAAATCAGTGGAACGAACCATCGGCGGCGTGCTGCGGGGGGGAGGAGGGGGAGGTGGCGTGTTTGTGTGTGTGTTCATGTGTGTGTTTGGATTAAAGTACAGCAGAATCGATGTCGTCGCTCCGCTTGAATGAAACGTTCTGCAAACACAGAACTCATTACGGTGCCGTGCACGTGGGCGAGCGTGCACGGCTGCACATGCACGCCCCTCCCCCCTCCGCCTCCCTCTGGAGCGCTCCATCCACGCAGTTTTCAGATGTCCATTTTCCAGAGTGCACAAGAAAGGGGGACTATTTTTATCCTCCTCGACGTGGCTTTCTCTTTCTGTTTCTGTTCCTGTTCCTGTTTCTGTTTCTCGACCCTCCCCTCTGATCCGTTCCCTCCACATCTCGGCCTCCCCGTCGGCCTCCCCGTCGGCCTCCGTCCCTCCTCCTCCTCCTCGCTGCCCTCGGTGGTCGGGAACTCACTGACGCCAGCGAGGCCTGACGTTGGTTCAGTTCTGCTTCTGTGCTGAACGACGAGGACGTCTCTAAACACACCGACGCTGATGCTCCTGTGACACGACAGTAGAGATGCTCCCAGACTCTACCGTGTTGTGATTTAATGAACAGCTACTTCCTGTTTATTAGATAATAGATTACAGTCTCTATGGCAACAACATGAGGTTGACTGTTTAATACAGTGATAATATCCTGTATTCATGTAGAGCGGCGGCTGTAATCAACATTAAAGGCAGTTTTGTGTCGTTTTTGTTGTTTTGTGTTTGATTTTGTGTCATTTTGTGTCTATTTTTTGTGGTTTTGTGTCATTTTGTGTTGACTTTGTGTTGTTTTGTGTTTGGTTTTTATTGCGTTGTGTCTCATTTAGATATTTTTTAACGTTTTGTGTTTGATTTTTGTCATTTTGTGTCCAGTTTGTTGTGTTTTTTGTTGTTTTGTGTCCATTTTTGGTCTTTTTATGTGGTTTTTGTCATTTTGCATCTCATCTGTCATTTTGTGTCCCTTTTTTGTCGTTTTGCATCCAATTTTTGTTGTTTTGTGTTTGACTTTTGTTGCGTTGTGTCTCATTTAAATAGTTTTTTCATCCTTTTGTGTGTTTTTTATCGTTTTGTATTTGATTTTTATCATTTTGTGTCATTTTATATTTAGTTTGTGTTGTTTTGTGTCATTTTGCGTCCAATTTTTGTTGTTTTGTGCTTGTTTTTTGTCATTTTGTGTTTGATTTTTGTCAATTTGTGTTGTTTTGTGTTTGACTTTTTTTTCCCGTTGTGTCTCATTTATGTAGTTTTTATCGTTTTTTGTTTGATTTTCATCATTTTGTGTCCAGTTTGTTGTGTTTTGTGTTGTTTTGTGTCCATTTTTGGTCTTTTTATGTGGTTTTTGTCATTTTGCATCTCATCTCTGTCATTTTGTGTCCCTTTTTTGTTGTTTTGTGTTTGACTTTTGTTGCGTTGTGTCTCATTTAGATAGTTTTTTCATCCTTTTGTGTAGTTTCTATCATTTTGTGTCATTTTATGTTAAGTTTGTGTTGTTTTGCGTCTTTTTTTTTGTCATTTTGCATCCAATTTTTGTTGTTTTGTGTTTGATTTTTGTTGTTGTCTCTCATTTGTCTTGCTTTTTTGTCCTTTTGTGTGGTTTTTTATCGTTTTGTATTTGATTTTTGTCATTTTGTGTCATTTTATATTTGGTTTGTGTTGTTTTGTGTCTGTTTTTTGTGGTTTTGTGTTTGATTTTTGTTGCGTTGTGTCTCATTTACATAGTTTTTTTTGTTCTTTTGTGTGGTTTTTATTGTTTTGTGTTTGATTTTTGTCATTTTGTGTTGTTTTGTGTATGGTTTTCGTGGTTTTGTGTCATTTTGCATTCAATTTGTGTTGTTTTGTGTGTCTTGCGTTAAGTTTTCGTCATTTTGTGCAGAAATTTCTGTCCAGTTCGTGTCAATGAATCAGCGGAAAATCACCGTCCAGATATTTTAGCCAAAGAACAGCCGCTTCAGTAATTTATAAAGCTAAAAACGGAGCAATAAATAAGTAAATTCCTGGTTTGGCTGCATCCTCACACCTGACTTCATGTATTTTCTCTCTTTCTCCCTCCGCTGTGCCCTCTAATGTGTCTAATAATGAACAAAATAATTAGAGGATGTGAAAATTTAGAGAAATACAGGCCACAAGACAAAAATACGACACATCCTGATGCCAAAAACGAACCACCTGAGTAATTTATGAAGCAGAACCTGCAAAATAAATGAATAAAAGCCAGGTTGAGGAGGCGTCCTGGTATGAAATAACTAGGATTTTTCTCTCTCCGCCTTCAGAATGTTCAAAAATATGTCAAATAACTCACAAAATAATCAGAGAATGTGTAAATCTAGAGAACAACATGCCACCTGAATGGATAATCGGCATAAATAGTGAGTTTAAACGTGCTTGTGTCCAGTGAAAGGTTTGTTTTCCAGACAGTGTGGTTGGATCTGTACGTTCCCGTCGCCATGGCGCCCTGATGAGTCTGACTTGATGCTCACAGCTGGATGAGGAACTGTGAGGCGGAGCGGCGACTCTCTCTCTCCTCTCCTCTCCCCGCGTCAGGCTTTGCATCCCTCAGGTTACCTAGCAACCTGGCATCTCGCTCGGCTCGGTTGCCTGGTAACGCTCCCATCCCCCCCCTCCCCCTGCTCCCTCTGTGTCGCTTCATTCTTCACACCTGAGAAGTCGCTCTCCTCCTCCTCCCCCTCCTCCTCTTCTCTCCACACTTTATCTGGCGGTTTAACCCCTTCGCCTGCCTCTTCATCAATCGCCATGGCGACCGCATCATCACACCGAGCAGGAAGCAGAGCTGGCTGCCCTGTTGATCCCTGTAATGTTCTGCTGTGTGTTTTTTTTTTTTTTTTGTCAGAGGACGATGCGGCGGCGGAGCACTCAGTGAAATTTGATCCTCTGGATTTAGTCCAGCATAATCCAGCAGCACTATAGAGGATCACTGCTGGACCTGTGCACTTGGACCTCCTTTCTATTTTTGGGAGTGTAAGTCCTTTGGGAAATGAGCTGCTGAATTAAAAAGGGCTGCTCGAATTCCTGATTGCAGGAGGGAGGGGTGGGAGAAAAATCTGGTATTCGCTGAGATTACGGAGCCGCCGACACGGTCCTGGATGCTCAGATAGTTTCAGCGCTCGGCGGGAAATTAAGACGAATATGCAAATGACAGCGAAATAAACAAACAGACGGACGGACGCCGACTGCTCGCGTGTTTTGCGGAGAAATATAATTAATTTCACTTCATCTGAGGCCGTTCGCTTCTATTTCATGGGGAATAAGTCACAGCACATTTAAATGCTTTTATACTTTTATAATTCCTTGGATTTGCATTTTATTTTTCTGTTTCCTCACGACGCTGACTCTGTTTTTTAGCTTTTATCATTGTTTTTTTTACTGTTATCGCACCAAAACACCAAGTTAAATCCTCACAAATGGAAACCTACTTGGTAACGTTCATCTGGATGACAGAGCAGCAACCAAATGTCATTTATTGTCATTAATTGTCGCTTATTTGGTCGAAAAATTCCATTAAAGTTGACAAATGTCTTGTTTCGTCTGTTTACTGTCGTACAAGAGGAAAGAAACCAGAGAATATTCACATTTAAGAAGCTGGAATCACAGAATTGGTACTGTTTTACCTTCAAAAAAGCCCCCAGTGTGAATAATTATTAACTAGACGGGGATATTTCAGGGGCTGCAGCTCTAAAGGAGGGACTGAGAAACACTGATCCGCATTTTTCACCATTTTCTGACATTTTACTGACAACTAACTGATTAATTGACAGTAAAACATCATCATTAGTTGCAGTTCTTTACTTTACTTGACCTCATTTTCTGTCGTTTTATCGACCGACTAATACATTTAAGTAATTTTTTAAGGAAAAAATCTTCTTCAGTGTGAATATTTATTATTTTCTTTCCTCTTCTATGACAGTAAACTGAAGATCTTTGGACAAAACAAGACACTGATTTACATTTTTAACCATTTTCTGACGTTTCATTGACCAAAAAACTGCTTTATTAATCAGTTTGAGTATTTTTTAGTGAATAACAGTCTAAATTCTGTGATTTCAGCTTCTTAAATGTGAATATTTCCTGTTTCTTTCCTCCTTTATGACAATAAACAAAATATTTTTGGACGAAACAAGACATTCTAGGAAACTCTGAGCCACATTTTCATTATTTTCTGACATTTTATAGAAAATGGCCCACTAATCAGTTTAAGTATTTATTTGAGAAAAAACACTCATTTTTAAAGACAAACAGTCTGAATTCTGTGACTTCAGCTGCTTAAATGTGAATGTTTCTTGGTTTCTTTCCTCTTCTATGACAATAAACTGAAGATCTTTGGATGAAACAGACACTGACTGATGTTTTTAGCCATTTTCTGACATTTTACCCACCAAAAAATTGGTTCATTAATTGGTTTGAGTATTTATTTGGGAGAAAACGATCATTTTTTTAAAGACAAAAGTCTGAATTCTGTGACTTTAGCTCCTTGAATGTGAATATTTCTTGTTTTTTATCCTCTTCTATGACAGTAAACTGAATATATTTGTACAAAACAGACACTGACTGTCATTTTTGGCCATTTTCTGACATATTATTAACTAAAAATTGCTCTATTGATCGGTTTTTAGTATTTATTTGGGTAAAACAGTCTAAATTCTGTGACTTTAGCTCCTTAAATGTGAATATTTCCTGTTTTTTTTCCCTCAAATGAACATCTTTGGACAAAAAGAGACATTTGAGGAAACTTTGAGCCACATTTTTATCACTTTTTGAGATTCTACTAACCAAAAAAACAATCCATGAATCAGTCTAAACATTTAATTGGGAAAAATAGTATTTTTTAAAGACAAGAAGTCTGAATTCTGTGTTTGCAGCTTCTTAAATGTGATTTCCTGGTTTCTTTCCTCCTCTAAGACAGTAAACTGAAGATTTTTGGACAAAACAAGACATTGATTTACATTTTCTGACATTTTATGGACCAAAAAAATGCTCTATTAATCAGTTTGAGTATTTTTTAAGGAATAACAGACTAAATTCTGTGATTCCAGCTCCTGAAATGTGAATATATCTTGGTTTCTTTCCTCCTCTGTGACAGTAAACTGAAAATCTTTGGACAAAAAGAGACATTTGAGGAAACTTTGATCCACATTTTCATTATTTTTTGAGATTCTACTAACCAAAAAAACAATCCATGAATCGGTTTAAGCATTTATTTGGGAAAAATAGTAATTTTTTAAAGACAAGAAGTCTGAATTCTTTGGTTGCAGCTTCTTAAATGTGAATACTTCCTGTTTTTTTCCTCCTCTGTGACAATAAACTGAACATCTTTGGACAAAACAAGACACTGATTTACATTTTTAACCATTTTCTGACATTTTTTCAACTAAAAGCTGCTCTATTGATCAGTTTTTAGTATTTATTTGGTAAAACTGTCTAAATTCTCTGATTCCAGCTCCTTGAATGTGAATATTTCCTGTTTTTTCTCCTCTTCTGTGACAGTAAAATGAATATTTTTGACTTTAGGAAACATTTCCTGACATATTTGAATCTGCATCACCAACCAGGAACCTGAACCTCCTGCCTCCCATCACCGGAGCCCGTTGTGTTTCCTAGGAGGAGGAGGAGGAGGAGGAGGAGGAGGAGGAGGAGGGGGAGGAGGAGGAGGAGGAGGAGGAGGAGGAGGGGGAGGAGGCCGGCCTCCAGGTGCAGCTCCACGTAGAACATACATGTGGATCTGATGCAGACGTGGCCCCTGACAGATGTCTCTGTTTGAATTGACAGAAGTTCGCCTGCTGCCCTCCCACCCACAGAAAGGCCTTTCTTCGGCGAGCCACCCGCCTCCCCTTCCTCCCCTTCCTCCCCTTCCTCCACGCTCATTATGGGCTACTTTTGTCTTGTTTCCTCCTTCGCTCTCCCCCTGCTCCTCCCCCGTCTCACCCTGCCCCCTCCCCGGCTATTCATGCCCGAGCCTCTCCAGAATCCCCCCTTTTCATTCACCCGGATTCACACGTCCATTCAGCCGCCGGTCGGTACGTCGGAGCAGACACATAAATATCACGTCTGGACGTCGCGTCTGGTTCTGCAGCCTCTTTAGACGAAGCAATTTATAAATAAATAACATGCATTGTTAATTAATGGACGTCGCTTCTACTCACCGAGAGAAAAGCACTAATAGAGTTTTAGTTTATATAACTTTACCCTGAAGGCTGAAGACCGGCTCACACTAGACAGCATAATATATTAATAGATATTTAAATTTCTTATTTTTCTCCATGCTTTTCCATGCACACGGCTTCGATACACTGCCTGCAGTTCAGCCGACAACTCAAGGAGCACCAGACTCTTCGTTTTATGGCATTTTCTCTCGTTTAAATGGCAGTTTGGCGGCTTAAAAAACAGCCTTGATAATGGAAACTGCTATTAAATATTTGAGTTAAAGTGAAGAATTGATGATAAACTGTCAAACAGCTTTACTCTAAAGGCTTCTGGTCCAACCTTGACAGCACAACTGATGCTGAACTTGTCAGATAATCATTAAACTGTAGGATGTTAATGCAGATAATTACGTTTTTGATTTGTTTACACGCAGTTTTTTTTGATACACTGCATGCAGTCTAACCAAAACACCAAATTTTAGGAGTTTTTTTTGTTTCGTTTTTACAGAACCTGCTTATTTGTGCAATTTTTAGAATCAGACTGAATCAAAATACAAGATTTGAAGCCCAGATTTTGTCGTTCTTCCTGTCAGAAAGTTGAAATTCCGACTATTCTCTCTGTTTTTACAGTGTCTGGCTTTTTTAAATGGTGCGATTCTGGCAATTAAAAAAAATATAACATGCCTTCCCTTCCCTTTGTTAATGGAAACTGCTAAGAAAAATTTGAGTAAATAAAAAAGAGTTGATGATAAACTGTGTTGTTTTGTCTCTTTTTTGTTGTTCTATCTTGCTTCTGTCGTTCTGTTTCGTCCATCTGTTGCCTCTTTGTGCCTGTGAAGGTTCTCAGTCGTCCAGGTCATGGTCGTCCTCATAGCTGTAAAGTCGTGTGTCGTCGGCGTATTGGAGCATCTTGATTCGCCAAACAGACGTTCTGAGCTTCAATCGTAGCATCTGGACTTGCTCGAGTTGCTCCAAAACGTTTCACCTCCCATCCAAGATGAGGAAGTCTTGGAGAAAGTCTCAAGCAAGTCCAGATGCTACGATTGAAACCACGAGGATCGCCTCTTTGTGGTCACTTTGTGTCTCAGTTTTGTTGTTCTGAGTCTCGTTTTTGACAATTTTTGTCGGATGTTTTGTGTCTATTTCTGGCATTTTTTTCAATCTTGTTTGTTTGAATTTGTCTTGTTTTTGAAGTTCTGTGTCTTTTTGTGGTCGTTTCGTCTCCACTTATGACATATTTAACCATCTCCATGTTTCCAGCCTCTACAATCTATTTCTCTCCACTCTACTCATCATCTGTAGGAAGATGTTCCTCCATGCTGGATGTATCTCCAACTACTGTCTCCTCTGTTCTCTGGTTCTGATGCTGCTTTTATTCATTGATCCAGTAGGTTGGATTTTCCTCTCAGTCTCTCTGTGGAAACACTGCCTGCAGTTCAACCTGAAAACTCTCTGAATTTTTGTCCCTTGACTGTTGGTCACGGCTGAGTCAGTCATGGCTTCACAGTTGCGTTTAAAAGAGCAGAATTTTTTCTTTTTTACAGAATCTGGTTAAAGCAAACAGATTATTTTTGGCATTTATTTTAAATGAGACATGTAGAATTCGGCGATTTTGTTGAACAATCATGATTTTAAGCTTTATCTGGTTACTAAAACTGTCTGAGAGCAGCTTCTGGCTGATGAATGGTGTCATTCTGGTGTCATTCTGGTGTCTTATTTGAAGATTATACACCTTTCAAACCCACAGGTAGGTTTTGGGTTTAGTGGTTCAGCCCTAAATCTAAACCTTTTCCTACCTGAACTACATAAAACCAAATCAGATAAAGAACCCTCCTGAATTTTTGCCATGTCACTGTTGCTCATAGCTGAGTCATTCATGGCTTTCCAGCTGCTTTAAGGAGCTCAGAATTTTTATTTTTTTACAGAATCTTTTGGAAACTCTCGATTGATTTTTGGTGAATTTTTAAATGACATGTAGAATAAAGCGATCTTGATGAAAGATGATGATTTTAGAGCTTTGATTCAGTTGATTTTTCACACAACTTTACTCTCAACTCTTCTGGTTCAAACTAGACAGAATAATTAATGATGGTTTTTCCGATAAACCTCCAACGGAAAGCTATTGATTGAAATTTTGTTATTTACATTTCTAAGTTGCTTCCTCTCTGCTCTGTGGAAACACTGCCTGCAGTTCAGCCGACAGCTCTCTAGACTTTCGGTCACAGCTCAGTCATTCGTGGGGAAACAGTTGCTTTAAGAAGCACAATGTCACGATTTTAAGCCTGGACTTGGTTCATTTTCCTGTCAGAAAGGTGAAAATTCTCTCTGGTTTTTTTTAGCAAATCTTTTCCAAACACTTTGCTTTTGATGAATTTTTAACGAGACCTAAAGTGCGGTCGATCAAACATCGTCTTCGTCGCTTCATGTCCGGTCCAAACACCAGCGCAGACTCGTGAACATCACACGTAAAGCTGCGGGTTTCACTTCTACGGCCGATGAAGGGACCGAACGTCGCAGTGAAGCGATGCAGAAGCGACGCCCGCCGGACGGTTTTGGCTCCGGACTTCAGAGACGACGTTCAGCCTGTCGGAGCTCCGTCCAAGAGCGTTTAAGTGATTTTTTGGCGAACGCTGTTTTCTGGCAGCTGAGAAATCCTTTAAAAAAAACCCAAACACCGAAGCGACAGACTCTCATCTGGTGTTCCTACAATAATCAGGGGATGTGTTTCTGGTTCCTACTGAAGCTGCACGATACTGGAAACACCTGGCAGAGGAACAGTTGGCTTTTATGCAGCATGTATTGGGGGGAAAATGGATTTTCTAGGATTAATTAAACAAGAATGATTGGAGTGACTTTGCAGGGGAGTACATCTGCGTCAAAAATAAAGAATAATGTTAAAAAAAAGGCTGAAAAAAGTTGTTGGAATCCTTCCTCCACTGGTGAAGACATTCAAAATAGGCTTTCCTGCTTTGGATGACGCTCAGATCTCGTCACATGGAGCTTTGTGCTGCTGATTTTAGCGCTCAAACTGATCATTTGTAGTGTTTTTCTTCTGTTCGCCCTCATTTTTTGCTGCACATGTGGAGCCTGCATGCCTACAAACTCTGTGTTTTTTAAAATAAAGTCATGAAGAACCTTTAAATCAGAGTAAACGACCTTCTATCAGCCTCTTCTTGTAAATCAGTCACTGAAAATGAGAATCATGTGTTTTCTTTTTGCAAAGAAAAGCTGCAGCGTGATGCGTTTGAGTTCATTTGCCTTACTGCACATAGAGCTTACTGTAATGTGAATATTGCACATGACAGAGCTGCAGTTAGCGGCGATAATCAATGACATAGATGCTGGAAGTGCACCAGTATCAATACATTTATCTGCATATCTGCTGGAAGGACTCCACAGGTGACTCCATGCTGCTGCTCTGCTACCTGGCTGCAAACTGTGGGATGGATTTCCTGAACGGAGGCGTGTCTCGATGGAACGTGGAGCAACGACACGCCTCCATTCAGGAAATCCACTCCACAGTTTGCAGCCAGCTAGCTAGCTAGCATTTAGCAGCGCTGTGGCTAACTTCTCATCGTAGCATGTCGGCTGTGTGGAAATATTTGACCTTAGCGACGCTGCAGAGCAGAACAGCAACGTGGAATGTTTGCAGAGCCGTTGTAGCGAGAGGCGGAAGCACCGTCGCGACCTACAATACAACAAACTTAATCAGACATTTGAAAAAGCATCACAGTAAAGAGCACGGCGGTTTGTTAGCCATGAGACAGAAAGACGATAGGAGTCGGCAGGAATCACTTCAGCGAGGTAAACTCCCACCAGACAACGTGAAAGCTAACGGGATCACCGAGAAGATGCTCAGCTTCATCGTCCTCAACGACCAACCATCATCAGCTGTAGAAAACGAAGGACTTCACTGCTTGATTGAACACTTGCAGCCAAGATCTAGTTTATCCAGGAGATATTTATCAGAGGCTCCCTGAACTATAGAACCGAGTGTCGACCAAGTTAGCTGAGAAGCTAAAAGGAGTTCCAGCCCTGAGCTTTACTACAGATGTTTGGATTTCGACGATCAGATAACCTCCTCCCTTATAGGTGGAGGTAATCAACAGTAATGATAATAATAATCAGTCCCTCCAGGAATTCTCAATGCTGCGATCACAGCAATTAACGCTAATTCAACCAATCTCCATGAATTCTGCGCGACCTTCCAATTTCGTCCAATCACCGTGACTTTTCTGCAATTTTGTCCCGCCTCCCGTGAGTTCCACCAATCACAGCAGTCCCCAGTAATGCACGTACGTCACCGGATTCACTTCCTTGTTTATGGTTTGAAGATACAGATGCAACAAAAACTACTGCAGAACAATTCCCTGATGTTCTTCACCAAAGCGGAGCTAAACTGTTTTCACCCCGTGGAATATTGAGGTGGAACACAAACCAAAACCATCCACTGACAAACACTTTTCTACCGTAAACATATCAGGAGAATGGGTGAAACCAGCGGACCACAGACCAGACAAACCACCGTGATGAAGCTGCTGCATCCAGATCTGTGGCAGCACTGAAACAATGAAGGTCAGTTAGATTCATTAACTGACGTGACGAGCTGTGAGCGTGTGTGTGTGAACACACGTGTGCCGGGATGTGAAATTAACTTTTTAAACTTTTAAAATTGGTAATAAATTAAACAAAACAAAGAAAAAAATGCAACTTTTTAGCAATTTTTTACTGTGTCCTGCAATTTCATGGCAACAAATAGGCTTAAAACATCACACTTTTTTGGAAAAGCTGCTGCGAATTCAGACATTTTAGGAGCAACAATCTGGAAAAACGCACGAAAGATCCTGGAGGGACTGAATAATATTAAAGCAAGCAGAGCTCTGGTATCAGAACAGCATTGGTATCGGCAGATTTCCAGATTCAGGTATCGGGATCGGAAGTAGAAAAATGTGGATCGGTGCATCCCTGGTCACAACAATTATATGGCGACAAGTTTATAAAAACAGCAGCAAAGTCCGACTCGATTCCGTGTAAAGGTTTTCGAAGAACTAATGCCGCGAGAGTCTGGGAGAACTTTAACTTATTAACCCCCCGACGCCTGAATTTATTTACAATTATATAAAAACAATAGTTTTATGTGTTTTTGATTTCAATTTATGTTAAATTAAGTGGAGATTGTTAATTTGTCTATAGCACATATAGTACATATAAAGGTGTAATGCAACAGGCATTAATGGTAAAAATTGTTTTATTGATGCCCCAAATGCCGTTCAAACTGGTCCTAAGAGAAACCAGTGCTTGCAAAAGGTTCCTAGGTATGTATTGAATATGCACGAACCAGCAATGGGGGAATGCATGCGCTATCTGCAGCGGTATGTTGCAACTTCGCAACAACCGGCGTTAAGGGGTTTGAAATGAGCGCTAAGTAACTAAAATTTAATTCAATTAAACAGGAAGAAAACGTGCTGGTTTCGCTGCTCTGAGTTGGAAAAACAGCCCCTTTGTTTCATACACAGACTGAACTTTTTCCCACCTTTTTAGGAGCTTTAATAAACACTTAAATAAATAATATAATGATGAATAAATAAACTTAAATATGAAGCCATATTTTTAAAAAATACCTCAATCCTGCTGCAAGTTTAACTCTGTAAATTTGCCTTTTAATATGTAAACTTCTGTTTCCATTGCATTAAACAATGAGATGCAGTTTTTCAAAATAAAATTAACTTTAAATTATTATATTTTGCTTTTATGGAGGAAAATCAGTCATTTAGATTAATCAGTAAACTAGCGGACCTGCACTCTTTCATCATCTTTTCTTAAATAACGAGAAAATTCGTCGCTCGTCGTCCTTAGTAGTTCTGATTTCCGAACTTTAAACGACTCGACGACAAGACGTGCATCAGCTGCGTTAATAAAGACGACCGGGCTCCGTCTTCCTTCCGTGGACGGCGCGGCGCCTGCAGGCCCTGGCTGGATCTGGGAAGCAGATGGTCTGTGATACGGACTCGACTCAACTCCAGGCTACTTTAGAGCTCAGCATCTGAGAGACTCTGATTTGGCAGCGAGCGATCACACACCCCGGCAATCATGAGTCCACGCAAACATAATTCACCAACCGGCCAAGACGTAAATGTTCCTGTGTGTGCACGTGCATGTGTGTGTGTGCACGTGCATGTGTGTGTGTGTGTGTGTGGCTGTGTGTTGGGCCTTAAAGAGGCAGCAGCTCTCCAGGGTCAGGCCTTTATGAGGCTATGATTAGATTCTGCCTCAATTTTGCGGTGAAATACGAGGCAGGCGCTCTGTTCCCTTCTCCGTGTTGCATGCACAAACACACACGTGCACGAAAACACACATGCACAAGCGCTAAAGCACGCACACACGCACAGAAAACACTTATTCTTTCAAACAAACAGGCTGCATCCCTCTTGGTCGCTGCACACAAACACCCCTCTGAATCTGAATCTGAAGCTCCTCCCCTTTCCACCCACACCTGTCCCCCTGCTCCCTCCTCCTCCTCCTCCTCCTCCTCCTCCTCCGTCGCCATCCATCCGTCCATCCGTCCCACACATGGCGAGGGCTAAAAATAGCAACCCCGGCGCGAGGGGGGGAGGCGATACACATCACAAACCCCATCAGGAGGGGAGAGATAGGGGCGGAGGCAGGGAAAATAAAGAGTTCCAAATTGAAAGTGCAGCAGTAAGCAGTGAAGGGGAATAGTAAACAGTGCTGCTGACCACATAAATATGCTAAATTAGCCTACAAAGTCGCCCTAGTGGATAATTGCTCATCATAGCTGCGGCCCGCGGGGAGGCTGCCTGCCAGGCTTCTTAGATTCCACATGGAAACACACACCGAAGCAACACGACGCCGACACGATCTGATAAACGACGAGCGAATGTGGACGAACTCTGCTGACACGCCGGAGGGAGGTTCGCCGTCATGTCTGCGGCGTTTGCTCCTGTTTCGTGGGTCTTTTTTCCTCACTGTGGCTCGTTTTTCACCGCAACATGAAGCCCGACAACGGAACAAGTGGAAGCGACGCAGCTGGAATTAAGTGAATCCTAACAGAAGATGAGTTTTTTTAGCGATTTATTTGAGGAAAAATTGCGAAAAAACCTCGACTCAGCAGCACCGGGAATAAAATGACAACTCCACATACTGTAGATATTTAACTATTTGCATTTTAAAACGGTTTAAACGCATACACTGCCTGCAGTTCAGCCAAAAAACAAAGAATTTTTGTCGTTTCTTGAACAAAATAGCATCGAATTATTTGTCTTTACTAATTCTGGTTAGAACAAATGATTTTTTTTCTTTTCTTTCTGTCTGCATTTATACTCATCGTTTAACACCACAGAAGGGGGTCAACTCTAATGAGATCAATGCATATTTTAGTCTTGCAGCAAAATATATTAATATTTAGTGTGTGACCATCACCGGCCCCCCCTGGAGGCTAAGCTGTCATTCTTTATTGAATTTTCCTATCATGAGCCAGAGGGGGCAGTGCAGCACCTCAGTGAATTGAGGGGGAAACAAATGAAGGACAGGGTGAGACGAGACGAACAGGGAGGGTAGAGACGGGCAGTGCTATTTGAATCCTATGAGAGTGCTATAAAATGCTGTGTCATTCCCAACAACCGATCCCACATCTGAAAATTGGGAACAAATAATCATCACAATGGAGACCAGAAGTCCTGACAGTAAACAGAGTTGGCAAATTATTAAATAAGACTTGCAGAATAAAGAGATTTTGTTTAATATCGCGACCTTAAGATTCGATTTGGTTGAGTTTTCCAACATACAAACATAAAGTCATGTTAAAGAATCACCAGAAACAGAAAAGGGTCGTACGATTCTCACTTTTCCGATGGTTCATGTTCAGATCTCGTGAAATACTCTTTTAAAATGACAGAATAAAGTGATTTTCATAGATAGTTAACTATTTATATATCTACAACATTCAAAACTTGCTGTTTTTACAGAACCTGGTTCTTTTAATTTGTCAATTTATGGCAAAATTTTAAATGCAAGACGAATAATAAAGAGATTTTGATGTAATATCAAAATTTTGCATCTTACATTTGGCGAATTTTAGTCCAGTTTAGCTGTAAAGTCTTAGAATTTTTGCCGTGTGACTGCTGGTTGCTGCTGATTCAGTAATATCTGTACGGTTGCACTGAGAAGGACAGAATTTTTTGTTTTTTACAGATTCTGGTCAGAGCACACGGTAAATTCTTGGTGAAATATTAAACGAGTCGTTTCCTCTCTACTCTCCTCAACATCTGTAGGAAGATGTTCCACCATGCTGGATGCATCTAGTCGGTTGGATTCTCCTCTCAGTCTCTCTCGTCGTCTCTATTTTGTCTCTTTTGCGTCTCATTTGTGTTGTTTTGTCTCGTTTTTGTTGTTCTATCTTGTTTCTGTCGTTCTGTTTCGTCCATCTGTTGCCTCTTTGTGCCTGTGAAGGTTCTCAGTCGTCCAGGTCATGGTCGTCCTCATAGCTGTAAAGTCGTGTGTCGTCGGCGTATTGGAGCATCCTGATACGCCAAACAGATGTTCTGAGCTTCAGTCGTAGCATCTGGACTTTGCTCGAGTTGCTCCAAGACGTTTCACCTCCCATCCAGGATGAGGAAGTCTTGGAGAAAGTCTCAAGGAAGTCCAGATGCTACGATTGAAACCACGAGGATCACTTCTTTGTGGCCACTTTGTGTCTCAGTTTTGTTGTTCTGAGTCTCGTTTTTGACAATTTGTGTGTTATTTCGGATGTTTTGTGTCTATTTTTGGCATTTTTTCAATCGTGTTTGTTTGAATTTGTCTTGTTTTTGTCATTTTGTGGCTTGTTTTTGAAGTTTTGTGTCGTTTTGTGGTCGTTTCGTCTCCTCATACGACACATATTTAACTGTCTCCATGTTTCCAGCCTCTCCAGACATTTCCTCTCTACTCTCCTCATCATCTGTAGGAAGATGTTCCTCCATGCTGGATGTATCTCCAACTACTGTCTCCTCTGTTCACTGTTTCTGTGCCATGCGGCATTTATTTATTGATCCAGTAGGTTGGATTTTTCTCCCAGTCTCTACGATTTTAAGCTGAGGTGTGGTTATTTTCCTGGATGGAACCACAAGTGACACAAGTTTAGTTTGGATTCTTTGTGGTTTTACAGCTTCTGGCTCAGTAAATCAAATTTGGGGAAGAATTGATGATAAACTGTGTCTTCACTGAATCATTTTTCATGTAGCTTTACTTTGAAGTCTTCTGGCTCTAACTAGACGGAATCATTTATGTCAAAAAAAACTCAAACTGCAAACTATGAATAGGAATTAAACTATCTCTACTGTGTGAAAAAGCAGTTCAACTTGAAAACTCTCTGAATTTTTGCCAAGTCACTGTTGGTCAAAGCTGAGTCATTCATGGCTTTTTAGTTTCATTAAGGTGCACAGAATTTTTTGTTTTTTACAGAATCTTTTTCGAACACTCGATTGATTTTCAGTGAATTTTTAAACGAGACATGTAGAATAAAGTGATTTGATGAAACATGATTTCAGTTGATTGGAAGTTATTTTAGTTTCTCCTCTCTGCTCTGTGGAAGCACTGCCTGCAGTTCAGCCAAAAAACTCTGAATTTTTGCCAAGTCACTGTTGGTCACAGCTGAGTCATTCGTGGCTTTTTAGTTTAATGAAGCTGCACAGAATTTTCTGTTTTTTACAGAATCTTTTTCGAACGCTCGATTGATTTTCAGTGAATTTTTAAACGAGACATGTAGAATAAACTGATTTTAAACTCAGATTTGGTTGATTTTCTTGTCAGAAAGTTGAAAATTCTCAGTTTTTACAGTTTCTGGCGGATAAAAAATGCAACGTTGGTGATTTTTCATAAAGCTAAGATGCTTTTTTATAACCCCGGCGGCTGGTTTTGGGTTTTCAGGGGTTAAACGGTGAAGTGATGTAACAGAAGCAGCATCAGAGCTGAGCTGCCAGCTGTGTCCAGACTGAACATGAAGCACAGGGACATAAATAAAGTCGCTGCTCTCTTCTCTGTGATCCAGGCTCAATAAAACCAACAGCAGCTCCGACATGTTTGCAGGATCCAACAGTTACCAGTTCATCGACTCTCGCTCGGATCAATACCGCCTCTGCAAACTTTTATTATATTATTAATAAGAGCATCGATCGGCTGCTGTCGTTGTTGTTAACCTGCCCGTCCTGCGGCTCCTCCACCTCTTTAATAATTCATCAGGTGAGTCCGGGCAGGTACGGCCTCTAATCAAAGAGCGGCAGCCTGAGAGCGGCCGAGCACGACGACACACACCTGCTAAGCCGCTTATCACACTTTAATTTCACCTCCACCGCGACCAGGCAGAAGCGCACATGTGAGCGAGCAAACAGCCGAGGCAGCGCAAGAGATGGAGGCGGCGATAAAGCACAAAGAGGGGCAGATTAAACGCAGGCGGAGATATCGGCAGCAGGGAACAAAAGCAGCAGATGAGGAGGGAGATAGCGGAGGAAGCACAGCGGCAGCAGATCGGAGATAGAGACGTGGGATTAGCATGAAGCGTGGACGGGTTTGCATGAGTGTGCAGATGAACATGTATGCAAAGTCGGTCCGGGAGGTGATGGGAACGACTGGAAGCGGCTTTATTATCAGGGAATCTGGATCTGGTTGAACCCTCAGAACCAGCAAAACCAGCCGGGAGGTTAGAGAGACAAGTCAGCTTTAAAAAATCACCTAAAATAGACTGTAAAAAGACTGTTAAACTTGCACCACTTGCTTTTTTCCCCATCTACATGTTTGTTTTTACTGCTGTGCACTAAAACACCGAGTCAAATCCCTCATTTGTGAAAACCTGCACTCAATAAAACTCATTCGGATTCTGATTTTTCTAAATTATTATCCGTAACATGCAGTTCTGTTGGGAAAATTAACCAAATCTACGCTTAAAATCAGGATATTTCATCAAAATCGCTTCATTCTGTTCTCTATAAAGTGGCTCAACGCTGAATTAGAAGCATGGCTGCAGGATAAAAAAATCCAATTTGCTGATTTTAAGTTGAAAACGTTGCTCTGATTCAATGTGCCGACATAAATATTCAAGTGATAACACCATTTTAACACAGTGAGTGATTTAAACTCGCATTTCTGCATAAATTGCATAAATTAAATCATTCAGAAATCCGCCAAAAATAAAGCATTAGAACAAACTATATTCTGTAAAAAGCAAAAAATTCTTAGCTCCTCGGCGCAACGGAAAAGCCATGAATGAGTCAGCTGTGAGTGACAGTCAGGTGGCAAAAATTCAGAGAGTGCTCAGGTTGAACTGCAGGCAGTGTTTCCACAGAGAGACCGAGAGGAGAATCAAACTTGCTGGATCAATGAATAAATGCAGCACGGCTCAGAAACAGAGAACAGAGGAGACAGTAGTTGGAGATACATCCAGCATGGAGGAACATCTTCCTACAGCTGATGAGGAGAGTAGAGAGGAAACGTCTGTAGAGGCTGGAGACATGGAGATGGTTCAGTACCGATAAAAATCACTCATTTAATAATTCGCCAAAATTAAAACATTTACTAGAAGCAGATTCTCTAAAAAACAAAAAATTGTACGTTATTTGACACAACGAATAAAGTATTAGTGACTCTACTGTGACCAACAGTAACATTACAAAAATTCAGTGATTTTTTTCGGTTGAACTGCAGGCAGTGTATGCATGGAAACGATCTTAAAATGTAAATAGTTAAAGATCTACAGTATGTGGAGTCAGTTCTTATTTCCCAGTATTGGTAGCATCATCTGAGCAAACTTGAAAAGATGCTGCTGAGTCAAGGTTGTTGTTTGTTCTCAGCTGAACTGCAGGCAGTGCATCAACCGAGAGCGGATGTAAGTAGTTGAATATCTCTCGTATATGGAGCCTCGCGTTGTTCTGTTTCCACAGAGGTGCAGGACTTTATACTGCAGTGAAAAATGAGTCTACAGTGAGGAAAAAGCTGCCATCATCATCACTGTGTTACTGAATCTACATGACAGCTAGTTTATTCTAAAGCAGCAGGTTAATAATGTTTGGTCCAAATGGGTTATAATTCTGCATTAAAGATGAATATGAAGCGACTAAATGCTGCCTCCCTGCTGGATCCTGTTGATCCAAACCCTCGTCCCTCTAATGGCTCTATAGAAGGAAGGTTTTACAGATCTGGGATCAGCAGCCTGGTCTGTGTTTGTTCGCTGGAGGCCGACCTCCGACCTCCGACCTGGACACACGCCGTCCCCCTGCTGCCTCCGTCACCGGACTAACAAGAGTCACCAAGCAGCAGCATCAACCTTCACCGCTTCAGCAGCAGGAGCTGAATATAAATCAATGCTCCGCTGTGGATGAAATGTCATCTGATCGTTATTAGTGCAAACCTGAGCCTCTATGATCGATGCAAATGTGAAATACCAAAACAAAACACTGACATCATTAAACGAGACGCTTATCCGTCCCGTTCGCACACCCAGCAACACTGGACGTGGCTTTAATTAACCCAGAGCAGCAGTTTCTGGGTGTTTTTGCTCACTGTGGGTTCATTTTTCACTGCAGTATAAAGTCCTGAACCTCTATGGAAACAGAAAGAAGGAGAGAACTCAGAAGACACAGGTACGTTTCCATGATTATTTATTCTAGACCCTTCAAAAGAATCAACACAGCCTGCAGTTCAGCCAAAAACTCTCTGAATTTTTGCGACGTGACTGTTGGTCACAGTTGAGTCACTGATGGCTTTTTGGTTCTGCAAAGGAGCACAGAATTTTTCCTTTTTAACAGAATTTGTTTCAGGCAAACTATTTTATTTTTGGTGAATTTTGAAATTAACCATCGAAACATCAGAATTTTATGTCTTAGATTTGGTCCATTTTCCCACATTTCAGCCCGATTCACCTTAAAAATCACAGAATTTTTGCCATATGACTGTTAGTTGCATCTGAGACACTAAGATCTCCCTAAATACATCAAGGTACGCAAAATATTTTGCTTTTTACATAATCTGGATAAGCTAACAATTTTATTTTTTGGCGGATTTTGAATGAAACCTGTAGGGATAACATGATTCTGATGAAACGTCATAATTTAATATCTTAGATTTGGTCAATTTTCCTGCATTTCAGCCTAATTCATCTTAAAAATGTCAGAATTTTTGTCACATCACTGTTGCCTGCATCTGAGTCACTAAAATCTTCCTAAATCCACCAAGATATGCAAAATTTTTTGTTTTTTAGAGAATCTTATTAGTACAAATGGTTTAATTTGATGCATTTTTTCAAGGAACATGTTGAATAAAGTGATTTTGACAAAATATCAATATTTTGAGGTTATGTTTGATTATTTTCAGCCAAAAATCCCTGAATTTTTATGACATGATCGTTGGTTCTGACTTTGTCACTAATGAATTCACACAGAGAATTGTAGATTTTTTAAATTTTTGACAGAATCTGTTCACGGCAAATGATTTATTTGGGGCAAATTTTTGAATGAGACGCGTAGAATAAAATTGTTTTGATGAAATACCGAAATTTTGACGTTAGATTTGGTTATTTTCAGTCTGAAAGTTCCTAAATTTTCATCATGTGACTATTGGTAGCAGCTGAGTTACTAATGGCTTCATAGTTATGCTGAGGATTGCAGAATTTTTTGCTTTTTACAGAACCTGTTTCAAGCAATCGTTTATTTTGGCAATTTTTAAAATTCGACACATAGAATAAAGTTGTTTTAATGAAATACTGAAATTTTGATGTCACATTTGGTTATTTTCAGTCAAAGACTCCCTGAATTTTAATTTCATGACTGTTGGTTGCAGCAGAATCACTCATGGCTTCTCTATTGCACAGTAAAGTGCAGAATTTTTTGTTTTTTACAGAATCTGTTTAAGGCTAAGGATTTATTTTTGACGAATTCTTGAATGAGACATGTAGAATAAAGTGATTTCTATCAATTGCAATGATTTTAAGCTTAGGACAGATCTACACGTCACACATAATCCCTTGAAGGAACGTTGGAATGTTGAAAAACTGATGGTTCTTGCTGTTTTTAAAGCTTCTGGATGATAAATGGTGTAGTTTAGTTGATTTTTAAGAGTTCAGATGGACAAAACCGACATATATGGAAGCAGATTTCTACCTCGCTGCATGTTTTCCTCTCATCTGATAAATCTCCTGCGTTCACTAATAATTCAACCTTTAAGTGCGTATAAGCACTAATGTGTGACGGCTAAACGTGAGCTCTTTAACGTGGATGGATTTCTGCATGAAACCACCTCGTCGCTGCAGTTTGACTCTTAGGTTTCTGCCGCTGAGACTAATACCGTGTCGCCGTCGCTGCCTTCATGTCCAGCTCCTCTTTGCTGTGTCCAAATTAAACACAAGGCGCAGGACGGTCTGATAAGGCCATCTGTTCATCTGCCTCCCAATCCCTCTGTACTTTTTCTCATTTTCCAATCTGACAGTCCGCTGCCCTGCTGAAGCCGGCGAGGACATCTGAGGTGTCGTTTTATATTTATATATTTATACATTACTCTCCGTCCTTTCATTCCTCCGCCGGCTGGTCGGAACAGTTAAATCGGCGTTAAATCCCATCAGAGAGTGACTGACAGGAGCAGCAGAACTCTGCAGCGTCGGACTTTAACAGGAATATATCTGTGTGAGGGCGAGATGCTACATTTCCATTAAACATGAGTGAAAACCTGCTATTTAAAAAACAGAATAATCATATTTTTAACCTTTTCATGGTCCTTGAACTACTGATCTGAGACAAGCCGGTTGGGCGACAATAAAACTCACTATTTAGATTTTTAATGAAAATCACTATATTCTACATGCCACATATAAAAATCAGCCAAAACTAAACTATTTGCTCTAACGAGATTCTGTAAAAAAATAAAACTTCTGTCTTCCTCAATGCAACCATGAAGCCATTAGTGACTCAGCTGCAACCAACAGTCACATGATAACAATTCAGGGACTTCTGGCTGAAAATGACACGAACTTAACCTCAGAATTTTAATATTTGGTCAAAATCATTCCATTCCATGTGCCCAGTTTAAAAATCTGCCATGATTAAACCCTTTGCACCAATGAGATTCTCTAAAAAACAAAATATTCTGCACACCTCGATGAATTTATGAAGCCATGAGTGACTCAGCTGTGACCAACAGTCACAGAATAAAAAATCTGGAACTTTTTAGCTGTAAAAAAACAAATTTAACCTAAAGATTTTGATATTTCATTAAAATCAATTTATTCTACACGTCGTATTTACAGATTTGTCAAAATTAAACTGTTTGCAGCAATCAGATTCTCTTTAAAAAAACCAAAATATTCTGCACACCTTGTTGGATTCATGAAGCCATGAGTGACTCAGCTGTGATGAACAGTTACATGACAAAAAATCTGGAATTTTTAGGCTGAATTGGACCGGCATGCATTTTGTTATGCAAAATCTCAGAGGTAAAATCATGATATTTAATCAAAATCACTTTTTTTATACATGTCTAATTTAAATTTTGCCCAAAAATAAACCATTTGCACTAATCACATTTTTTTAAAAACAAAAAATTCTGAGTACTTTAACGTATTCATAAAGTAATTACCAACTTAGTTGCAACTGACAGTCACTTGGTGAAAATTCTGGACTTGTTGGATAAAAATAATTGAATTTAGCCTCAAAATGCTGATACCTCATGAAAATCCCTTTGGTTTACATGTCACATTTAAAAAATTTGCTAAACTAAATATGTTGCTCTGAACAGATTCTGTAAAAAACAACTGAAAATGTCGAAGTTATCAGTGACTTGAACAGTCATGCGACAAAAATTAAGGAACTTTTTTTTGCTGAACTGGGCGACGTGCCCAAAAATTGACCAAATCCAAGACGGAAAACCGAGATATTTCCTCAGAATCACTGAATTCTACTTGTCAGATTGGAAAAATGTGCCACAAATGAGCAGTTTGCATGAACCAGATTCTGTAAAACCTAAAAGACATTCCTCTGCTGGTCGGTTGGAACCGTAGAATCAGCGGGTGACAGATAGAAGCAGCTCTCTGCAGCATCAGACTCGTCACCAAACGTTTAATTGAACAGAAACTCGTGTGTCGAAGCGTTCGACGCTACGCTGCCATTAAACATGCATGAAGCTGCCTGCGGTTCATGCATGGAGACCGACCGGCCTCCTGCTCCACGACGAAAATGTGACAAACCGATCGGGCGGCTTAACAAGCAAGAAGAGGAGGCGAGCTGTGGGGGAGAAAGAAGGGAGGAGACGGGGGTGTGAATCGGTCAAAAGGGTCAACTAATCAAGAGGAGGGGAAATGAGACGGAGGGGGTGGGGGGAGGGCTTAGAGGGGCTAGCGTAAATGACTGTGAAATGAGAATCCGAGGAGGACGAGCCGCCGGCAGGCAGCGAGGAAAAGATGAGTGAAAGACGGCAGGAGAGGAAGGGAAGCCGGGGGGACGAGAGAGCATGAAATGAAAGGGTCGGTGGAGAAGAGAACATTCTGTAATATTCTACTGGTGCAGAGGAGCTGAGCAGGAGGAGGAGGAGGAGGAGGAGTTGAACACGGGACGGAGGGGATTTGAGGAAGAAAAAGGAGATAAAACGGAACGAGGGAAAGCAAACGGAGGGGAGATATGAAAGGAGGAGAGATGAGGAAGCGTTTCTCAGGGAGAGAAAAGGGCAGGACAATGAGAGGATGTGAGGAAGAGACGGAAAAACCTGCTCGAGCCGTTTCTAAATCCTGTCACAGAAGGAAATACGGGCAGAGAGGGGAGATGGAGATACGTGGAGGAAAGTAAAACCTCACAGGAGAAACCGACGTGGCCTCGAAACGACTGATTTATCATTTAACCCCCGAAACCCACCGGCAGGTTTGAAAGTCATGTTATTAGTAAAAAAAAACGCCAAAAAGACACAGAAACTACACCATTCATCAGAGCTAGAAACTGTAAAAACAGAAAATTAAATCAGATTTTCAACCTTCTCAGGGTCCTCGACATACTCAGCTGCGACATGCAGGTTGGGCAGGAAAAATAACCAAATATAATCTAAAAATATTACAATTTTTAACAAAGTGATTTAATTCGACATGTGTCATTTTAAAAAGTGTTTGCTCGAATCAGATTCTGCAAAAAACAAAAAAATCTGTGCTCTTTCTTACAACTGTGAGGTCTTCAGTGACTGAGCTGTGATCAAAAGTCCTGCCACAAAAATTCAGGGTTTTTTTTTTTGCAGAACTGGGCTGATAAGATGTTCCACTGAGAAAACTAACCAAATTAAAATGTGAAAATATGGCCTTTATTGAAAATCACTTTATTCTACATGTGTCATTTAAAAAATTCCCCAAAATAAATCATTTGCACTTCGTAGATTATGCAAAACAACAAAAAAATATGTTCTCCTCGGTGCAATCCTGAAGCCATTAGTGATTCAGCTGTGACCAACATTTAAGTCACAAAAATTCAGCGACTTTTGGCTGAAATCTCCAAATCTAAAGCTTAAAATTGCGACATTTCGTTAAAATTACTGTATTTTATATTTCCCATTTAAAAAATGTTCCAAAAATAAAGCAGCTGCTTTAAACAGATTTTGTAAAAATTAAAATATTCTGTGCTTTTCAGTGCAACTGTGAAGCTACGAGTGATTTATCTGTGATCTACAGTCATGTGACAAAAATTCAGGGAGTTCTTTGGTTAAATGAGGCTGGTGTTCCCAAATCGAACCAAATTCAAGATGTCAAATCGTGGCATTTCATCTGAATCCCTTTACTCTACATGCCTCATTAAAAAAATCCCCAAATAAACCATTTGCACTTAGTAGATTATGTAAAAAACTAAAAATTCTGCTCTCCTCGGTGCAATCCTGAAGCCATTAGTGATTCAGCTGTGATCAACATTTAAGTAGTAAAAAATCAGCAACTCTTTGGCTGAAATCTCCAAATCTAAAGCTTAGAATTGCGGCATTTCGTTAAAATTACTGTATCGTACATATCCCATTTAAAAATTTCCCAAAAAATAAACCAGCTGCTTTAAACAGATTTTGTAAAAATTAAAATATTCTGTGCTCCTCAGTGCAACTGTGAAGCCATGAGTGATTTATCTGTGATCAACGGTCACGTGACAAAAATTCAGGGAGTTCTTTGGTTAAATGAGGCTGATGTTCCCAAATCGAACCAAATTCAAGATGTCAAATTGTGGCATTTCATCTGAATCACTTTACTCTACTTGCCTCATTTAAAAAAATTCCCCAAAATAAACCATTTGCACCAAGTAGATTATGTAAAAAGATAAAAATTCTGCTCTCCTCAGTGCAATCCTGAAGCCATTAGTGATTCAGCTGTGATCAACATTTAAGTAGTAAAAAATCAGCAACTCTTTGGCTGAAATCTCCAAATCTAAAGCTTAAAATTGCGACATTTCGTTAAAATTACTGTATTGTACATATCCCGTTTAAAAATTTCCCAAAAATAAACCAGCTGCTTTAAACAGATTTTGTAAAAAGTAAAATATTCTGTGCTCCTCAGTGCTTCTGTGAAGCTACCAGTGATTCATCTGTGATCAACAGTCACGTGACAAAAATTCAGGTAGTTTTTGGCTAAACTGGGCTGGTGTTCCCAAATCGAACCAAATTTAAGATGTAAAATTGTAATATTTCATCAAAATCGCTTTATTAAAAATGTCACATTAAATAAAATCCTAAACTAAATCATTTGGACGAATCAGATTCTGTGAAAAACAAAAAAATTCTTCAGACGTCGGTTTATTGGTGAAGCTATTCGTGACTCAGCTGCAGCTGACGGTGACATCACAATAATTCAGGGTCTGTTTGGCTGAACTGGGCTGATTCGCCGCTTCGTCGCAAAAATTGACCAACATTTTTATTTTCATTTTATGAGCCAGAATTAAAGCACTTGCACTAAATAGATTCTCTGAAAATGACAATATTCTGCATACTTTGGTGTATTTGTGAAGCCATTAGTGACTCAGCTGCAACCAACAGTCACGTGATACAAATTCTAGGATTTTCAGATGAACTGCAGGCAGTGTTTAGACAAAGCCAACAGAAGAAAAGCTTAAATATGTGAATAGTTAAATATCTACAGTCTGTGGGGCTGCTGTTTATTTTCCTAGTGACACCTGTTGACTCTTGGAAAAGTGTTGCACAGGTTAATTTCAAGCGTTTTCAATTTTTAAAAAATAAATAATCAAAAAAATTCAACTGTCCTTTCGTCTTTTCTTGTGGTTTGTGTCGCTCTGACTATGTCAAAAAGACTCTCCTGAGTTCTGTCTCCTTCTTCATGGTTGCTCTGTTTCCAAAAATGACTTCAGACTGCAGTGAAAATCGAATTAACAGTGAGTAAAAACGAGACAGCAGCCCAGAAACTCCTCGGAGTTCAGACGGTTCACACGTCAGCCCTCGTTCGCCGTTACTCACTGAACTCAAACTGAACTCAAACCAGATTTTGGGCGATTAATTTTTCATGCTGCTGAAAGTTTTTCACTCTGAGGACTTCTTATGTTTCCCAGATGACCTCGGCGTGGAAGGCCGGATGCTCCGAAGTGGGAAAAGCCACATGCAGAGTGTTTTTCATTAACACTGAGGCTCGTTGAAGCAGCCACGCCCTGCTCTGCTCTCCTCAGGGGAGGCCGCCGTCTGATTGTTGCACGACGCCTCTTTAGAGAATCTCCGCCGCTAATGAGAATCCTCCCTGCAAATGCTTCCTCTGTGTGTCCAGAATATTTATCACGATTTATCTGGGAATTCGCCGCAGCTCTCTGCTTGCAGGGCAGGCGGGTGGATGATTTCCCCTCCGCTCTTTACTGCCGCCGCCGCCGGAGGAAGGAAGAAGGTTATGAGGACGAGTCGGGGAGGGAAAGGTGAGCTCTGCAGGAAGGTCGGACTCCTTAGCAGCCATTAATGTCACTGTTAACATGCCGTGTTTGTGTGAGGAGTTCTGCATGTACAAGCCTGATTGCACTATGTATGTATGTATGTCTGAACACCCCTCCTCCTCCTCCCAGAGCAGCTTCTTCTCTCCAGACTCCCTCAACAATTTTCTCCCAGAGATCTTATCGGCCTGCAGAGAAGATGCAGCAGCTGAAGCTCTGATCAGTTGCAGGGAGACTGAGATAAAGGAAAAACTCAGAGGTGGACGATGCAGATTACTGGTAAACAAGGAGGATGATAACTGCTGGTTGGAAGGTGATGTGTGTTTACAGGAAAATGAAAATCTCGGTGTCAGAACTTAGAAGAACACAGCTTCGATGTTTGGCGTGTTCACTTCGCTCATTTCTGCGTTGAATTGGCTTGTCGGCGAGTGAAACTGCAGCAGGCCTGCTTGGTTCTGATGGTGAATTATCCATGTATTAGCCAGATCCCGCCTTCCTGCATGGAAACCTTCGGCCACAACAATCCCCCCGTGCTGCTGTTTTGCAGGGACACCATCACTGCATCCTGGGCTGAGCTCCAACCGAGGCTCCGGCCGCTTAAGTTTGCCGGCACGTGGACTCGTTTTGCTGCGTCGAACAACGAAAAGCTTCGAGCGGCAACTCTCACGCTAAAGATTTTAAGCTCTGGATCGTGCAGTAAAGACGGTTCTGGAAAATATCCCACCCAAACAACCCCCAGCATCGCTGCTGTTGCAGGGACACCATCTCTGCATCCTGGGCTTAGCTCCGCCCAGGATGACTGTGATTGGTTGAAAGAAATACAAACAAGGCTGGATATGCTAATGCTAATCAAATAACCAATTAGCAAGAAGCTGCATCAGAGCCACATTTTTTAATTTACTGACTTACTTCATTGGAAATTCACTCCATGCTCTGACCTCCAAAACCCAGCGGTGAGTTTGAAAAGCTATTTTTCAAAAGATCGCCAAAATTACATCATTAATCAGCCATAAACGGTAAAAACTTAAAGAGTCACAGGGTTTCCAATGTTATAAATGGTACCTGAACGCATCATCTATTGGAAAACTTGAGATTACAGACATTTAGCATCTTAGCATCTTAGTAATGTTTACTATTTATTATGCTGAAGATCATTATTGTTATTATTATTATTATTTTATTACATGTCTATTTTTATCTTATCTTTAATATCTTTTTATAAGCTACACCAAGACCTGAGAATCTGCATTTCGTTCATCCTGTAAGGGTCGAATGACAACAAAGAAATCAGAGTCTGAGATTACCTGAGATTAATACTGTTATATTGCATCAGAATAATTTTATTCTATATGTCTCATTTAAAAAATCGCCAAAAATAAAGTGTTTTCTCAAACTAGATTCTGTAAAAAGCTAAAAATTCTCTGCTCCTCGGCGCAACCAGAAATACATCAGCGACTCGGCTGCGACCGACGGTCACGTGACAGAAATTCAGGGAGTTTTCAGGTTGAACTGCAGGCAGTGTAAACGCAGAGCAGAGAGGAGACGAGGATGAAGACTAATTCTAATTCTATCTTTAGTAGTGACACCTGCGGGAAGATATTGTACATGTTTGTTCCATTGTTTTTTTCAATTTCTGTGAAATAAATAACCAAAGAAACTCGACTGTTTTTGAGGAATGTTTGCAGAAATGCTCGGCTCTTTTCACGTATTTTTAGTCACTTTAATAAAGATTATGAATACAAACATAGAGATGTTGGGAGCAGGTTCTGGGTTTGGTCTTTTAATTTGATTTGATGAGAAAAAAAGTTGATTCTGTATGTTTTTACTGAGAAAGAGCCTCCTTTAGAGAGCCGACTTTTTGTTCTAACTGCTGCATTTCAGAAGTTTTGTCCTTTTTGCTGTGAATTCTCACACGTTTGTACGATCTGAACATCTGTGCGCGCTGCTGAAAAGCCAACTCAGATCCTGTAAAACCTGTTTTTTTTTCTTTTTTTTACCTGACAGAAAGAAAGAAAGAAAGAACCCCAGCGGAGGGAGTTCCAGATAATGAACCGAGTCACCCCCCAGCGGAGACGCCGGAGGGAGGCTGGGACGAGACAAAAGGGGGACGGCCGCGTTAATTACTCTCCTCCTGCCTCTGTGGGCGGCCGACGGAGATGAAGAAATGGAGATGATGATGATGATGATGCTGAGAGGGGGCGTTTGTCCTTCGCAGCGAGACGCCTGCTGGCTGCTCGGTTATGTCACCCTGCCACTAGCGGCCTGCTGATGCATGTGTTTGCTGGACGCTCACTCACCCCCGGTAGCGTCTTCTGCTCGTGCAGGGCGCTCTGGGCCTTCAGCGCCGACTCCCTCGCGCAGTACGTCAGGAAGGCGCATCCTGTCGGGGAGGGAAGAAGAATAAAAGAAAGAGGTCAGGGTGTTTGTGGCTTTCTGTCTCCGTCCCTCTGAGTCACACGAACCACTTCAGTCATTGCAAAGAGCCTGAGGAGGCCGAAGCCCCGGCAGCAGCTCCAGTCTGCACACAGCTGATTACAACACAAAGACGACGGGATTAGCAGCAGGTTAGCATCACACACACACACACACACACACACACACACACACACTCATGTAGGTTTAGATCTGAGAAATGAAGCCGAGAACAGATTTCACAGAGCCCGAGGAGCCGATCGTGACTCGACAGAACGCCACAGCAGCAGGGTTCGACCGTTCGCTCCCCGTGCTGCAGCTTGTTTTTTTCCAAGAGAAGCCGTTCTTCCCTCGATCCGAGAGGCTTCTGGAAACGCCTGCCGACACGCCGGCTGCACACGTGCGCCGCGGGACGAGCGGCAACACCAGAGGGGCGCTGGGAAGGAAGATCCGGCCGCGAGGCGTGGAAACGTTTCACGTGCAGCGACGATGATGCTGCAGAAAAACAGCTGAACGTCGTCCAAAGCTGTAAAACATTTCAGGTGTCTCTGCCAGAGTTGCATCATGTTAAAGGTGCTTTTTTTTTGCAGCTTTCTTGATTTATTTTTTATTTAACTCCCCGACAGCATCACCAAAGTCACACTGGAGGGATTCATCCTCTTGTAATGCAGTTACTGAGGTGAAAAATCCTGTATTTTTTCCAATTTACGCTGCAGAAACAATAAACGTTTGACTCATTATTGCACAAAATCAGTGTCTGTCACTTTTCTTTATTTGGGGTTTTAAGAATTTTTTTATGCACCTGCTGTGTTTTTTCCAGTCGATATTGCAGCTTTTTACCTGTAATATTTCTCATATAACCTCTCCGTCTCTGCTTGATGGTGAAAAGTCGCGTTCGAGGGATTCTTGGATCGGATATTTAGCATTTTTCTAACTATTCCAATCGTTTTTTTATTAAATAATCAGTTTAATAAGTTTCCCAGCTGCTCTGATCATCAGTTAGTCTGTTTTTAGTGTCTTCTTAAAGAGGGAAAAGTCTGATTTCTGCTGTGTGGTTTGGTTATTGGTTTGTTTGTGGTGATTCCAGCATGAATCCAAGCCGCCTCGCCGATTATAGGCAATACAGGCTAATGCTAATGGCACCGTGGCCTCCAGGGGGCGCCACAAGATTGGGAAAAACTCACCTTCAGTATAATCATATTAAAACTAGTTACTAATATCAACTCTTGGAATGGAAAAGCTCACATTGATTCAAATGTAAAGCAACACCCAGTTAATATAACAACTAAACAATGCTGTTGATTTCTTATGTAAATCGCTGATGCAGGGGGCGCCGTATAACATCCGGCCTCCAGGGGGCGCCACATTGGGTAGCGCCGGCTCTGCATGAATCCAAGAGAAACTACGGTTAAATCCATAATTTTGGGCCTCGTTAACGCAACAACTAACGATTATTTTCATGACTGATTCATCTGCTGATTGTTTTTTTGGATTTTTTTTACCGTTTGGTCCAAAAAAAGTCCATCAGCGGCTTCAAACCAAAGGTGACGTCTTTAAATAAACCACCTCCAGTCCGAAACTCCAGAGCTGCAACGATCAATCGATGAGTTGTCAACTTTTAGGTTAGTCTGCAAGTGTTTTGATGATTGATTGATCGGTAAAAAGTCTGAATTATGCGGTTTCAGCGTCTTAAATGTGAGTATTTCCTGGTTTCTTTGCTGCTTTGTGACGATAAACTGAACACATTCGGACAAAACTAGACACGAAACGATCAATCAATCCAGAAAATATCAGTTTGGTGCAGCCCTGCTAACAGCCAATCCACACTGAAGGATTCATGTACAATTAATAACCTGCTAAATATGAATAAAAGCATTTGAGCTGCGTTTCTGTGGATCTGTTCCAAATATCAGTTGTCAGTATTGACCCTGAAAACGAACCTCGTGACAACAAACACTGATAAGACGACGCTCGCTGGATGTTCCACCCCACACACACTCGGCCACACGCTGATCTTGCGGCCCATCTCGTTGGTTTTAAGAGCGGCTTACTGAGCCCGCGGGGATTCTCCAAACAGCAGACTCTTTCCCCTGAGTCACCAGCTTACAGGCCCATTACACTGATTGGAGCAAACAGCCTAATCTGGGTCGCAACACGCCGGACCTCCCGCTCGGCAAAACCGAGGCCCTGCTCGCCTTTTATCACCGCTAAGAGTCACAGGAGGAGACTTTGAACCGGGTTGTTCCACCTTTAATCATCTGGAGGCTTCAGCTCGAGCACTTCTGACGTGATTTTTTACCATATTTAATCAGAACGATCACCGTGGATCAGCTGTTTGAGTGGATTTAAACTGGAGTATCTGGGAGTCAACCTCAAGACCACAGACACAAACTGGTTGATGGATATTTACAGGAACTGCTTTTCCTTCAAGCATCTCTTCCAATGAGTTTCTGAATTAAATAAGCACAAACGAGAAAAGCCCTCAGAGAGCACAGACCTCCACCAAGCAGCTTCAGTCCACCCCCAACACAATCTCCCAACGACAAAGTATCCTTGAATTAAGAAACAAGTCCTGGATCCAGACGGTGATCCGGATCAGTCCTTGTCCCATTTCACACATTTACTGAACATTTCATCCAAATCCGTCCAGAGCTTTTCGAGTTATTTTAAACACAAACAAACAAACAAAGAAACCAACGCCAGCAAAATCCTTGGCAGAGCTAATACTAAGGCTGACCTTAAGGCCAAGTACGGTGTAGTTCCAAGTAGCCTAGAGTGGCTAAGTTAGCTAACCAACAGTATGGTAGCTTAGCTGCTTTACAAATGGAATATTAGGTCTGGTCCCCAATATAGGAATATCTGAATATTGGTTGGTTTTGGTGGTATTCAGATAATAATTTTGATATTCCAATAGTCCTGTGTGCCGCCGAGGTTGTAGAATGCCGCCGAGCGCTGCCTAGTGCCGCCGAGTTCCGCCAAAGCTCTAAGAACGCCGCCGTGGTTCTAGTACGCGGACCTGCCAACTCCGGTGTCAAAAACTCAAAAGGCTTTCCAACAGCACAGAGTTTCAACTTTGGGTAGATAAAAATAAAAGTAGAAAAGCCCTCAGAGATCCAGACCTCCACCAAGCAGCTTCAGTCCACCCCCAACACAATCTACCAATGACTAAGTATCCCTAAATTAAAACAAGTCCTGGATCCAGACGGTGACCCGGATCAGTCCCAAAACTGAATCATGTGTTCCTTGTCCCATTTCACACATCTCCTGAACATTTCATCCAAATCCATCCAGAACTTTTCGAGTTATTTTGAACACAAACAAACAAACAAAGAAACCAACACCGGCATAAACCTTGGTGGAGGTAATAATAAGGCTGATCTTAAGGCCAAGTACGGTGTAGTTCCAAGTAGCCTAGAGTGGCTAAGTTAGCTAACCAACAGTATGGTAGCTTAGCTGCTTTACAAACTAATATTAGGTCTGGTCCCCAATATAGGAATATACCAATATTGGTTGGTTTTGGTGGTATTCAGATAATAATTTTGATATTCCAATAGTCCTGCTGTAGAACGCCGCCGTGGTTCCAGTACGTGGACCTGCCAACTCCGGTGTCAAAAACTCAAAAGGCTTTCCAACAGCACAGAGTTTCAACTTTGGGTAGATAAAAATAAAAGTAGAAAAGCCCTCAGAGAGCACAGACCTCCACCAAGCAGCATCAGTCCACCCCCAACACAATCTACCAATGACTAAGTATCCCTAAATTAAAACAAGTCCTGGATCCAGACGGTGATCTGGATCAGTCCCAACATGTCATCATGTGTTCCTTGTCCCATTTCACACATTTCCTGAACATTTCATCCAAATCCGTCCATGAGTTTTCCAGTAATTTTGAACACAAATGAACAAACCAACACCAGTAAAAACAGAACCTCCTTGGCGAAGGTAAAAATGGAAAATATGCCCATATAATAAAAAATAATCTGATTTATCTTATGTTGAAACCCCAGAACTCTACCTGGATCAGAGCAGCTACTAATATTAGAGCTTTTGTGGTTCAACTTGTCAAACCTGCAGCAAAAATAACATTTTGTTTTTAGTTTTCTGTGTGTATAAAGTATTGTATGTGTTTAGTTTTGTGTTATTGAGACATGTGGATCAGAGAATATCACCACATCCTGCATTATTATTATTTTTGTTAATGAACTCTGAGACGGGACTTTTCTTGACGGCTCTCTACACATTTCAACTCCCCCATAATCCGAGGTTATTGGATCCACTTGTCCAATATCGTGGATTTAGAATCAGTGACGTGATGAGAAACAACAGTGAGAATTTCAGGTTTTTATCTTTAATAGTTCCTGAGATAGCGTTAAACAAACAGACTCGAATTTCAGAAAAAACGAGCAGAAAGTGGGTCGACTTACAGTTTTAGAAAATGTATATCTCGGAAAGTATTCGACGAATTGAGCTAAAATTTCACATATAACTTTATAAATGTTCATATTTTATGCTCTGTAAATTTCAGGACAATCGGAGGTGGCTGAGCGGAAATATTTCTAAAAATGTGATGTTTCAGATGGAACGACAGCAGCTCTGTACAGGATGTTCTCTGGTGGATAATAAACAGACGTGCTTCTAAAATCTCTGCACATTCTGAGCGACAGAGAAGAGGCTGGTTGGGATTTGCTGCGAGCGTTCTGCTAAAGAAAAGCCTCTCAGAGACGTGGTTGTAGCTGTTGTAGCTGTAGCTGCTCGTCTGTCTTCATTATCTCACGCTGCAGCGTTAACAGGAGATGAAGAGCTGCTGTGACAGTTTCCATGGAGACGTGTGACACTCGGTGCAGAGATTCATCCGTTCAAACATCCAAACATCCATCTATCAATCTAAACATCCATCCATTGTCCATTCCTCCATCCATCTATCTATACATCTATCCATATATCCATTCATCCATCCATCCGTCTATCCATCTGTCCATCCATCGTCCATTCCTCCATCCATACATCTATCTATCTAAACATCTATTCATATATCCATCCATCCTTCATCTCTCCATCGTCTCTCCATCCATCCATCCATCCATCCATCTGTCCATCCATCCATCCTTCTAAACATCTATCCATATATCCATCTGTCTATCATCCATCAACACATTCATCCATCCATCCATCCATCCATCCATCCATCCATCCATCTAAACATCCATCCATCCATCCTTCTAAACATCTATCCATATATCCATCTAAACATCTATCCATATATCCATCTGTCTATCATCCATCAACACATTCATCCATCCATCCATCCATCCATCCATCCATCCATCCATCCATCCATCCATCCATCCATCTAAACATCTATCCATCTGTCCATCCATCCATCCATCCATCTAAACATCTATCCATATATCCATCTGTCTATCATCCATCAACACATTCATCCATCCATCTCTCCATCCATCCATCCATCCATCCATCCACCCATCCATCTCTCCATCCATCCATCCATCCATCCACCCATCCATCCATCCATCCATCCATCCATCCATCCATCCATCCATCCATCCATCATCTCTCCATCTATCCATCTGTCCATCCATCCATCCATCTAAACATCTATCCATCTGTCTATCATCCATCAACACATTCATCCATCCATCCATCCATCCATCCATCCATCCATCCATCCACCCATCCATCCATCCATCCATCCATCCATCTCTCCATCTATCCATCTGTCCATCCATCCATCCATCTAAACATCTATCCATATATCCACCCATCCATCTGTCTATCATCCATCAACACATTCATCCATCCATCCATCCATCCATCCATCCATCCACCATCCATCCATCCATCCATCCATCCATCCATCCATCCATCTAAACATTTATCCATATATCCATCCATCCATCCATCCATCCATCTGTCAATCATCCATCCACCCATCCATCCATCCATCCATCCCTCCATCCATCCATCCATCATCCATCTAAACATCTATCCATCCATCCATCCATCCGTCTATCATCCATCCACCCATCCATCCATCCATCCATCCCTCCATCCATCCATCCATCATCCATCTAAACATCTATCCATCCATCCATCCATCCGTCTATCATCCATCCACCCATCCATCCATCCATCTAAACATCTATCCATGTATCCATCCATCTAAACATCTATCCACACATCCATCTATCTGTCTATCATCCATCCATCCATCCAACCATCCATCCATCTAAACATCTATCCATCCATCCATCTGTCTATCATCCATCCACACATCCATCCATCCAACCATCCATTCGTCAGCTCATCCATCCATCCATCTATCTAAACATCTATCTATATATCCATCCATTCCTCCACCCATCCATCCATCTATCTAACCCTCCATCCATCCCTCCATCCTACCTTTGTGCATGCCGGTGTATTTGTCCTTAATCACGGTCAGCTCGTAGATCTTGCCGAACTGCTCGAAGATGGGCTTGAGGTCCTTCTCCTCCAGATTCCGGGGAATCTGCCCCACGAACAGCTTGATGGCGTCGGCCTCCTTCATCGGGACGGAGGTGGAGGATCAAGAATCCCTGAGAGGACGCTGGGCGAGTCTGTAGAGAGAGAAAACAGAGACGAAAATCACATTACTAACCTGAAGACGTCCAAACAGAGTGGCAAATGATCTCAGCCACACGTAATGTTCCCTTTAGTATTAGCATTTCCACTGCCAGTCATTTATTTTATTAGTTGTTTGGCTGTAAAATGGTGAAAATGGTGAAATAGTGACGTCATCAAATGTTTACTGTCATAACGGAGCAAAGAAACCAGGAAATATTTACATTTAAGAAGCTGAAATCACAGAATTTGGACTATTTGACTTAAAAACCGACTCCAACTGATTAATCGACGAAGTTGTTTGGTCGATAAAACGACAGACAATAGTGAAAAATAACAGATATAATTAAAATAGCTCAATTTAATAGCTTGTTTTACGTGAACTGTAGTCAGACAGTTAAAAAAAGATGTCAACACTGCTCCTTTACATCAATGGAAAACGTCTTTAGGTTGATGATTTACTGTTGATTAATTAATTAATTCTATTATGATTAATAGAGTAGTCGTTTGGTTGATAAAATATAACTGTTTTGTCAAATATATTCAGTTTAGTGTCATAAATGAACAAAGAAACCAGAAAATATTCACATTTAAGAAGCTGCAATAGGAGAATTTAGACTTTTATTCTGAAAAAATGACTCATATTGATTAGTCGATGAGTCATTTGGTCATGGAACGACTGTAAACGGTGACAAATGAGAAAATGTGATTGAAATAATCAAATATAACGGCTTGTTTTGTCTTTGCTTTGGTCGAACAGCCAGAAAAATCACGTCTTTTTCTAAACACTTCACATTTATGTCCGTGGAAAACGTCATCAGGTCGACGATTTACTGTTGATTAGTCGTTTGGTTGATAAATATTATCGTCCTGTTTTGTCTAAAACCCAAACATTTTCAGTTTATTGTCATAAATAAGGAAAAAAAAATAGAAATTATCCACATTTAAGAAGCTGCAATAGGAGAATTTAGACTTTTATTTTGAAAAAGGACTCCAACCGATTAATCGATTAGTCGTTTGATCGATAGGATGAAACTAAACAGTGACAAATGAGAAAATATAATTAAAATAATCACATGACAGCTTGTTTTACTTGAGTTGTGATCTTTTCCTCAACTCTTTTCCTTTCCGTCGATGGAATGGTCGAGGATCGTGATCATGACTTCCTGTCGATTAATCGATTAGTTGACCGAGTTGATTGATTTGACTCTCTGGCTTCATCCAAGAACCAAAAATCTTCAGTTTAGTGTCACAGAAAAGGAAAAAAAGCGACAAATATTCACATTTAAGAAGCTGAAATCGCAGAATTTAGAGTTTTACACTTAAAAACGGACTGAACCAATTAACCGAGGGTCAAAATGGCTGCTGATTAATTGATCAGTTGACAACTAATTGATTAATCGCTTTATTTCTATGAAGTTTTATGCCTTTTATAAGAAATTTATTATAGTATGAGTGTATTTTTACATATAGGAAGATATTATAAACACCAATAATCTAAAAAATGTCTAATTTGAAGAGAATTTGCGGCTAATTGATGCAAATAAAAGTATCTGTGTGAGTTTTTGTCGCTCATTGTGATGACAAAGAGCTCCAGCAGCTCCAGGAAAAAACAGTTATGCAAATGTTAATGAGCCAATCAGAAAACAATGATGGTCCTTATTTCTGAAGCGCAGGGACACATGGAGAGGAGCGGGTCGTGTCGGTGAGCTGCTGCCTTCGGGTGGAGGGTCTCTGCGCGTAAAACGGAGGAGAAGCGGCGCCGCTGAGGGAAGCATCGCCACGGAGCGGTTCCTTTGTTTAGCCAGCTGTAGGTTACAGCTCCACGGATGTCACGGGGCTCCCTCTGCTCTTTGTCCGATCCCCCGCCCCCCCTCACCCACTCAATGTACACAACCACACACACACACACACACACACCAGAGCCGCACACACACACACACACACACACTCAGAACAAAACAACCCACGGAACCGGAGGAGAACCCGGAGTGGGCCGGTTACCGCTGTGGATGCTGGAGGATGAAGGATGGAGGCTCCTCACCGCTGCGCTCGGCTCTCTCCCCCCGGCAGCCTGCCTCCCTCTCTGGATGCGCTCCGCTCTTTGTGCCGTCCCTCCTCCTCCTGCTCCTCCTCGGTGGTACCACAGGCTCGGCTCGGCTTGGACCAACAGAACCCGCTCTGCTGGAGGGGATGGAGCCGCCAGGTGAGTCCGAACCTCAGCGTGTCACCGGTTCCCGACTGGACCGACCCGGAGCGCACGGAGCTGCCGCCTCTCACTTTCTCCGCTCTCCGGATTCCTCGTTAATTACAAAGTGATGAGCAGCTGCTGCGAACTTCCAGCCGGTTTCCAGTCGCCTGCTGTCCGGTAGCAGCGTGTCTCAGCCCGCCGGTGTTGCTCCAGCCGGTACCGAACCTCCTCTCCAAAGGTTCTCGGTGCTTTCGGATCCGTGCAGCGTCTCAAACGTCCAGCGGCTGTGTGGCTCTTCACGTCCCGGAGATACCGGTGTCTCTCCTCCCCCTCCTCCCGGTTCCCTCCTCCTCCCCCCTCCTCTCCCGAAGCGGTTGCTAGGCTGTGACGTAACTCCCAGGGACCGTCAATAAGTGTGCGCGCACGAAAAATACAAAAAATTTTTTAAAAAAAACAAAGACGGAAAATAAAATAATTTAAGACGAAAAATACAAATAATTCAAGATGAAAAATAAAAATAAATCAAGACGAAATATAAAAATAATTCAAGATGAAAAATAAAAATAAATTAAGATGAAAAATATAAATAATTCAAGACATAAAATAAATATAATTTAAGATTAAAATAAAAATAATTCCTGACAAAAAAAATAAAAATAATTCAAGATGAAAAATAAAAATAATGCAAAACAAAAAATAAATATAGTTTAAGACGAAAAATAAAAATGGTTTAAGATGGAAAATACAACTAAAGACAAAAAAATGAAAAATAATTTAAGACATATAAATAATTCAAGATGAAAAATAAAAAATTATTAAGATAAATAATAAAAGTAATTAAAAAAATAAAAATAACTAAGGATGAAAAATACAAATTATTTAGGACGAAAATTAAAAATAATTCAAGATTATATATATATATATATATATATATATATATAGTGTCAGAATTTTAATGTCAGATTTTAATGTCAGATCTGTAGAACAGCAGTCCAAACCACAGCTTAACAGTATATAACTTAAATTTTCTTTGCAAAGTTTCTGAATATATAAAAACACTTGTAAAGACCATGTACATCATGGAGTATTGAGTTTCCAATGTCTCCTATAACTGATTTTTCTATGATGGAATCATTGAAACACGTGAATCTGTGTCACAAAAAAAACAATCCTGTGTTTTGGTTCTTTCATGGATTTAATAAATGTCTTCTGGAAATAGGACAAATTCTGCTGGATCAAAAATAAACATGCAGCAACTTAAATTATTAGTTTTGGTGATGAGAAAAATTTGATTAAAAGAAATTTCTACATTTTACGGCTTCTTAACTTCTCATGACAATTACAATTGACTACAGCTGCTGACTCCTCTCAGCCAGTTTGAATAGAACCACTGATCCACTCATTAGACTCAGACACTACAGTGGGAAAGTCTGAGGAGCTCAGCAAAGATCTGAAGAAGCAAATCATCGACTAGAACCAGTCAGAAAGTCCCTTGGAGCCATTTCAAAGCAGCTTCAAGTCCTAGAATCACCTGTTTGTAGTATAAAGTTCATGGTCCAGGTGTGTTGCTGCCACCATCAGGAAGGAAACACAAACTACCACCTGCTGCTGAGAGACACCTGGTCAGGATGGTCCAGAGTCAACCAGGAACCAGCAGAAAGCAGGTCTGGATGAACCAGAACCTGCTGGAACACAGCTGTCAGTGTCCACAGGGTTGGACATCAACATGAGCTGAGAGGCTCCATGAAGAAGGAAGTTCTTCCTCTAGAAGCAGAACCTTACAGCTCCACTGATCACATGGACAAAGAAAAGGCCTTCTGGAGGAAAGTTCTGAGGTCAGATGGAACAAAGACTGAAGGAGAGAAGGTGAGGCCTTCAACCCCAACAACACCAGACCTACCATCAGCATGGAGGTGGCAGCATCATGCTCTGGAGCTTTCTAGACGTCCTTTTGGCCTGATTTCAGACTGTATTTTGGACTGGCGTTGGACTTTCTTAGGACAGGTTCATGTTTGGTTTCAGTTTTGGTTGTGGACTGGTTTGGGACTTGGTTTTGAATGTGATTTAAAGTTGGTTTAGGATTTATTGTAGGCGGGTCTTGGACTTTCTTTAGGAGTATTTTAGGTTTGGTTTTGGTCCCAATTTTGCCCTGGTATTGGACTTTTTAAGGACTGGTTTCAGACCTGGTGTCTTGAGTGGGTCTTAGACTTCTTTTTAGCCCCAACAACACCAGACCTACCATCCAGCATGGAGGTGGCAGCATCATGCTCTGTGGAACTGGAGCTTCACACAAAGTCAATGGAACAATGAAGGAGGAGGATTAGAACCTAAAACCATCATCAGAAGGTTGATCTGGGACACAGCTGGATGTTCCAACCAGACAATGAGCCCAGACACATCAAAGTGGTGAAGAAATGGTTCCATCAGGCTGGAATGAAGGTTCTAGACTGGTCCCCCCAAAGTCCTGACTTAGACCATCAAGAACCTGAAGAAACCAGTCTGAGTCATGGAGACGACACATTTAGTTGGACTGAATTGGTTCTGTCCAGAGGGGTCAAAGAGAAACCAGAAGATTGTAGACCGGAACCAGAAGAACTGAACTGAGGAGGAACTAATTCAAATATTAGAATTTCTGTTTGTTTATTTATGATCCAGCAGATTTTGTCATATTTCCAGAAGACATTTAATAAACCTATGAGAGAACCAACATGCAGGATTGTTGTTTGTGACCATCGATGCATGTGTCTGAGAAAATTCAGAGTTACAGGAGTCATTGGGAACTCAAGACTGACATGATATACATGATCTTTGCATGTAGATGTAAACTCTTGTTTGGGATTCTCACTGTGTCGTCTGTGTGACATGTGGTTCCGCTCAGAAAATAACCCGATGAATTTTAAAAATTGTCAAATAATAACCACTTGCATCAAAGAGATTCTGTAAAATACAAGAAATTCTGCACACACTGGCAAAACGGAGAAGCCATTAATAGGTCAACTGTGATCAACTGACAGGTGACAAAAATTCTGGAACTTTTGATCTGTACTGGTCAAAAAAGTGACCAAATCTCTGAGCTTAAAATTGTGATATTTCATCACGTGCCATTCAAAAATTCTCTAAAAATGACAGGTTTGCTCAAACAAGATTCTGCAAAAACAAAAAATTCTGAGCTCCTTGTTGCAACCAACAAGCTATCAGTCGCTCAGCTGCCAGCAACAGTCAGGAGACAAAAAATCAGGAAGTGTTCGGCTGAACTGCAGGCAGTGTTTCCACAGAGCGGAGAGGAGACAGGTATAAATAGTTAAATATCTTTAGTATGTGGAGGCTCCATTTTTTCCAGTGTTGGTATCACCTGTGGGAACTGGGAAAAAATGTTGGACATGTTGATTCCATTTTTTTCCCCATTTTTGTAAAATAAATAATTGCTTTTTAAAATATTTTATGTCATTCTTTTGTGTCTCACAGCACAGGAGCCATTTTCTCTCCTTCTTCGTGGTTGTTCTGTTTCCAAAGAGGTTCAGGATTTTATATTACAGTGAAAAACGAGCCCACAGTGAATAAAAACGCCTCACTATGAACCCCGGCTGTTTTTGCGGGTGAACTCTTTGCACACGGTCCCTTGGCGCAGGCAGCGTGCGCGGAGCCGCCTATTGTTCTCGCCGCGAGCCCTGGCCTTGGTGCTGAAACGATGCTTCTTGACGTGAAGCGCGCCGCCGCCGCCGACGAGCACGCAGTCACGACTACTACAGCTGTTCACGGTCCCGGAGTCACGCTCACACCCACGCAGAGTGACGGAGGGCCGCGGGATCGCTCCGGGACGCGGCTGGCCTACTTTATACGGGCGGAGCGGCGGCGCACAATCGGGCCGCTTCACCGTGAAACCAGAGCCGAACTGCGCATCCTCAGACCCTTATCTGGGAGCTGCGTGCGTGTGCGCGGCCCCGGGAGGAGAGTGAAAGCGGAGAGTCACAGGGTTCATGGTAATTTACTCCAAAAGGTCACCATCTGCCTGCTCCGGCTCGTGCCCTCTGTGCGCCAACATCCTCCACCGCATTCATCCAGCGCACCCGCACGCACGCAATCGCACGCACGCACGCGCCCGATCGCATGTATGGCACCCACCGGGGGGACGGCTGTGTGAACCCTGCACCCGGCAGGAGAGGCACGCAACGCCCGCTGCGCCCCGAGGATGCGAGCGGTGCGCGGGGGGCGGCACGCCACCGGAGCCGCTCGGCCTCCCAGCACGAAGACGGAGGAGGAGGAGAAGCGGTGCGACTCACGCAACGGAAACACCGAGGAGAGGAAGCAGGCACATGATGCTCCTCCACCTTTAGGCGCAAGTTTTCTGACAGCAGCTGCAAGTTTAAGTTGATTTTAAATGTGTTTTTCCTGCAACATGCATGAAACTGTTTCCTCTGGAGACAATAAAGACGCCCTCAGACTCATGCAGGCCTCTCAGCTACCTGTGAGGATGGAGTTCAGGGGATTTAGAGGAACCTGAGGGAGTCAAAAAAAATGCACATGATGAATATTTTACAGGTGGATTTACAGTCAGGCCTCAAATTATTCATATCAATGCCAAATTTGGATTTTTAGTGCATTTTTATTGGACCAGCAGGTTTCTTCTGGCTGTTATTGACGTAAACAAGCAACACAAGACATTAAAACACTGTTAGAGACGCTCATAATACATTTAAACTATTATCTATCTACTGTCAGATGGTAGCAAACACTTGGAAAGTTGAAACATAACAGGGAGAGACTCATGCTTTCATGCACGTTACTGCCCAGATGAAATTAATGTACATGCATTAATTAAACCAATTAAAAATTAGGCCTCAACAGTTACAATTTAGATTTTTTGGTGATTTTTTATTTCCCCAGCAGGTTTCCTCTGCCTGGAAATGACATAAAAGTGACATAAAACAGTAAAACATTGAGCTTTTTTCTATTAAAAATGCCGCTGAGTTCTTTGGTTTCAGTCATGACTAGTAACCGACTAGAGAACTACTGCATCAGCTGTTTGAGCTTTATAATGGATTAAAACCATCTAGAACATCGTAGAAATCACCCTGAGCATCTGGAATGAGATAGAAGCTGAATTTTCTCTAAAAAATAGTGGCAATTTCAAGAAGTATAAATCATCATTTTCCTTATTTCGTCTTATTGACACAGCAAGGTTTCTATGTACGCTGATGACGTATTGTTGTACACTGATGAAGAACTTTCCTTTGCTTTCCGTGTTCTCTACATATTTTGTAGAAATTTGCTGAAATTATCCATTTTTCAGCATCAGAGCCACACCTGAGCTTGTTGCTTTCAACCATGACTTGGAAATGACTAGTAACTGACTAGAGAACTACTGCATCAGTACAGTTTATAGTACATTAGAACGCTCTAGAACATGGTAGAAATCACCAACAACATTGAGAATGATAAAGAAGGTGCATTTTCTCAAAAATAGTGACAATTTTAAGAATTATAAATCATCCTTCCTCTTCTTTCTGTCATTGGCACTAGACAGTTTCCACATATGGTGATGACATATTGTTGTAGATTGATGGAGAACTTTTCTCCATCACTTTTCTTTGCTCTCAATTTTCTCAACATATTTTGTAGACGTTGACAGAATTTATACATTTCTCCAGCATTAGAGTTACAACTGAGCTCTTTGGTTTCAGCCATGACTAGTAACTGACTAGAGAACTATTGCATCAGTACAGTTTATAGTATATAAGAACGCTCTAGGAATCACCAAAAACATCTAGAATGACACAGAAGCTATTAGAAGGTTTCTACGTACGCTGATGACATATTTTTGTACACTGATAAATTAGTTTACTTTGCTCGCTGTCTTCTCAAGATATTTTGTCGATATTCACATAATGTACACATTTTCCCAGCAATAAAAGTCAAAACTACACATCTTTCTCTCAACGATTGACCTTAACAGCAGCTCTAGAACATTTAAAACAAGGCGGAAGTTGCGTTTTCCGAAATCCGAGACGATTTCAAGGGGTATGAATAATTTCGGACAATGCATTTTTAGTAATGCATTCTTCACATGTATTCCTACCATCTCTAACACATCGTCTTAGGGTGTTCTGGTGCTTATTTATGTCATTTCTAGAGAGATAAAAAAATAAAAATAAAATAAAAACCTAAGTTTGGCGTGGTGATGAATAACACGGGGTCGAATTGTAAGTAGACTGAGGTGAAAATGAACAATAAAACTGATTGTTAGTACGATTATATTTCTTTTTCTAGCGTTTGATTAAGGCAAAAGTAGTATTTTATATATAGATCTTCAAAATATTTAATACCTTTTGTCCTGCGGTGATTCAGAAAAACAATCATTTATAGTTTCCGTGCAGAAAAGAACGTTGATGTAGTCAGAAAAGAAAACCCTACTCAGATTCTATGGGAATTTCCAGGTGTCGGATTGTTTTTAATATAAAATTAGCTCCACAACCTGCATTGTTTCTGTGAATTTACCACTTTTCCAAAAATAATATGGTACAAAAATCAGCTGCACAATCTTCTCGTTCAGGATTTGGTGAAGTCTTTTCTCTTGGTTGCCTTGGCAACACGACTTCCTGGAGGTTTGTTTTCCCAAATCAATTCTGAGATCCGATTTCTTGAAGCCCTTTTTAATTTGAAGTTTGATATTTCAGTGTCTGAGGACTGAGTTGTGCCGAGGGAAGTTTAGAATCCAAACCCACAGCCTGAGACGAACAGCTTTGGCCGAGTTGAGGAAGGTCAGCCGGGTCTCGCTGCTGGAGGTTCAGGCTGGACGAGTAGGAGGGAGCTGAAGTAGAACACATTAAGAGCAAAGGAGGAGAGGAGTTTGGAGGTTTAAAGGGCAGAAAAACTTTCCTGAAACTGAAATCTAGCTTCAGTGTTAAGAGCAGGAGGCCGCGATCGATTAGCAAGTGGTTTTAGAAAGTCCTGGCTTCTGCTGGTGCTGTTTTCTAACTGGAAAAAAGCTGCTATGTGAACATTTTTCAAAGACAATTTTACATGAGATTCTGTGGTTTGTTCGATATTTAAAGGTAAGTTGCTTGAACTGTTCTGGTCTTTTATCAACCAGATGAAACCACAACATTCAGCCTGTAAACCCGCCCAGAAAAGATGCGTTAAATCAGGTGTATGAGCTCATTTCTTGCTCATCCATAATTAAAGGTTTACAGGAGGAGGACCCACATCTGGACGAGGAAACCCGGGATTCACTTCTAAACATGAGACAGTTTAAAGCTGCTCATCGCCTTCATTATATTAGAGATAAAATGCGTCTGTGGTGCAAACATCAGCTCCTACCTGCACTTTTAGGTTTTGGTTTTAGGAGATGTGTTCACAAGTCGACGTTCGGAGAATCTGACCTTCCAAATGATGATTTAAACGTTGCCGCCTTTGCATTTCTAACTGCTGGATGACTAATTCCATTTAGGGGAAAGGATAAAACAACGACTGGATCTGAGGCAGTTTGTTGCAGCTTGACTGGATTTACTGATAAATTCTGTGCAAAACCTAAAGAATAAAACGTGATAAAGGACTTCAAACCAGATGTAACATCAGTCTTGAGGCTGATTGTCATTGTCTTTCCCCTCCATGGTAAATAAATAAATAAACTTAGAAGAAATAAATATGTATATTCCAGTGAAAATCCATCCTGAAGTAAACAAAGGAGGCATGAAGACAGAAAAGTCTCCTGAAATCAATAAATAAAAGCAGATCTTTGAAAAAAAAAATCCTTTGAAAAATCTAAATTTTATTATTTTATTTTTAATATTGTGGTTTAAACATTCTTATTATTACTTTTATTGTTATTATTTGTATTTATTTAATTAACGATGTTATCTATAATTACTTTGCCTCATTTATCTATTCTTTTACTTCAGGATTTATTTCCATATTCATTTGTTAAATATAAAATAAAATAATATTCTGCATATTGTGTTTTTGAGTGTTGTGTTGTTATTATTTTAATTTATTTAATCAATAATTTTATTTATAATTTCTTTGCCTCATTTATTTATTTTTTCAACTCAGGATTTATTTGATATTATTCATGGATATATTTCTTTCACAGGAACATATATTTATTTCTGTATTCATTTGTTAAATATAAAATAAAACAATAAAATAAATAATATTCTTCATATTGTTTTTCTGAGTGTTGTGTTGTTATTATTTGAATTCAATTAATTAATAATTTTATTTATAATTGCTTTGCCTCATTTATTTATTTTTGTACTCAAGATTTATTTTATATTATTTACAGATTTTTTTTTTTTTTACAAAATATATATTTATTTCTGTAAAATAATTTGTTAAATATAAAATAAAATAATATTCTGCATATTGTGTTTTTGAGTGTTGTATTGTTATTATTTAAATTTATTTAATCAATAATTTTATTTATAACTGCTTTGTCTCATTTATTTATTTATTAATTTACTTCAAAATTTATTTCGTAGACACATTATTTATTAATTATTTTTTTCACAGGAATATATATTTATATCTGTATTCATTTGTTAAATATAAAATAGAATAATAAAATAAATAGTATTCTTCATATTGTGTTTTTGAGTGTTGTGTTGTTATTTTTTGAATTCAATTAATTAATAATTTTATTTATAATTGCTTTGGCTCATTTATTTATTTTTCTTACTCAAGATTTATTTGATATTGTTCATGGATTTTTTCTCCCCCAGGAATATATTTTTCTATCTGTATTTATTTGTTAAATATAAAATAAAAATATTATTCTATATATTTTGTTTTTGAGTGTTTACTCACTTTTAATTATTTTTTAAAATTATATTTACTTTTTATCATTTTAACTTTTTAAAAATAAAATAATTACTGCTTTGTTGTTCGCATCGGTTTTGCATGTTGGTGTTTTTGTTGCATTTCTTCGCAATAAAAAATAAAAACACAAACTTTCAGACGTCCTTTAAAAAAAGAATTCACTCCTTAAACAGCAGCTTTGTTCATTTGTTGTCTTTTCAGCCTTTAAATGTTGACTTTGATTGATTTTACTGCACTGCTTTGGCAGGTTTTCCTCTATAAAACCTAATTAAAGACACGTCTCAGTTTAAACGGCAAATAAAATGATCAGTTTTACCTGCAGCTCACTTTTCTACGAGACTCGATGGCGCCACCGTTTGGACACAAGCAGACTCTGACACAGTAAATACAGTAGTTCCTCTGGTATTTCAGTTTTATTTAACATGAAGCCTCGAGATAATAGGTTTTCCACACTGCTTTCTGGTTTTTGCATGATAGTAATAATAATAATAATAAAAAAAACAGTCTGCATGTCGATAATAACAATCTTTATAAACTCTCGTGGTAACAAAGAAAACAAATTGCTACAGCTCCTCAAAAAAAAACAGAAAATAAATTACATGTTTCTTTAGATAATAGATAAATTACTATCCTTGTTTTGTTTTTGTTTATATATAAAATGTCATTTTTACTACAAAGGATTAGAGAGAAGAGCATTCACACAGCCATCCGCACACGCAAACATCCACCGACTCTTCCAGGAGCTAAACGGCAGCTACATGAGGATAAATGCATCTAGGAGGAGGCGCCGACTACGTTCGGAGAAATTATAGACATTAAAACATATCTGACAAATGTACAGACTCCTCGCCGTCCGCCGGGGCTTCAGGCGGGAGGTTTGGGGAGAAGCAAACGCAGCGTCCAGCAGTACAGAGAGGTTCATGTCTACCTGCTCAGGTAAAGCAGAGGCATCATCGCTAAGCCTGTCGACAGACTGTTGGAAGGAAGCAACGTCCTCCGTCTGACCTTTAAATCTCACAGAGCGGATCCAGCATCCCTCCCAAGAAGGCAGCGACATGGTTTCTTAGCCGTCATGAGTTGAAAGACAACTTTCATTTGAATTTCTTTGCATTTATCGCGTGTAAAGTCTTTAAAATCGACCAAATCTCACCTTAAAATCTCGACATTTTATCGAAATCGCTTCATCCTTCATGTGTCGTTTAAAAACAAACCGTTTGCACCAACCAGATTCTGTAAAAAACAAAAAATTCTGAGCTTCCCGCCGCAACTTATTCGCTATGAATGACTCGGCTGTGATCAGCAGTCACATGACAACAATTCACAGCTTTCAGGTGAACTGCAGGCAGTGTTTCCGCAGAGCAGATCCCAGGAAGGTGGGGACAGAAAGGTGTTTTATTAATCGCCATGAGTGCAAAATCAATAAGAAGCTGCTCACGGTTGAAGCACATGTTCTGTATTTTTCTCGCTGTTGACAAAATGCGTAAAAACGTGAAAAGCTAATGTCTTTTCTGTGCAGCCAAGGCTCCATGATCAATCCTCCATGGCCCTGAAATGGGCTTAAAATGCGTGCTATCTTGAAGAAAAAAAAATCTGTGAAATGACACCATTTATCAGCCAGAAATGCACAACACAAAAAAAATATCATTGATTTTTACTTTTCTGACGGTCCTTGAACCCATCATCTGTACCGTGAGGTGCAATCAGGAAAATTTATCAAGTCTGAGCTTTAAAAAATGACTTTATTCCTCACGTCTGATTTAAATATGTGCCAAAAATAGACTTTTGCATTTAACTGACTCGTGTTTTATCGCTGTTAATTTACATTTTAATTTTTTTCCAACTGTTTTTGCGATGTTGAGCACTTCCCACAAATACAGCTATAAAGGCTCGTTTTGGACTATTATGAGAGCAACTTTAACTTATAGTTTTGCATTTGTTATTTCTGTTTGTGATGCGTGTCATTGCAGACAAAAAAAGGGGTTAGAAATTATAAAAACAGAAAGAACCATCATTGTTTTCCACATTTCCGACGGTCCTTGAACATATGAAGCGTCTTCCATCAGGGGAATTTAACAAAATCAAAGCTTAAAGTAATTTATTTTATTAAAACCACTTTATTTTATGTCTTATTTGTGACTGTTTCACTGCATCACTTGAGTTTATCACTATTATTTTTACATTTTTATTTTAACTCTCTTTTTGTGACGTAAAGCTCTCGCTGTGAGCTTCGCCATAAAAATGGACATTATAAGGGCGGGAAATGCTTATCTTGAGTGCATCTTTCGAATAACAGTTTTCCCTTCACCATTTCCATTAGTGATGTTTGTCAATGCAAAAAAAAAATAGTAGTTAGAAATCGTAAAAACAGAAAGAATCCTCATTGATGTCCACCTTTCCGACGGTCCTTGAACCCATCATGCGTGTTCCATCAGGAAAATTAATGGAATCTTAATTTTTTTTAACTTTCATGATCAAAATCACTTTATTCTTTAAAAAAATAGACTTTTTATTTTATTGTCTCGTGTTTTCTCACTGTTGTTTTTACATTTTGGAGTTTTTTTTAACTCTCTTTGCTGCACAGAGGAGTTATTTTAAAGGCTGCAAACGCTCATTTAGGAACATTTAAGCCGTCGTTAGTTTCGCCTTTGTGATGCTTTTCATTACAGATGCAAAAACAAATGTGGAACGCCACGCTGATGAACCTTCTGTGAACTCCAGTGTTTGTGCTGCTGGTTATTTTTACTTTAATAATGCTTTTGGCCTCTTTCAGTGAAACCAGGCGGCTAATTCTAAGGAGCTATAGGTTCCTCCATGTCAGCTAGCTTCTTGTTTGGGAGGCGTCTCTCGTCTGTCTTCCCACCCGGTTATATTTGGTCACTAACTGCCCCCCCGACTCCTTTGGTTCTTCTGTCCAAACACCGACGAAGAGGACACTTGAGGAAGCATGTTTTTGGCGAACAGAGAAAGACAAATGTGGATGAAGCCCTTCCCGACGCGCCGCTCTGCTCCGGCAGATCTTCAGCTCTGTGGGTTTGATTAGTGGTTTGAAGACCCCACGGACGAGCGCCTCCCACCAGCCGCGGAAATGAGCCTCCGAGAGCGGAACAGGCGGAGCTGATGATGCACAGAGCGGACTGAAGTCGAGGCTCCGAGAGACGGCTTCTGCTGCAGGAACAGGGAGGAAACGACGTCTGCAGGAACCGACCGAAGTGCAGCATCCAGAAATACAGGACGCCACTGTTTTAAAGTTCTTCACACGCTAAATAAGCGGTCATTAAAAGTCTTCATAAAGACACCTGCACATTAGATTTTTCAGTTTTCTATTTGCTCATTTCCTGCTGCGCTTTAAATCCGTCTGTCGTTGTGAACCGACAGGACGGCTGCTCAGTTCTAAAAGCAAACAGCTCCGAGGTTCCAGCCGACGTTTCTGCTGTTTTTTGGCGGGTTTTGCATGTAATTCTGCAACATGAGAGATCAGAACTACGTCAAGGATTCAGACTTCAGGTGGGGACGAGCATCTTCCTGCAGGTATTTGGTGTCTGCAAATCCTAAGGTGGGTGGTTTTTTAATCGCCTGTAAAGGTTCTACAGGGACGATGTGATATCATGGAATAGCATGTAAACACACCACTAGTTCTGGGACGTGTTGCATGACGTTTCTATGCTTTTTGCAGCTTTTGCATGACATTTTGCTGCATTTAAATAACACACGAGGCCGTCATTCATCCCAAATATGTCAAGAATTCAGAATTAAAGTGGGGATGTACTAAAATAAGTATCTTCCTGCAGGTATTTGGTGTCTTCCAACCCTGAATTAGGGTTTTTTTTCTCACCTAAAACAGTCCAGAAAGAGGTTCTACAGCCACAACGCGATATTAAAGATCTATGTATAAATAGTAAGCCAGATTTAGTACATTTTGAGTGCCTTTTGTACACTTTTTTAAGCTTTTGCATGTCGTTTTCTGCATTTAAATAACATGCAAGAGGGTCATTCGTCTCAAATACATCAAGAATTCAGAATTCAGGTGGGGTTTTAATTAAACAAGCATCTTCCTGCAGCTATTTGGTGTCTGCAAATCCTAAGGTGGGTGTTTTTTTAATTGCCTGTAAAGGTTCTACAGGTTCTACAATTGAACGTGTATCTTCCTGCAGGTATTTGGGAATCTGACGACTCTGAACTGGGTGTTTTTTGTTCCTGTAAAGGTTCTACAGGGACGATGTGATATCATGGAATGGTATGTAAATAGCACCACTAGTTCTGGGTAATGTTGCATGACGTTTCTATGCTTTTTGCAGCTTTTGCATCTCATTTTACTGCGTTTAAATAACACACGAGGCTGTCATTCATCGCAAATATGTCAAGAATTCAGAATTCGGGTGGGGTTTTAATTGAACGAGTATCTTCCTGCAGCTATTTGGTGTCTTCCAACCCTGAAGTAGGGTTTTTTCTCACCTAAAACAGTCCAGAAAGAGGTTCTACAGCCACAACGCGATATCATAGATCTATGTATTAAGAGTATGCCAGTTTTAGTACATTTTGAGTGCCATTTGTACACTTTTTTAAGCTTTTGCATGTCGTTTTTCTGCATTTAAATAACATGCAAGAGCGTCATTCGTCTCAAATACGTCAAGAATTCAGAATTTGAGTGGGAATTTCTTTAAACGAGTATCTTCCTGCAGGTATTTGGTGTCTTCAAACCCTGAAGTAGGTGTTTTCGTCTCACCTGAAAGAGGTTCTACTGGGACAACATATCATGGAGTTGCATATAAACGCTTTTTGCAGTGTTTGCCTGATATTTTACTGCTTTGAAACACCACACGGTCATTCGTTGCAAATATTTGTGCAATTAGATGCCAAATGCAATAAATGCCTTCTGCAAACTCGTGACCTGCTGAGTCAGAGACGTCGGGCTGGCCGGGTCGGTTCCTGCTGTGAGACGAAGGTTCCTTAAAGGTTCCTGCAGTGGAAACCGGCCTGATACTGAGTATATCTGCGTACGGAGTTCTGCTTTCACAGTGTTTTACCTGAACAATCAGGAGAGAATAGCTAAATGTTATCTGGACGCCATCACGTGTCTACTCTGGGCTGTCCATTTCTACACCATCATCAGCCCTCCTCAACCAATCACTGGCCGCCTCGTGCTCCAGGGCTGCCTCTGATTGGCCGGTCAGTGTCTCTTGGCCCGCTGGGCGCTCTGAGTGCAGGAAGCACAGCAGGCGGCCTTGTAGTAGGAATAGACGCAGAGTCGGGCCTGAACCACCATCACACAGTTGTGACGTCTGTCCCGGCAGTTTTCATCTGTGAGCAGAGAGAAAAAGAAACAGGAAGAAACATGTGAAAAACCAACATGTGTTCCAGATCTTACTGCTGAAATGTTGCAAAATGTAAAGTTAAACCCCAAAACCCGGTGAGAAAGTCGTGTTGTCTTTAAAGTGACACCATTTATTAGCCAGAAACCACAAAAACGGAAAGAATCTTCAGGTTCTCAAATTTCCAACGGACCTGAACTAATCTTCTGTCGTTCAGTTGGAAAAATGAACCACATATAAGACTAATAACATGACTCATTACCTCCACCAAGAGGTTCTGTTTTTGCCGGCGTTGGTTTGTTTGTTTGTTTGTTTGTGTTCAAAATAACTCGAAAAGTTTATGGACAGATTTGGATGAAAGTGTCAGGAAATGTGTGAAATGGGACAAAGAAGAAATGATGACATTGTGGGACTGATCCGGATCACCGTCTGGATCCAGGATTTATTTTTTAATGTAAGTGTAACCAGGTGGACAATTAAATGCGGTTTACTCTAAAAGCCACCAGAGGGCACTCTTGTTTTTGGGGTAACCCCCTCTGACCACATGACATTTTGGGTCTCCACGCGACAGACAGCGACAGTGACGGAGTTCTCTTTCCTTCCTGAGCGACATATGCACGGTTGGGCCGGCATTCTTACCTCCGGTTGTCTAAGAAGCTGGGAGGCTGTTAGGAGCTGCCGCGCTAGAGGCCGCACCTGTTCATTAGGTCGGATGGGGTGAAGGCCACATTGTGGGTAGGACATTTGAGATGGTGTTGGGGGTGGACTGAAGCTCTTTGGTGGAGGTATGAGCTCTCTGAATGCTTTTTAAGTTTGTCATGTGACTGTCGGTTGCAGCTGAGGCAGTCGTGACTTTGTAGTTGCGTTTAGGTGCTCAGAATTTTTTGTCTTTCGAAGAATCTTGTCAGTACAAGTTGTTTATTCTAAACATATTTTTGAACTAGAAAAGCCCTCACAGAGTTCATACCTCCACCAAGCAGCTTCAGTCCACCCCCAACACAATCTTCCAATTCACATATTTTGTATGGAACGTTACAGATACTAATATAATTACAGACAGTTCAAATGTCCTACCAACAATGTGGCTTTCACCCCATCCGACCTAATGAACAGGTGCGGCCTCTAGCGTGGCAGCTCCTAACAGCCTCCCAGCTTCTTAGACAACCGGAGATAAGAATGCCGGCCCAACCGTGCGTATGTCGCTCAGGAAGGAAAGAGAACTCCGTCACTGTCGCTGTCTGTCGCGTGGAGACCCAAAATGTCATGTGGTCAGAGGGTGGTACCCCAAAAACAAGAGTGCCCTCTGGTGGCTTTTAGAGTAAACCACATTTAATTTTCCACCCGGACCATTTATTTTCCAGTGTTGGTACCACCTAATGTTGGACATGTTGATTCCAGGTTTTGTCAATTTTCGCAAAATAAATAAAACTAATTTAACTTTAACTCTTTATGATTTCTGGCATTCTAACTGTTTCATACAAACACACAAAACTACATAACCCTCTGAGCCCAAGAAACCCGGAGGTGCTTTTGAAACGCATTTTATCTTTAATAAAAAAATCACCAAAGTGACACCAGAAAATAGAAAAAACAGGAAGAATCACGATTGTTTTTTACCTTTTACGACGGTCCTCCTAACCAAATCCGAGCTTCGAATCTTGATAATATAAATTCGGAGCTTGTCGACGTGACCGATTTAAGGCCACAAGCATTAAAAGACCAAAGCCGTATGTATTTTCTGTGCAGCCAAAGCCTCATCGAGTCACTTTAGAAAAACTCTGTCAGAATGTTTGAACTCAACAGTCAAAAATTCATGCATTTTCAGCTGAACTGCAGGCAGTGTTTCCATAGAGAGACTGAGAGGAAAATCAAACCTACTGGATCAATAAATAAATGCAGCACGGCTCAGAAACAGTGAACAGAGGAGACAGTAGTTGGAGATACATCCAGCATGGTGGAACATCTTTCTGGGGAAATAATCAAGGAAATTCTGCACGTCTCAATTTGAAATTCGACCAAAAATAAACCGTTCACACCAAACAGATTCTGTAAAAAACAAAAAATTCTGCAGTCCTTGGCGCAACTGAGAAGCTATGATGGAGTCAGCTGGGCTAACAGTCATGTGACAAAAAATCCTTTTCAAAGTGACTCAAAATGGGTCCAAATTGACAAAAATGAGTCCGAAACGGGAGAAAAAAATGACATAAAATTGCTTAAAATGATTGAAAAAATATCCAGAATGATCCTGAGAGGAAAACCAAACCTACTGGATCAATAAATAAATGCAGCATGGCTCAGAAACAGTGAACAGAGGAGACAGTAGTTGAAGATACATCCAGCATGGAGGAACATCTTCCTATCTAGAGCTGATGTTCCATTTGTAGAGGTTGTAAAATGAAAACAGCGAGTAAGTAAAAGCTCATTAATTGCTTTTTAAAAAGGTCAAAACCACCTCAAGAGAGTGCAAAACCTTTTTTTGTTCTTTTGCAAAATTAGGATGTTTACTGCTGAACTGATACTTCAGGTCAGGTCAGTTTATTGTCATTCAGACACGTGAAACAATGAGCGAACGAAGTTTGTACGAGGTCCAGCAGCGTACAGAATGAATAGTATTTAGCTGTGAACTTCAAGTTAAAACCTATGATGAATAAATAACACCTATTACAGTCGTCCCTCGCCATATCCCGGTTCACTTTTCGCGGTCTCACTGTGTCTCAGATTTTTAAATTGTATATTAAATACGTAGCGTACAGCAGATGAGTCGACCCACGTATGGAAAACTCAGCTACAGCCGCTTCCTCTTGACCTAGTCGGTCTCTGATTGATCGGCGGTGATGGAAGCCAACCAGAACCTTTGGTCCCACACGGTGAGTGTTTACTGGAAACGACTGTCAGAGAACCGGTGACAGTCTGTAGGATTACCGGAACATCATCATCATCAGTTTCCCGGTAGGTAGGCAGCCGGACGTCCTCGGTGTCGGTGGGTTTAAAATACGGCAGAGTGGGCGTTTCAAGTGGATCGCTGCGTCGCTAGTTTCATTATCCATCCTCTAGATGGAAGGTTTAAGAGCATAGGAGGTGTTTATAAGAGTGTGGGGAAGGTTAACAACAGCATGGGGAGGGTTTATAAAGCCTTAGAATATATATATAGATAATAAAAATAAATATAAGGTCGCTACTTCGTGGATTTCGTATATCACGGCGGGGTTCTGGAGCCTAACCCCCCCATAGACGAGGGATCACTGCGTATTAAACTTGAATATAAAAGACCTGTGATGAAAACTGATCTTTAAATTGGACGTAGGACTGTTGTGCTTTATTTCTTTCTACAGAGGTCCCTCGTCGTTCTCACTGAGCGCCTTCAAAACAAAACTGCGAGTTCTTGAGGCCGTCTCCACAATTTGCACTTGTTTTTTGATAACTTGCTTGTAAATTTAATTATTGTTATTGCTTTTATTCATTTATCTATCTGTTTTTATTTTCTATTTTTCAAATTTTAATTATGTCTTAACTGTGTAATTTTATGTCTTAATTGTGTAATTTTTAAATAACCTGTGTTTTAACTGTGTTTTATGTGCTGCTGCCTCTCTTGGCCAGGACTCCCTTGAAAAAGAGATTATTAATCTCAACGGGATTTCTCCTGGTTAAAAAAAAGTTAAATAAATAAATAAATAAAAGAGTCTATGGCCGGGGTTAGGCTCCAGAACCCCCCGCGACTGGCGAAATCCGCGAAGTAGCGACCTTATATTTATTTTATTATCTATATATGTGTTTTAAGGCTTTATAAACCCTCCCCACGCTTGGGTTCGGTGCCAGAAGGTGCAGAACGTTTGGGCGACATCGTAGAGCTTGAGATAAATCCAACACAGCGACCAGACGTCCATGTGGAACGGACGAGGCCAGATGCTGAACGCTGCTGTACACAGGAGACGGAGGAGGCTGATGCTACGGTCGCTAAGCCAATCAGGGCTCAGGATACAGAACGGAGCGCTCTGATTGGTCGCCTCCCATCCGTCAGCCAATAGCGTGCCGTGTAGCATCTCACGAGGGCAAACTAGCTCAAGAGGAAGAGCCTTGATCGACCATTTCCGCTAACTTTTTCGAACGCAGCCCGTTAAAATACGCCTCTAAACAGGAAAACTCGTCTCATTAATAACACGCCTACCTGCGACTTGTGGGCTGCAGGGTATCGTGTTGCAGATCTGCTCCTGCTCAGGTTTGGTGTCGGGGTCGCATTCAAGGCTGTGCTTCTTCTCTGGCGTCAGACATCGAACCTCCCTCATCTGCAGGCCTTTGCCGCACGAACGCGAGCACTAGGGGGCGACAAAGAGACCAGAGAGTGAATATGACGACAGCGTTTGGACTGAAGGAGCTGGTGTTTCTCTGCTCCTACCGCGCTCCACTCGGTGGTGAACCACTGCGGCAGACACTCTCCCATGTCACACTCCTGCACCGCCGCGGGCTTGTCCAGGTGGGCGCACTCGGCGGCCGGTACGACGGTGAAATCGCTCCCCAGCTTCTGGACGCAAATGATGTCTCGCCGCTGGGTTCCTTCTCCACACAGGACGTTACACTGGAAAGAAAAGAGAACGAATCAGTGTCCAGTCGACTCAGAGGAAGCAGTCCTGAACAGCTGGGAGAAACAGACTTCAGCTCATGTTGTGGGGGAACAAAAACTCAGAGTACATTAATTATTAGTGAGAATCATTGCGATGGACATCTAATTTTATAGCCTAATAGATCGTAGAGGAAACTGTGTGTTAAGTCTTGTGTATTAAGCCTCTCTGTGGTGTTTTTGGACAAATTTTGGGGCTGAAATGTGGAAAAAAAAGTAAAAATAAAATAGAATAAGACAAAAACAACACAGGTGTTCAGGTGTAAGCAGGTGTTTCCTACCTGAGTCCAGGGGCTGCTGTACCACATGGCCGTGGGCACACACGGACCTCCGTTACAGGCCTTCATCTCGGCTGGTTTCTCCCCGACACAGTCGCCTCCTCCTCCTCCTTCTCTGACGCCTCCCCTGGTCAAACACACCACCTCCCTCTTCTGGACCCCCGGACCACACTGAGCCGAACACTGGAACCACAAAAGCCCTTTTCAGACATGGGATACGGAACACTGCCGGCTTATCGGTCCGTTTCAGACACATCCACCAGGTTCCCCGAAGAAATCCCCGATATTTGTTATGAAGCAACACAACAGTGATGCTCAATACATAAAAATGCAACAACAAACAGCTCGTCAGGTAACTAAAAACCCAGTTTATGTCTGATTTCCTGAGCAAACTAAGACAATACAAACAAATAATGTATAGAAGCGACAGAAATAATAACAAAAAAGGTTAACTGATAAACGAAACAGATGGAAGCAACACACTAAACTCCATGTATGACAGCTCAGATGTGACCTGCGATTAGATCCTGATCTATCCTCTCTCCACGTTATGGATAATAGTATTTAATAAACTCAGAACACAAAAACGAAAACACAATCGATGCCTCTTTCCATCGTTGTCAGGTAGACAATGTGCTACAAGCCCAGCTTTATCAACAGTAGCTGTCTTTCAGGCTGCAGAATTAACACTGGTGTCTATGAGCAGCCGGCTGGGAGATGAGTGTCCAGGGACCGTCTGCAAATTGCAAAACTGCTGCAACAGTGAAGAGAAACACGACACAGATGTTCAATAACGTCACCCTGATACACTTTAGAGTCACCAGAATCACTGCAGCCATCGACTGGCTCCTGTTGATCAAACCACAACACTTGGTTTGAGATACATGTAGATATAAAAATCATACCGTCTGCAAAATTGTAATTTGCAGACGGTCCCTGGACACTCATCTCCCAGCCGGCTGCTCATAGACACCAGTGTTAATTCTGCAGCCTGAAAGACAGCTACTGTTGATAAAGCTGGGCTTGTAGCACATTGTCTACCTGACAACGATGGAAAGAGGCATCGATTATGATTTGACAACGTGTCACTAATGAGTTACTGATGCCGGAAGTCTGAATCTGTGAATATCTTTCCTGTATTATCATTTTCAGACGTCTGCAGTGAACAAACAGGGAGTTACCTCGAGCGCACGCGAAACTTACGTTTTAATTTTTTTCTGCCCATGTCCCTTTAGGGGCTCCGTAGTTTTTGGTGCTGAAATGTGGAAAAAATCCCTCCTTAAATCCTAACTCCAAGTACCGCTGTATATATGTTTAATTGTGCAGTTCAGACTGTGTTGAATGTGAAATGTGACTCGGTTCAATGTGGGAAGGTTGCCGGTGCAATTTCTACGGAGACGTGACCAGGTTCTGGGTTCAGACATGAAGCCGACACGTTAAACTGCCGTCAGATTCACAGAACAGAGAGGATAACAGAGGGTTTAGTGTCAGAGGATGTCGAGGACTAGTACCGGTATTTGCATGTTAAGCTACTCACAGTGTTGGACCAGTTGGTGAAGTACCAGTTGGTCACGCAGGGGCCCATGTTGCACTCCTCGTCCCCCTGTGGGCGGAGCCTGGAGTTGCACTCTTTGTCGTTGACCACGCTGCCCTGATCGCTGACACACCGGACGCTCCTCGTCCTGCTGCCGACGCCACAGTCCACCGAACACTGGGACGGGGAAACGTCAACACTTCCATTACCGAAGCTAGAATCCACTATCAGTCAGTTTGTCCCAAAGAACAATCAGCAGAAAAAGATGAACGCAGAAAATAAACAAAACTACACAAAAATCTAAAGGCCCCATGTGAAATATTGATGCCTCATGAAGTGCGCCACCCAAAGTGAGCGTATACTGTCTGGTACTTGCACAAAATGGATATTTCTCTTGATTAATGACACGTTCCCTCATGACCGGAGTCATCTGAGGCGTTGCTGCTTTGGTCAACATGTGACATGTTGGGGTGGCCTTTTATTGTCCCCAGTATAAGGAGTGTCTGAGTACTGCTCATTGTGTTGGAGCAGCGTCTGGATATGCCACACCCATGGACTGAATGGAATTAATGCATCACTGAGGCAGTGGTGGACTCAAATTTGGGACACTAATCAAGAGAAATATCCATTTAGTACAAGTACCAGACAGTATACGCTCACTTTGGGTGGTGCACTTCATGAGGCATTAATATTTCACATGGGGCCTTTATATTTTAGTTAAGCTGAAACTGGTTTAAATAACTCCTTTCAACTGATTTTCATGCACAATATGTCTGTATATAATGTGCAATATCTCATTTTTCTGGTGCAATTTTCCAATTTCACATCAATAAAAGTGCAAGTGTTCCGCCTTTAGACACTGAGGTGAGGAACTCTGAGGTGCAGTTTTTGCCGACGTACCGAGCTCCAGTCCGAGCTGACCTCCCAGTGCGAGCAGAGCTGCAGCTGGCAGGCCTGGGTCGACTCCGGGGCGGTGAGGGCGGCGCAGCGCTGAGGGTGGACCATGGTGGATCTGTTGCCGAAGCTCTGCCTGCATTGGAGCTGCCGCTGCTGCACGCCGGCGCCGCAGGAAACGCTGCACTCGGACCAGGAACTGACCTCCCAGCTGAGGAGGGGATCACACAGGGTCAGACCAATAAATAAAACGAGGCGTCCAAATGTTCAGCGCAGAGAAATCATCAGTTTAAAGGACCGTTCTGTTGTTTTTGCAAATTTCAATGCACTTAAACATTCCAGATTTTATTTTAAAAATCACATATGACACCATCGTCCACACAAAACGAAGGATTTGCATATTTTTCTAATAATAATATGGTGGAAACCTTCATTCATTCATCACAGACAGCATAAATTTCCCTTTAAAAATAGCTAAAAATTCAGCAAACCTTAATAAAACAGTTGAGTTTATCAAACACGCATGCTTTTAATTTACAAAAATGTGACTTAGACCTTTAGAAACCTTTGAAAAAATTATAATTTCCAGAAATAAATGTGTATATTTTAAAGCAAAAACAAAAGAGGCGCGTTTCCACACCTGAGTAATAAAAAAAACAAAGAAAAAAGAAAGAAAAATTAAATATAAACACCTTAAAATAAGGCAGGTATCTTCACATACTGTCAGATTTTGTATTAATTATTTAAAAATGAGACTTCGAGGTCAAAAAAATGGCTTAATAAATATGTTGTGGTGTGTTTTTTGGAATATTTCGATGTTTAGTTTAGCCCCAAATTACTTGTAGTCATGACAAATTTGAATTTTTATTTCACCAACAGGATTTTCTGGCTGGAAATGACATAAAAAAGCAACAAAAGACCGTTTAGCAGATGTTAATTATTAGTTTTATTGATGTCTAACACGGCATTTTCAGTAAAAATCCTAAAAAAAGCTTTAGAGATAGTTAAAATGTATTATTAACAATCAGTTATTGTGATTTTTATTTAACCAACAGGTTTCTTTTGGCTGGAAATGGCATAAATAAGTGAGAAAACTCAGTAAGACATGACGTTAGAGGTGTTTTATCCGTCCCTCCAGGAATTCGCGATGCTGCAACAATTAACGTTAATTCAACCAACCTCCATGAATTCTGCGCCACCTTGCAATTTTGTCCCGCCTCCCGTGAGTTCCACCAATCACAGCAGTCCCCAGTAATGCACGTACGTCACCGGATTCACTTCCTTGTTTATGGTTTGAAGATACAGATACAGATGCAACAAAAACTACTGCAGAACAATTCCCTGATGTTCTTCACCAAAGCGGAGCTAAACTGTTTTCACCCCGTGGAATATTGAGGTGGAACACAAACCAAAACCATCCACTGACAAACACTTTTCTACCGTAAACATATCAGGAGAATGGGTGAAACCAGCGGACCACAGACCAGACAAACCACCGTGATGAAGCTGTTGCATCCAGATCTGTGGCAGCACTGAAACAATGAAGGTCAGTTAGATTCATTAACTGACGTGACGAGCTGTGAGCGTGTGTGTGTGAACACGCGTGTGCCAGGATGTGAAATTAACTTTTTAAACTTTTAAAATGTTCAATGAATTAAACAAAACAAAGAAAAAAATGCAACTTATTAGTAATTTTTCACCGTCTCCCGCAACAAATACGCTTAAAACATTGCAAAAAAACACCCAAGAAATCCTGGAGGGACTTAAAATGATGAATTTTAACTGTATCTGCGTTTTTTGGCGTTTTTTCCTCAACATGTCAGGTTGATATAAACACAGTCGTGGATAAAATCATCATTAACATCTCTGTAACACAACGTCTCACTGTGTTTCATCACATTTCCAGCCAAAAGAAACCTGTTGGTGAAATAAAAATCTAAATTTGACAGGCCTGTATAGAGTTTGGGGCTTCGTCAGTTAAAAAATATCTCAAAGTTCATTACTGGGGAAAGGGAAAAGGCATTTTAGCACAGAAGCATTTAATTAATTGCACAGAAACACCCGACAGGTATTTATAAAGCCGGGTTTGTCTGCAGTTTGCTCCCTAAAACAACAGATTTTAAAGCATCATTTAATTGTATTTCAGGGTGAATCCACTCACAACGGCGGGCAGGGCTGAGTGTTGCAGGGCTCCTCCTCTGGAACTGGTTTGGCTGCAGAGTCGCATTTCCTCTCCGGGACCTCTTCGTCGGTGTGTCGGTCGATGCACAGGATCACTCTGGACTGATGGCCTGCAGACGGACATGGGGACACATTAGAAGACGGGGAAAGACATGGGAAGACATGGGGACACATGGGAACACATGGGGACACATGGGGACACATGGGAAGACATGGGAAGACATGGGGACACATGGGGACACATAGGAAGACATGGGAAGACATTGGGACACATGGGGACACATGGGGACACATGGGAAGACATGGGAAGACATGGGGACACATGGGAAGACATGGGAAGACATGGGGACACATGGGGACACATGGGAAGACATGGGAAGACATGGGGACACATGGGAAGACATGGGAAGACATGGGGACACATGGGAAGACATGGGGACACATGGGAACACATGGGAAGACATGGGAAGACATGGGGACACATGGGAAGACATTGGGACACATGGGGAGACATGGGAAGACATGGGAAGACATGGGAAGACATGGGAAGACATGGGGACACATGGGAAGACATGGGGACACATGGGAAGACATGGGGACACATGGGGACACATGGGGACACATGGGAAGACATGGGAAGACATGGGAACACATGGGAAGACATGGGAAGACATGGGAAGACATGGGAAGACATGGGAACACATGGGAAGACATGGGAAGGCATGGGAACACATGGGGACACATGGGGACACATGGGAACACATGGGAAGACATGGGGACACATGGGAAGACATGGGAACACATGGGAACACATGGGAAGACATGGGAAGACATGGGGAGACGTGGGGACACATGGGGACACATGGGAAGACGTGGGGACACATGGGAACACATGGGAACACATGGGAAGACATGGGAAGACATGGGAAGACATGGGAAGGCATGGGAACACATGGGGACACATGGGGACACATGGGAACACATGGGAAGACATGGGGACACATGGGAACACATGGGAAGACATGGGGACACATGGGAAGACATGGGAACACATGGGGACACATGGGAAGACATGGGAAGGCATGGGAACACATGGGAACACATGGGAAGACATGGGGACACATGGGGACACATGGGGACACATGGGAAGACATGGGAAGACATGGGAACACATGGGAAGACATGGGAAGGCATGGGAACACATGGGGACACATGACGACACATGGGAACACATGGGAAGACATGGGGACACATGGGAAGACATGGGAACACATGGGAACACATGGGAAGACATGGGAAGACATGGGAACAAATGGGGAGGTCAGTCGTGTGTTTTTGTAATTGCAGGTGACAACCAGAGGAGGGAGACATCGCCATGGTGAACACAGAGAGAAGAGCCTCGACACACATTCGGAGATCTGGGTCAGACGTTTGGTTGTTGTTCAGACTTTAAACGGCTCATGAATCACCTGCAGCCTGGTTTCTTTAGCTCTGCTCAGATATCAGGGATGGAAACACTCACACTGCTGCTGCACGTTTAAATAACTGCTCTTTACCGGCTACCAGCTAGTTTCAGAGTTGGTTGTTTCTAAAGCCGTACAAGGTGCCGACTTACTTTGTTTGACCTGATTACACTGCAAAAACTCCACATCTCACCAAGTTTATTCGTCTTATTTTTAGTCAAAATGTCCACTTGATTTAAGATGAATTCACTTTACAGGTAACATTTCAGCAGATGGAGGGACGTGTTTTAAGACAACGCATCCTAAATATCTTGTTAAGTCAAACAATCTTGAAATGATCTTGTTTTAGTTGTATTTTACCAGAAACAAGGTTCATTTCATTTCATACATGTTTCAAGCTGAGCTGTTGTTTGTATCAGATAAATAATCTGGATTTAAGAAATAAAGTAAATTCATTCTATTGGAAAATCACCAATTCATATCAGAAAACAGCTGCATGTGGAAAATGTGTTAAAAAAAACAAAGCAAATGTCTGCTTTTGAGTTAAAACACCTCCTTTTGGGCGTAGCTGGCTTCACCTAAAACACAACACCTTCAAATGCTGTCAAACACGACTACACTGTAAAAAATGCCCCTCCCAAAACAAGAAAAAAAAAACTTATTTCAAGGCACTTTTACCTTGAAATAAGTGTAAAAATCTGCCAATAGAACAAGTGAACATTTGCTTGGTCAGATTTCTTGAAATAAGACATGATCCTAATATTTACACTGTAAAAACTCAACATCTTACCAAGTTTATTCGTCTTATTTTTAGTCAAAATGTCCACTAGTCAAATGTAAAACACGACTAAATATTAGGATTTCTAGCCAACTGTGAGAAGACATTATATCTCAGAATGCTTCAATTAATCTGTGTGATCTTATTTCAAGTACAAGATGGTCTTAAATCTAGAGAAGAGCCACGATAATACAACTAAAATAAGTTGAACACATCTCAAATTAAGAAGCTGACATTAAACTTATTAAAGCTAAAATCTATTTAATTCTTTATCATGTCTGGTTTATTCTAAGACACCTCAGCTTGACAATGCTGCTAAAATATGGCTTAAAATAAGTTTTCCCTGCTGATTTTAAGACCTCAATATTCTAAATATCATGTCTTATTTCAAGAAATCTGACCAAGCAAATGTTCACTTGTTCTATTGGCAGATTTTTACACTTATTTCAGGTAAAAGTGTCTTGAAATAAGTTTGTTTTCTTGTTTTGGGAGGGGCATTTTTTACAGTGTGCTAGAACCATTCATTCATTTAGATCTACTGGAAACTCTTCTGTCTGTTTCCTCACTACATTTCATGGCTGTGGGAGTTTTATTTATGGAGATTTTGAACCCTGAAAATGGCTTCCTGGGTCGGATGTGTTTTTTTTAAGGGTGAAAATATAAAAATTCAGCCAAACATTTTACAGAACTTCGTTTTGCCAAAAGACAAATAAGTGAACGAGAATCATATTTTTTGGTGTTATTTCACTTTTGCTTATGAAGCCATGTGACTTTTTAGACCAGTAAAATTTGACCAGCAGCCCAAAAATCATTGTTTTCTTTCAGCTGCTAGACCTCCGTTTGCTGTCCGAGGACGTCTGATTGCTGATTCTGAATCAGAGCGGATCAGATCGCTGGAAATCCTCCCAGAAGATCTCAGACTCTTGGCATCTTCCATTTAAAACTGCGGCTGTTTCATTTTGATTTCCCACATTTTAATTGGTTCCACAGTGTGTTGCTCCTCCGCTCCACTTGCTTTTCATCCTTTGTGTTCTTTTATTTACATCTGAATGTTAGATTTTGGTTGTTCTCTCGGTTTTTATCCACCTCCTGAACTCCAAGCTGCAAGTCTCTGCTCATTTATTTTCGTGGGTTCAATTTTCGCTGCAATCTAAATTCCTGCGCCTCTATGGAAACAGGACGGCCATGAAGACGGAGAGAAAACTCGGAAGCATGCGCAGTATAACACAGTTAGAATGACAGGAATCCTAAAATCAACACGTCCAGCATTTTCCCCCACAGGTGTTCTCAATACTGGAGGAGAACCGAGGCTCCGCTGACTATAAATGGTTAACTATTTACATTTTACAGCCTCTACAGTCTCCTTTATCTTCCTGGATGATTTGTCTTCCAACAACTGTCTCTTCTGTTCACTGTTTCTGAGCCATGCTGCTTTTATTTTATCGATCCAGTAGATTTGATCTTCCTCTCGGTCCCTCGGTGGAAACACTGCCTGCAGTTCAACCTGAAGACTCTCTGAATTTTTGTCATGTGACCGTCAGTGGCAGCTGAGTCATTAAGGACTTCATGTTTGTGCTATAAAGTGTGGAATTTTTTGTTTTTTACAGAATCTGGGTAAAGTAAAGCATTAGTTTTTGGTGAATTTTTAAATAAAACATGTGGAGTAAAGGGATTTTGAGAAAATATCATGATTCTAAACTTGGATTTGTTTGCTGCTTGAGCTGCAGGCCACAAATGAGGCGTTCAAGGACAAAGAAGGTTAGAAATCCAAAGTTTTTAAAGATAACACACCTTATAAAACCGCTGGCAGCTTTTGGAGGTCAGAGGGTTAAATATATTATGATGACGGTACTTTCCCACCGTTACTGGAGCACAGATTTGAACTGCAGGACTTGGGTTGTTTGTTTTTTTTTTTACTTAAGATCCAAAACAGAAACTCCCTGAATTTTTATTATGCGACTGTTGGTAGGAGATGAGTCACTAATAACTTCTTGTTTGCATCATGGAGTGCACAGTTTTTTGTTTTTTGCAGAATCTGGTGAAAACAAACAGTTTATTATTAGCAGATTTTCAAATGAGACGCGTAGAATAAAGTGATTTTGATGAAAAAGTATGATGCTGTTCTTACATTTGTTTTTCCAGTGGAGCTCAACCTCACAGATGAGTAGTTCAAAGACCGACATAAAGTTGGAAATCCAATTTCTGGCTGATAAATGGTGTCACTCTGGTTTATTTAAAAAAAGATAACATGCCTTTCAAACCAGCTGGAAGCTTTTGGAGCTTAGAGGATAAAATAAAGTTTGGTGGTGATACCTTTATACTCTCACTGAAGCACAAATCTGAATGCAGGACTTGACACTGGTATTTTTAGAGCTCTTCTTCTACCTCTGAACTCGGAATTTTTGTTAAGTGACTGTAGGTTGCAGATGAATCACTCTTAGCTTTGTATTTGCACCAAGGAGTGTGGATTTTTTTGTTTTTCACAGAATCTTTCCAACTCAAACAGTTTATTTCAGGTGATTTTTTGAATGACACATGTAGAATAAAGTGATTTTGGTGAAATATCACGATTTTAGGCTTGGATTTGGATTCCAGTGAAGATGCGCCCCACAGATGAGCAGCTCAAGGATCATCAGGAGGTTAGAAATAGAATAATCTGTTCTGTTTTTACTTTTTTATTTGTGTTTTTTAGAGACAGCATGCCTTTCAGACCTGCTAGCAGCTTGTGGAGTTCAAAGAGTTTAATATATTTTGATGATGGCACTTTTACTGCAGTAAAAACTGGAATGCAGATCTTGGCACTGGTATTTTTTTAGTGCTCTTCTTTTATCCTCTGAACTCTCTGAATTTTTGCTACATGACCATTAGTTGCAGCTAAGTCAATAATAACTCTCTGTTTGCATTGAGGACTGCAGAATTTTATGTTTTTTACAGAATCTGGTTCATGCAAACTATTTATTTTTGACACATTTTTTTAATGAGACATGTAGAATAAAGTGATTTTAATGAAATATCATGATTCTCGTTGAGCTGCGCCCCACAGATGAGGAGTTCAAGGACCGTCAGAAATTTGGAAATGCATTGATTCTTTCTGTTTTTGACTAATAAATGGTGTCTTTTTTTATTTGTTTTTTTTAAAGACAGCATGCCTTTCAGACCTGCTAGCAGCTTCTGGAGTTCAAAGAGTGTAATATATTTTGATGATGGTACTTTTACTGCAGTAAAAAGTTGAACACAGGTCTTGCCAATAGTATTTTTTCTTCCTCTACCTCTGAACTCTCTGAATTTTTGTTACATGACTATTATTTGCAGCTTAGTCAGACATGACTCTGTTTGCATTGAGGACTGCAGAATTTTATGTTTTTTACAGAATCTTATTTAGAGAAATGATTTATTTTTGGCGAATTTTTAAATGATACGTAAAGTGAAGTGAGTTTGATGAGAAATGAAGATGTTTGGTTTATATTGGTTCATTTCCTGGTTTGGGAGTTCATAAATTCTTTGTTCAGAACCTTGAGGCTCTATTTAAGGTGTCTTATAAATAAACGTGTTATTATAATCTTCAGGTCTGACCTTTGCCACAGGAGGCTGAACACTCGGTGAGGCCTCCTCTCCTCCATACGAACGGCGGCAGGGTGTCCGGCGGCAGGTCGGTACGAGGAGGAATCCGAGCGTTCCTATTGGGCGCTGATCCCCGAGGACGTGACCTGTCAGGTGTCCACCGGTCCAAGGAGGAAGAGGAGGATGAGGAGGAGGAGGAGGGGAAGGAAGGAGCTAAAACTGGAGGAGGAACAGGAGGCGGCTCCTCCATGGACACAGTGAGAGGACCTGAGGAAGGACAGGAGGCGAAACATGTCGCAATGTTAGGAAAAGGAGGGAAGGCGGTGAAGCTAATGATGTCATGATGAGGTCAGGGCCTCCTGACAGCAAACATGTGCAGCCGATAGCCTCCATCTGGGTCAAACAAACACTCACAAACATGCACTAATCCCACAGCCGCACCCATCCTCATCATAAACACGTCCGCCAGTCTCAGAGGACGGTTTCCTTCTGCAACACGGAAAGAATGAAGCTCCTCTGCTTGATTTACGGTTTCATTCAGCCTCCGATGATGTTGGTTTAAAGCTACTGCAGCGAACCGAATGAAGCCGATCTGGAGGTTCGAGGGACTCACTGCGAAGCGACGCCCTCGCCGGCTCTCGGTCCCTCGGCCGTTCCCTCGCCGGCTCTCTGGGCGCCTCCCTCTCCGTCAGCCTCTCCTCCTTCTTCTCCACCGGGATGTAGAACTCGTAGTCGATGCCGGGGTTCTCCTTGTGGAAGATGATCTGGAGGGAAAGGACAGGGCAGGTTAGGACAACAGAGGAGGTCAGGATGAGCTGCAGGGTGTGTACTCTGGGATTCATGTGAACGTTACCTCAGACAAGGGCGTCTGAAATTAATCAGCAGAGTCTTGTGGCAACAACATTTTGATCTGCTGTATTTTGCAACTGATGCCAAAGTCATTTAGTCGGTGGTTTGTTCTTGCAGCATTTGATTTACACCTCCAGAGAACTAACAGCTGATGAGTCGGGCTGCATGACGCTGGAAAAACTGATCTTGTGGTACTTTGATTTACGACATTTATTTCAAAAGACACAGGGTTTTTCTGCAGGCTGCTGTGGCTGCACTAAAACGTCACTCTGCACCGGATTGCTGGCGTTTCTTTCAACCAATCACAGTTGTTGTGGGCGGAGCTAAGCCCAGGATGCAGCAACGGCGTCACTGCAAAATACAGATGGAGGAATTGTTGCGGTTTGCATGCAGTGAGGCGGCAACTGTCATTAAAATGAATGATTCCCGAAAAGAACCAAGCCACGTTCAACTGACCCAGGCCCGTTAAGGAGATGCTCCAGGTAGTGGCCAGTGCCGATGCTACCACTTGTCTAAATGCTAATGCTAACTGCTAATTCAACCAGCACTGCCACCTTCAACTGACCCAGGCTTAGCTCCTTCTTCACCATGAAGGACCGGTACAGCGGCCGCATGACTGCAGACGCTGCACCGATCCGCCCGTCCACCTCACCCTCCATCCTCCCCTCACTCGTGAACAAGACCCCGAGATACTTAAACTCCTCCACCTGGGGCAGGGACTCTCCACCGACCCGGAGAGGACAAGCCACCTTTTTCCGGTCGAGAACCATGGCCTCGGATTTGGAGGTGCTGATCCTCATCCCAGTCGCTTCACACTCGGCTGCAAACCGCCCCAGTGCACGCTGGAGGTCCAGGCCTGATGAAGCCAACAGGACCACATCATCCGCAAAAAGCAGAGACGAGATCCTGTGGTCCCCAAACCGGACCCCCTCTGGCCCCTGACTGCACCTAGAAGTTATGAACAGAACCGGTGACAAAGGGCAACCAACATGCACCGGGAACAGGTCCGACTTACTGCCGGCAATGAGAACAGGTCGTACAGGGACCGGACTGCCCCTAGCAAATGACCCCAGACCCCATACTCCCGGAGCGCCCCCCACAGGATGCCACGAGGGACATGGTTGAACGCCTTCCCCAAATCCACAAAGCACATGTGGACTTGTTGGGCGAACTCCCATGAACCCTCAAGAACCTGATGGAGAGTGTAGAGCTGGTCCAGTGTTCCACGACCAGGACGAAAACCGCATTGTTCCTCCTGGATCCGAGGTTCGACTATCGGCCGGATCTTCCTGTCCAGTACCCTAAAAAGCTGAAATATTCTCTGGTGTTTCTCATCATGTCATCAATTTAGAATCTGTAATCCTGGATAAGTGGATCCAGAACACTCTGTTCCACTTGGATTAGACTGTCTACAAATATTCTGTTGAGAAAGTTCAACAAAAACAACTTTATTTTCATTTTTGTGACCTGGTATTTCAAAATAAAAGCATTCTATATGTTTAGTTCTGTGTTATTGTGATTTATTGAGGTTATTGATCTACTTGACCGATATTCCAGATTCTGAATCAGTGACATGATGAGAAACACCAGAGAACATTTCAGGTTTTTATCTTTAATAGTTCCTCAGATGTTGTTTTAAACAGACTTAACTCATAATGTGAGAAGAAACCTGCTGAAAGTGGGTCAACGGGCAGTTTTTCATTTATTTATTATCCCGGAAAGTATTTAATAAATCAGGCTAAAATCCACTAAGCTGAACCTGACAGACGGAGTCGAAGATGAACAGACTTTTCCTCTTTAAAAGCATTCTTGGAGGCCTTTTAAGCTTCTCTGTTGGACAGCAGAGGTGAAGTTCCTGGACTGAAACACTTCGGTTCATGATCAGTAGCAAAGACCTGCAGACAACAAGCTTCTCTTTCTCCGTTTCATCCGTCTAACTTCTTATTTTCAAGCCCAACATCGTCTTTTTATATGTTGTTTTAAGCCTCCAGAAGGCGGGAGATCAGACTCCAGTTATTTTTACCCTCCAGTGACTCGATGTAAAGCTGCACATGACTCCTGTTCTTTAATAAGATCTTAGCCCGAGGTTAGCTGTTATTATTAAGCCCTGGATGGTCGGATGAGGCTCAGCAGCAGCCTCAGAGTAGCCTCTTTATCCCGCCATAATGCAGCCTATCTGGGGGATCTGGATGCAGGGCAGCAGGGCAGCCTCGGGCTCAAGCAATCATATGGATATGTGAAATGTTCGGTGTATACATGAGTGATTCTTATCGTTGAGTTCATTTTGCAGCGTCCTGCTTCGTGTTTGCTTAAAATAAAAGCTTTCCTGCTCACGTAAAGCTGCAGCTGAGCCGTGGTGGGTCCCGGTGCCCTCAGGGACTCGCCCCTCTCCTCCTCCCCTTCCGCCTGAGCTCTGGGTCGGGTGTAGGTGAAGGTGGTCCCCCCCGCCTGGTACTCTCCTGGAGGGTCCACGGCCCAGCGACCGTTCACCACCGAGGCCCCGGTGCCGCTCCTCATGGCTGCAGAGACCAAAGAGGAGGAGGGAAGGTCAGGATTCAGTTCATCTAGTTCATCTCTCCTTATTTAGTTGAACCCCCTGAACCCAAAACCTTCCAACAAGGTTGACAGGGATGCTATCTTTAAAAAAAATCACCAAAGAGACACCAGAGCAGAGCAAGAAACTGTAAAACCAGAAAGAATCAGTGGATTTTATTTTACTTTCAGACTTTTGTTCCTGAACTAATCAGGTGTGTTGTGCTGTTTATCTGAGAAACCGAACCCAAAATCACTTAATTCTACATGTCTCATTTTAAAAATTGCCAAAAAATAGGCCTTTTTTAATAAACACATTCTGTAAAAAACAAAAAATTCCACCCTCCTTGGTGCAAACATGAAGCTATTAATGACTCTGCTGCAACCTACAGTCGTCTAACAAAAATTCAGAGAGCAGCACCAAGTTCTGCATCCAGATTTTTACTTCAGTAAAAGTAGCAAAGTCACATCATCAAAATATATTTAATCTTTCTAACTGCAAAAGCTGCCAGAGCCTTTGAAAGGCATTAAAAAGCCAAAATGGCATCATCTATCAACCAGAAACTGAAAAAACAGAACAAATTGTTGGATTTCCAACTTTCTGATGGTCCTTGAACTAACCATCTGTGGCATGAAGTCAAGCAAAACAAACCTCGTAATATTTTATTATTCTACGTGCCTCGTTTTTAAAAAAATGCGAAAAATAGGACGTTTGTGCTCAAATAGATTCTGTAAAAAACAAAAAATTCTGTGCTCCTTTCTGCAAACATGAAGTCATCAGAGACTCAGCTGCAACCAACAGTCAGGGAATAAAAATTCAGAGAGTTTTTGTCCCAGATCCACTACCGAGTCATGCATTCAAAATGTTTACTTGAGTGAGAGTAGAAAAGTATCATCATTAAAATATATTTAATCTTTTTAACTGCAGAATCTGCCAGAGGCTTTGAAAGGCATAAAAACCCATAATGACACAATTTATCAAGCAGGAACTGAAAAAACAAAATGAATAGTTGGATTTTCAACTTTCTGGTGGTCCTTGAACTCCTCATCTGTGGCATGGAGACAAACAAAACAAACCAAAGCTCAGAATCGTGCCTCGTTTAAAAAAAAATGCCCCAAATAGTCCATTTGCACGAAACCAGATTCTGTAAAAGACAAAAAATTCTGCGCTCCTTTGTGCAAACATGAAGCCATGAATGACTTAGCTGCAACCAACAGTTATGAAACTAAAATTCAGAGAGCTTCGGTCTCCGACGATCTGGCATCAGAAGAGGATCTGTAGAAGCAAAACCTGCCGACAACAACATTCATCAACCAGAAGCTGTAAAAACAGAAAGAATTCAGCTTCCCAACTTTCCACGGTCCTTGAACTACTCATCTACAACGTACAGTCCAATCAGAAAGAGAACCTACACATTCAACCATGATAAATCAAAATTATTCTACTTTAAAGTCGCCCAAAATAAAGCATTTACACGAGATTCTGTAAAAAAAACAACTAAGAATTCTGCCCTCCTCGACCCAGTTTTATTATAACTCTCTGAATTTTCCTCATGCCACTGTTGGTCCCAGCTGAACCACTAAGAACTTAACGGCTGCGACGAAGAGCGCAGAATTTTTTGCTTTTTATGGAATCTGGTTAAAGCAAAGGCCTTATTAATGGCGAATTTTTAAATGAGACATGTAGAATAAAGCGATTTTAGGTTGAGACTCAGTTAATTTTACTGATGGACCTGCGTGTCACACATGATTAGTTCAAGGACCAGCGGAAAGTTTAAAATCATTCTGTTTTTACAGTTTCTGGCTGATAAAATAGTCTGATTTCTGCATTTAACTTTTTTAAAAAGACAACATGTTTTTTAAACCCTGCAGATCAAACTAAAGCTGGGTCGAGGAGGGCAGAAGTCTTAGTTTTTTACAGAATCTCGTGCAAATGCTTTATTTTTGGCGACTTTAAGGTAGAGTACTTTTGATTTATCATGACTGAAAGTTTAGATTTGTTTTCTGATTGGACTGTATGTCGTAGATGAGTAGTTCAAGGACCGTCGGAAAGTTGGGAAGCCGACGATTCTTTCTGTTGTTACAGCTTCTGGTTGATGAATGTTGTTGTCGGGGCAGGTTTTGCTTCTCAAGATCCTCTTCTGATGCAAGATCGTCAGAGACCGAAACTCTCTGAATTTTAGTCTCATTTAAAAATTCGCCATTAATAAACCGTTTGCTTTAACCAGATTCTATGAAAAGCAAAAAATTCTGCGCCCCTCGCCGCAACCGTTAAGTTCTTAGCGACTCAGCTGGGACCAACGGTGGCTTGAGGAAAATTCAGAGAGTTTTCGGTTGAACTGCAGGCCGTGCCTACACCGACTAAGTGTGGAAACAAATTAAAAAATGTAAACGGTGAAATATTTAAAACATGTGGAGCCACTATTTATTTCTATTTTGAGTGTTGGTAACAGACACTTGGAGAAATGTTGTGCGTGCAGTTTTTGTAAATAAAAAATGAGCCACAGTGAGGAAAAACACCCAGAACCTGCTGCTTTGAGTCGAACGTCTGTTAAGGAAAAGCCTCCTGTGAGCTCAAACAGCCTCCAGACAGACAAACAGCCTCTGGAGCGTCGTCTGAAGAACAAACAGCAGGCAGGCGAAGACAAACACTCGCGCTTACATGTGCACACTCCACTGATTGCCTCTGAGCTCTAACAAAAGCAGCTTTCCGAGCCCGGAGCCTGCAAGGCCACAGTCAGAGCCAGCAAACGCAGAGCTGAGCGCCAGATCTCGCTTCCAAATCTGCACTTTCCTCGCCAGCGTTTCCCTTTTCACTGGAGCTCGCTCAGGAAATCTGTTCTCCTACCGAGGTAGTTGGGGCTCGCCCGCCTCTCCGTGATGTTGATGAATGTGGCCCCGGGCGGGACGTCCAGGATCTTGTGGTAGCCGAGGGGAACCGACGCGTTCTGGAAGCTCCCCGTCACCTTTCGGCAGGAGGTTTCCCGGCCGCCGCAAACGCCGCACCTGTCGACCACCGAGCCGGAGCCGAGGACGCCGTCGCAGCCTTCGGTCTGGAGAAGAAGAAGAAGGAGGAGGAGGAGGAACTCATTGATTACTGCAGCTTCTGACTGATTGATCAACGACTACCGATCATTCCAACGTGGTGGAGCTCTGTCGGCCTCCACAGCTGGTTAAAGTTAAACGTCTCAGTTAACCTGCCAGCATGTAGTTTTAAAAACCACAGAGAGAAAACAGAGACTGGAGAACAGTTTGTTGAAGTATTTCCATCTTCTGCTGCTTTCTCCTTCGACTCCACCACAACTCAGAGGCCAATATTCTACTTTTTACTCCATATTTATCCGAATTTATCTCTGCTTTTGCATATTTAGATTATAAACACCAAATAAAATCCACAAATGAACTCTGTAGTTTTATTGTGACGCCTTATTATCACATTAAAAGCTCGGATTCCTCTGCAGGAGGAAACTTAAAAGCTACCAGCTGTAAATATTAAAATCACCTGCTGCAGAATTAAAGTGACGAACACATTATGATCCAGATGTATCACCTATATTATTCTGAGAAGGACCGCTTTGCATGATGAGGGCTTTTATTTTGGAATTCCATGCCTCTGAACTGTTTTTTTTTTTGCTCATATCTGTCAGATTTTTACTCACTGTGGTCTCATTTTTCACTGCAGCATAGAGAGAACTCAGAATTGACACACTTATAATGCAAGGAATTGTTTTCAAAAATTAAACACTGCCTGCAGTTCAGCCGAAAACTCAGTCGGTTCCACGTATCAGCACAGAAATCTTTGGGTATTTTTTACATAATCTGGTGCATTTTTTGGAGATTTTCTCGACGAGGCCTGAAGAATAAAAGTGATTTTTATGAAATATTGGGATTTAAAGGTCAGATTTGGGTTTCTGAAGGAACTGCAGGTTACAGACGAGTAGTTCAAGGACTGTCAGAAAGTTGAAAATCCTTCTTTTTTTACAGTTTCTGGCTGGAAAAAGAGCAATTTCTGCAAATATTTTACTACTCGTGTTTTGAATTTGTTTCCACACATGCCTCCTCCTTGTTCTGTGGAAATACACGGCCTGCAGTTCAGGGGACAACTGTGAATTTTTGTAATTCGACTGTTGGTCACAGCTGGGTCAAACATGGCTTAATGGCTGCACTGAGGAGCAGAGAATTTTTTGTTTTTTACAGAATCTGGTGCAAAAAGTTTATTTTTGGAGAAATTTTAAATGAGACATGCAGAATAAAGTGAAAATATCATGATTTTAAATTTCACTTTGGTTGCGTTTCCCGACTTAACTGCATGTGACAGATGAGTAGTTCAAGGACCGTCAGAAAGTTTTAATCCTCCTGTTTTTACCATTTCTGGCTGGAAAAAAGAGTAATTTTTGAGACTATTATCCTACTTGTGTTTTAAATTTGTTTCCTCCTTGTTCTGTGGAAATACACGGCCTGCAGTTCAGTCAAAAGCTCATTCAGTTTTTACAGGAACTCATGCAACATGTTCATTTTTGGGGGGGGATTTCCTTTAATGAGACGAGCAGAATAAAGTGATTTTTGAAGTTTTAGGGTTAGCTTTAAACTCAGATTAGGCTGCATTTTCTAGATGGACTGTATGAGTAGTTCAAGGACCGTCAGACAGTTGGAGATCCTTCTGTTTGTACAGTTTCTGTCTGAATAAAGTGAGAATATCATCATTTTAGGCTTAGATTTGGTTGGGTTTTGTGACTGTACCGTGTGTAACAAATGAGTAGTTCAGGGACTGTAGGAAAGTTTTAAACCCTTCTTTTATTTTTTACAGTTTGTGTCTGATAAAAGTGTAATTTTTGAGATTATTTTACTGCTTATGTTTCAAATGTGTTTCAATCTTTGTCTCCTCTCTGCGATGTGAAAACACGGCCTGCAGTTCAGCTGACAACGGTGAATTTTTGTAATTCGACTGTTGATCACAGCTGAGTCAAACATGGCTTCACAGCTGCATCAAGGGCCGCAGAATTTTTTGTTTTTTACAGAATTTTTTAAAATCTTTTTTTAGAATACTTAAATAAGATGTGTAGAATTTAGTGATTTTGATTAAATTCGTCACAGATGAGTAGTTCAAGGACCGTCACAAAGTTGGAAATCCTCCTGTTTTTACCGTTTCTGGTTTATAAATGATGCAATTTTGGCAATTTTTGAAAAAAAAAGTCGCCTTTCAAACTCGCTGGCAGCTTTTAGGGCTCAGAGGTTTAAATACATTTTGATGAGGATGTGTTTCTACTTGGACTTCTACTTGAATGCAGCAGAAGGACGTGGGAGGAGGCCCGGAGATGAAACAGAGAAGCTGGTTTAGTCTAGTTGGCAGCTCACATCCACTGCCAGCGTTTTAATTGAAGGATTTTCTTCCAGCAGCTGAAGGTGGGATGAAATCAGAGAACAGAGCCCAGAGAAGGAGCCGTGAAAACATCTGGAGATTCTCCCGACCCGGAGGTCTGAGGGGCTTGAATCAGCCTCCAGACCTGACGGGTTCTGGACTCTGTCAAGTCAAAGACCCTCACCAGACATCGGCCGTCCACGCAGACGTCGTTGGCGCTGACGTTGTAGCAGGTCGTCCCGTCTCGGACTCGCTCCGCCTGTCGGACGTAGAAGCGATACCCGGCCGGTCTGCAGGTCAGCTCACACTGTTTATCCAGACCGACTGCAACACAGAAGCACAGGGAGGCTCAGAACAAACGCAGCGTCACACAAAAAGGAAATACTGGACTGGTCTGTGCAGCTCTGTTGTTAACTGACAGATATTCACAACTTTAATGAAGCTAAAAAAGAACAAAGAACCCTAAAAGTCTGTTTGATGAAGGCTTCGGAGGCGTTTTGCTCTTTGAAATGTCAGAAACTGACTCCAGAGTTTCATATCTATCATTAATAATAAACCAGGAATGAATACAGACACAGATGCTGCCTTAAAAAGGGCCACAAAAAATAAACAAATAAATAAATAAACAAATCAGTAGAGATCAGAGCGGTAAAAGTCCAGCAGCAGTGGTGCCTGAAAACAATACGTAAAAAATAATAATAAAATTGGTACAAGGTAAAATTCAAAAACTGTAAAAACTCCGAAAATGTTGGGAAAAAAGTAAAATAATGTTTGTTTTTTGAAGCAAAGTTAAAAACCTTAATTTTAAGAAATTAAATAACCAATTGTAAACCAGTTAATTAATTATGTGGGCATTATGTACAGTTGAGACATGTTTTTTTAATTGTCAACAAGTATATTAATACTTCAAATCTGCAGTTTTACTAGTTATTATCAAAAATGTAATAAAACAGGAGAAAAAATAAAAGTTATTTTTTCTGAAAATTAAAAAAAATGATTAAAAATTAAAAATAATTAAAAATTAAAAAATTAAACTAAAAAATTAAAAAAAATAAATAAATTTAACAAAATTAAAATTTTAAAATTAAAAAAATTAAAAATTGAAAAAATTCTGAAAATTGATTGTACAGAAATTATTTAGCATTTTTTCAGTCATTAATCTAAATTACTTTCTTTAAAATATCTTCATCTAAAAAATTTTAAAAATCTGCTTTAAAGACAAAAAATAGAGTAATTTTTCTGCCAAACGCTGTAAAAGACAAATTACTGTTTGTAAAAAAATACAGATTTTTATGTGGAAATTATTCACAGCTCTGCCTTGGTTTTTAAAAGTCAATAAAAATAAACACATAACTAATACATCAATTAATTTTATAAATACTGCCATCCTTCCTCATTTAAATACGGTTCTGGTCGACTGTAAAAGAAGGAATTCCTGTCTGTGTTTGTTGCTGTGGATGTTCTGTCTTTTGATGGTCAACATGTTAAAACCATCCATTTTTCTCAGGGTGGTTTTGTTTCCTGTCTCGGCCGGTGAGCTTCTTTCCATGTGGCGAGGAAACGTCGAGCTGACAGACTCCCAGGAGGAACAGCGAGCAAAGGTGCAAACATGAACCGAGAGGGGGAAGATTTATGACGTAACGCAGCAGGGACAGAGCCGAGGGACGGACCGAAGAACGGAGGTTCAAGTTTAAAGAGGAAATCAAACCTTCAGGCGACGAATATACGAGGAGAAAGAGAGAGAAAGAGAGCGTCTATCTGCACTGTAAAAACTGGTTTTAATGTCATTTTAAAAACTTCTTACTGCTCGTCTACAGACTTTATCTGTTTGGTTAAATTATAGATAATATCTGGTAAAATCACAGAAAATAATAATAGCAAAAAAAGAATTTTAAAGTATTAACTTACATGTTAAGTGTAAAAAAAGAACAGGTCAAAGCTGTGAACATTGTCCACTTAAAATATCTGTATTTTTATAAATATTGCTTCATTATTTTTACAATGTTTGACTGCAAAATTATGTTTTTTATTGTATTTAAATCAGAAAAAATATAATTTTTTACACAATATTTGAAAGAGAAATTCTGCATATTAAGGATTAAAAAACAGAAAATAATTTTTAAAGTTTTATTTTACAGATTTTCCCTGTTTGGTTAAAATACAGATAAAATCTAATAAAATCCTTTTTAAAAAAGGATTAATTTACATTTTGACCAACGGTGGAAAAAACATCAACATCAAAAACATGTAGATCTAAAAAAGGTAATTTGTTCTTGTACAATATTTAACTGTAAACTTAAAGTATTTTTTATTGCATTTAAATGAGCAAAAATATTTTTTTCATGATTCATTATTTGAAAAAAATATTGAAATTAAGGAATGAAAAATTATTTATTCTTTAACTGTTATTTAAAACATAATTTCTTTTTTAAAAAAGATTTCCCTCTTTTGTTAAATTACAGAAAACATCTCATAAAATCACAGAAAAAGTTATTAATTTACATGTTAAACCTTTATGAAAGAAAATGGCTTAAACTGTAAATAACATCCACATAATCTGTATTTTAACAAGCGGTAATTAGTTCTTTTTTACAAGGTTTAACTGTAAACTTTACTGGATTTAAATGAGCAAAAACATATGTGTTTTTAAAATATATTTGTCATTATTTAAGAGAAAACATTACTGACATTAGGAGGCAAGATATTATATTTTTATATTATATTTATATTTTTATATTAACTGTCATTTTACAGATTTTTCCCGTTTTGTTAAATTACAGAAAATATTACTCAGAAAAAATAACAGAAAAAAAGTAATAATTTAAAAGTTAATTGGAAAAAAGGCAATTTGTTCTTTTACAATGTTTTACCGTGAAATTGCACTATTTTTTTTAATGCATTTTTAAATTGGCAAAATTATTATTTTACAGATATTTTAAGGATTCAAGGTTCTTTATTTGTCACAGCAGCACGTCCACATGAGATGAAATTTGTACTCTGGTCCCAGTTTAAAGCAAAAGAAGTAAATAAAGAAAAATAAGAAAAAATGTAATTAAATTAAACAAAATTAAATTAAATTAAATTAAATTAAAGGCACTATAAAAACAATATAAATAAGTGTTTACCAGTTTGCCTCTAACTGAAAGAAAAAAAAAGATTATTTAGGGTTGATTTTTTGACATGTTCTTGCAGTTTGTTACATTACAGTTGATTTTTAATATTACTAATAATTTATATTTAAATCTGCAAAAACATATCCATCATTTTACAGCCATATGTCGTTATTGTCATGTTAGTCCACCGTCTTTAAACGCCTTTTTTTTGCCTCTGAGTTTTTCTGGAAATGTTTGTTACAGTGTGATATTACAGCGATACCATAACAAGGCTTCCCCTCAGAGCCCAGTGACATCAGCAGCAGCAGGTAACTAAAGATTCCACCTTTAAAGTTAAAAAAGGCTGAAAGGAGGACACGGCTGGGAACGAAGAGTAAAGGTCGAATACCAGAGCCCCGCTTCGCCCGGTGGGTCCAGGAGAGACTTAAAGAGTGTGAAGGAGCCCCAGATGGTTTGAAGAATCCCTCCAGCTCCTCGAATGTCCTTCAGTGAGTCACATTACAGCAAAAACAAGCATCCAGGGCAGCGAAATTCTCAGCTTTGTGTGCAGAAAACATCAACTCAGACACACCGAGGTAACATGTAAGGTGGAAATAAAACTGAGCTTTTCGGGCAGAGCTGCAGAAATGCACAATATGAGGAACAATAACTTGTTTTTGAACCCTAAAGCAAGTAGAGGAGCCCAAAAATCAAATTCTACACCTGTAAATGTGCCAGAAATGGGCTCTTTAAAGCATGAATTAGCTTCGCCAAGTGTCAGATTCAGGAAACAAGCGACCACAAATGAAACAGAGGAGCTTTGAGGTTTGAACCGACACCACGTTCAGGTTTATTCCTTTGCCTTTAGCTCAACATCCTGTCCCACGCCTCCTTTAAAGAACAAATATTTATATTATGTTCATTCAGGAGTTTATCCGTCTCGCTAAGTGGGTGGAAGCTGTGGAGACGTCGCACACGAAGCATCTTAAACTGGGTGTTTTTCACCAGTAAAATGTTGAGGGAAAAGGAGCGTAACGCGTCGGTTTGCTTATAAATACAGCCTGAAAATGCAGCAGAGGCCCTGTAGTGCAGGTAAACACCAGCAACAAGATGTTTAAACTGTTTAGGAAGCAGCGGTGAGACGGCAAAAGGCAGTTCTTCATCAATGTAGAAAAACACGTCATCAGCATACGGTGAGACTTTTTAGTGCCAATGAGAGAAAGAAGAGGAATCCGACTTATTTAGACTCCTGAAATTGCTGCATGTATTTCAGGAAACGCAGCTTTTATATATTTCCATGTGGCACCAGTAATTTCTACCATGTTCTAGAGCGTTTTGATGCACTTTACAGGTAAACAAGGTGGTCGAACAGGACCCCGGTTTGTCCAAATACACAGAACAAGGCTCCAAAACTTTTTGTAGTGGCTGTTATCACTAATATTATTCAAAAGAGCTTCATAATTTAATGCTAAAATGATCTAAAATGTGTTCTTAGCATGTTTTCTGGCTCAGTGATGAATCAAAAATTGCTTTATATTGGACCAAAACATACAAAAGAACAGTCCAGGAACCATCTTTGAGTGATTCAAGGTTCATCCAGCAACCTTTCCTCTGAAGTGAGCGATAAAACAACCTGTTGGTCAAATAAAAGCTCACTGCAAATCAGAATATTAACTGCAGAGGCCTGATTTTGAGTATTTTCACTAACTGATTTTGATTCTTGGGTGATATTTTGCATAAAAGCACGAATCCCTCCCTGTAACTTCCAATGAAATGAGTCAAACTTTACTTTTCAGCATCATTTGCTGGCTGCCATCTGATAAGTGCAGAAAAATCACGTTTATTAAGAACATTTTTAAAAAGAAATAGTTAAAAATTATTTTTAGCATGGCTGAAAATTACATAAATAAGCAACAAAAGACCGTTTAGGAGATGTTAATTATTAGTTTTATCGACGTCTAACGTGGCATTTTCAGTAAAAATGCTAAAAAAAAACTTTAGAGATAATTGAAATGTATTATTAACAATCATTTATTGTGATTTCTATTTAACCAACAGGTTTCTTTTGGCTGGAAATGGCATAAATAATTGAGAAAACACAGTGAGACATGACGTTAGAGGTGTTTTATCAGTCCCTCCAGGAATTCTCGATGCTGCGATCACAACAATTAACGCAAATTCAACCAATCTCCATGAATTCTGCGCCACCTTGCAATTTCGTCCAATCACAGCGACTTTTCCGCAATTTTGTCCCGCCTCCTGTGAGTTCCACCAATCACAGCAGTCCCCAGTAATGCACGTACGTCACCAGATTCACTTCCTTGTTTATGGTTTGAAGATACAGATGCAACAAAAACTACTGCAAAACAATTCCCTGATGTTCTTCACCAAAGCGGAGCTAAACTGTTTTCACCCCGTGGAATATTGAGGTGGAACACAAACCAAAACCATCCACTGACAAACACTTTTCTACCGTAAACATATCAGGAGAATGGGTGAAACCAGCGGACCACAGACCAGACAAACCACCGTGATGAAGCTGTTGCATCCAGATCTTCATTTTTTTAGAAAAGCTGCCGCGAATTCAGACATTTTAGGCCAAAACAATCTTGAAAAACGCCCAAGAAGAACGCCCTGGAGGGACTGATTTGGTGCTTGTTTTTGTCATCAGTCAACTAAAAAGTCTATAAATCAGAATATTAGCTGTGAAGATCTAATTTTAATCGGTTTAATTGATTGATGTTGGGCAACAACTTGCACCAAAGCGTGAATTCTTCCCTGTAGCTGAACTGAAATGTGGTGTTTTTCCACAGAAAGGGCAGTTTTATTATAAACTTTTAAAAGTATAAATAAGAAATTCACTATGAATCACATTTTTTACCATTGATGCCTCATTTTTCTCTAATAAAATAAAAGAAAATGAATAATTTCAATATTGTTATATTGTTGTCATGTTTATTAATTAAACAAAAGCCTAAATTTATCATCAACATCTTTAATACACTGTGTTTTTACAGCTGTATATGTCGTTTCCAGCCAAAAGTAACCTGTTGGTTGAATAAAAACTCATCATAAATCAGAATTTTAATTCATTTTTAATTGATTTAACTGATTTATAATTCCAGTTTTGGACAATAATTTTCCTTTAATCGCACTAAAATGTGGGATTTTTCCACAGTAAATGCAGTTACATAATGAACGTCTAGAAGTCTGACTAGAAATCTAATTTTTATTATTGATGCCTCATTTTTAATTTAATAAAATTTAAAAATTAAATAAATTTAATGTTGTTGTGCTGTTGGTATGTTCATTAATTAAACAAAAGCTGAAATTCATCATCAACATCTTTAATACACTGTGTTTTTACAGTTTTATATGTCGTTTCCAGCCAAAAGTAACCTGTTGGTTGAATAAAAACTCATCATAAATCAGAATTTTAATTCATTTTTAATTGATTTAACTGATTTATAATTCCAGTTTTGGACAATAATTTTCCTTTAATCGCACTAAAATGTGGGATTTTTCCACAGTAAATGCAGTTACATAATGAACGTCTAGAAGTCTGACTAGAAATCTAATTTTTATTATTGATGCCTCATTTTTAATTTAATAAAATTTAAAAATTAAATAAATTTAATGTTGTTGTGCTGTTGGTATGTTCATTAATTAAACAAAAGCTGAAATTCATCATCAACATCTTTAATACACTGTGTTTTTACAGTTTTATATGTCGTTTCCAGCCAAAAGTAACCTGTTGGTTGAATAAAAACTCATCAAAAATCAGAATTTTAATTCACTTTTAACTGATTTAATTGATGTACAATTTCAATGTTGTTTCTTGGGGAATAATTTTCCTGCAGCTGTACTAAAATGTGGGATTTTTCCACAGTAAATGCACAGTTACATAATAAACGTCTAGAAGTCTGACTAGAAATCTAATTTTATTATTGATGTTTCATTTTTAATCGTTTAAACTGACGTCAATTACTTTGAATAACTTTGTTGTTGTTTGTGTTTTTGGCGTGTTTATCGTGTTTTGACAGTTGCACATGTCGTTTCCAGCCACAAGAAGCCTTTTATTCACCATAAATCTGACTTTTATTCGTCGAGGCGTCATTTTTAATCGGTTTCGTTGATTTAAATTCATTTGAGAGTCTGTTTCTGGGCATGAAGGCACAATAATTTGAATTAAAGCGTTAAATTTCTCTGCATCCGCCTCTAAAACGTGGTGTTCTTCAGCCCGTGTGTCTGAGAGCTGCATGAAAACAGATATAGAGTGAATATTTAGAAAGAGGACGGAGGGACGGAGGGAGGCGACGTTCCCACCCTCCATCCCTCCGTCCTGCTTCTCTCCATCCGTCTGTCATAGTTGTCTTTGAGAGATTAGACTGGAGACAGTGACAGAAAGGGGAGCTCACAGTGGGAGACACTGGCGTCCCCCGTGCAGCTCCACATCCTGCATTCTCCGTCCTCCTCGTCCTCCACCTCGCCTCCACACCACCTTCCATTCCTGCTCTTTAACCCCCGCCCGCCCGCCGCCCGCCGCCTCCTCCCCGCTGTCGCCTGAACCTCTGCCCGGCTTCAGCGTCTCTGAGCTCGGCGTTCAGACAGCGGAGTATGTGTTGTCTAAATATGCTTCCCCACTATCTCTCCATCTAAACAAACTGCAGCAGCGACAGGAAGGGAGAGGGGAGGACGGGTGAGGGCGGAGGGGAGGAGGCTGGAAACAAACACCCAAGTAAAACAACACCTGCACGTGGAGCGCTTTAAAGAGGAGCTGCTGTTCTGGAAAAGCTGCTGCAGCCTCGTCGTTTCCGAGGAGAGTTCTTACTAAACGTGCAAAAAATGTGAAGCCAGAAAACAAGAATGAGGTCACCGTGGCAACCGACGTGTGAACTGGACCAGAAAACCGACAAAAACCAACACAAAACATGACGAAAACGAAACAAAAACAACAGAAAAGAGGCACAAAAGAAAAAAATTAAACATAAAGCAGCTCAAAGACATAAAACAACAACAGTGAGACACAACGAGACTCAAAGGGAAACAAATAAGATGCAAAATGACAAAAAACGAGACAGAAAACGACAAAAAATAGACAAAAAAAATGACTAAAATGAGACGGAAAGGAGACAAAAAGAAAAATTAAACATAAAACAGCACGAACAAGCCAAAAAAACATGCAAACGAGACTCAAAGTGACACAAAAAGGAAGCAAAACGACAAAAAATGAGACAAAACAAAAACACAAACAAGACAAAAATGAAACAAAAACCACAGAAAAGAGACAAAAGAAAAAATAAAACATAAAAGCTGCAAAACGAGACATAAAACAATGACAAAGACACACAACATGACACAAACGAGACTCAGAAAGAAACGAATAAGACGTAAAACAAACAAAAAGTAGACACAAAATGACGAAAACAAAACACGACAAAGGCGACACAAGAAATTAAACATAAAACAGCACAAACAAAACAGAAAATTAAGTAAAAGAGACGCAAAGCGACACAAAAAACCGACAAAAGATTAGTTAAAAAAGACGCAAACAAGACACAAAATGACACAAAATGACACAAAATGATACAAAATGACACAAAATGATACAAAATGACACAAAATGACACAAAATGACACAAACAAGACACAAAATGATACAAACAAGACACAAAATGATACAAACAAGACACAAAATGATACAAAATGACACAAACAAGACGTAAAATGATACAAAATGACACAAACAAGACACAAAATGATACAAAATGACACAAACAAGACACAAAATGATACAAAATGACACAAACAAGACACAAAATGACACAAACAAGACGTAAAATGATACAAAATGACACAAAATGACACAAACAAGACACAAAATGATACAAAATGACACAAAATGACACAAACAAGACACAAAATGATACAAAATGACACAAAATGACACAAACAAGACACAAAATGATACAAACAGGACACAAAATGATACAAAATGACACAAAATGATACAAAATGACACAAAATGACACAAACAAGACACAAAATGACACAAACAAGACGTAAAATGATACAAAATGACACAAAACAAGACGTAAAATGATACAAAATGACACAAACAAGACACAAAATGACACAAACAAGACGTAAAATGATACAAAATGACACAAATGAGGCCCATAACAACAAAAAATAGACAAAATGACACCAAATAAGACACAAAACGTTAAAAACGAGACAAAAACTGCAGTCCAGGTTGATTAAAGATGCGGCTCTATGTATGAACAGGATGTTATTGTGAAGTGACAGGATGAATAAAATGTGATGCAGTAAACAGTAAAGCTCTGGTTCTACTGCAGACTAACGGGATCAGGTCTCTGGTTCTACTGCAGACTAACGGGATCAGGTCTCTGGTTCTACTGCAGACTAACGGGATCAGGTCTCTGGTTCTACTGCAGACTAACGGGATCAGGTCTCTGGTTCTACTGCAGACTAACGGGATCAGGTCTCTGGTTCTACTGCAGACTAACGGGATCAGGTCTCTGGTTCTACTGCAGACTAACGGGATCAGGTCTCTGGTTCTACTGCAGACTAACGGGATCAGGTCTCTGGTTCTACTGCAGACTAACGGGATCAGGTCTCTGGTTCTACTGCAGACTAACGGGATCAGGTCTCTGGTTCTACTGCAGACTAACGGGATCAGGTCTCTGGTTCTACTGCAGACTAACGGGATCAGGTCTCTGGTTCTACTGCAGACTAACGGGATCAGGTCTCTGGTTCTACTGCAGACTAACGGGATCAGGTCTCTGGTTGTACTGCAGACTAACGGGATCAGGTCTCTGGTTCTACTGCAGACTAACGGGATCAGGTCTCTGGTTCTACTGCAGACTAACGGGATCAGGTCTCTGGTTCTACTGCAGACTAACGGGATCAGGTCTCTGGTTCTACTGCAGACTAACGGGATCAGGTCTCTGGTTCTACTGCAGACTAACGGGATCAGGTCTCTGGTTCTACTGCAGACTAACGGGATCAGGTCTCTGGTTGTACTGCAGACTAACGGGATCAGGTCTCTGGTTGTACTGCAGACTAACGGGATCAGGTCTCTGGTTCTACTGCAGACTAACGGGATCAGGTCTCTGGTTCTACTGCAGACTAACGGGATCAGGTCTCTGGTTCTACTGCAGACTAACGGGATCAGGTCTCTGGTTCTACTGCAGACTAACGGGATCAGGTCTCTGGTTCTACTGCAGACTAACGGGATCAGGTCTCTGGTTCTACTGCAGACTAACGGGATCAGGTCTCTGGTTCTACTGCAGACTAACGGGATCAGGTCTCTGGTTCTACTGCAGACTAACGGGATCAGGTCTCTGGTTCTACTGCAGACTAACGGGATCAGGTCTCTGGTTCTACTGCAGACTAACGGGATCAGGTCTCTGGTTCTACTGCAGACTAACGGGATCAGGTCTCTGGTTCTACTGCAGACTAACGGGATCAGGTCTCTGGTTCTACTGCAGACTAACGGGATCAGGTCTCTGGTTCTACTGCAGACTAACGGGATCAGGTCTCTGGTTCTACTGCAGACTAACGGGATCAGGTCTCTGGTTCTACTGCAGACTAACGGGATCAGGTCTCTGGTTCTACTGCAGACTAACGGGATCAGGACTTCATTCTACTGCAGACTAACGGGACACCAGGCCTCTGTCTACTGCAGACTTTAACGGGATCAGGTCTCTGGTTCACTGCAGACTAACGGGATCAGGTCTCTGGTCTCTATTGCAGACTAACGGGATTGTCTTCTGGTTGTACTGCAGACTAACGGGACTGTGGTCTCTGGTTGTACTGCAGACTAATGATCAGGTCTTCTGGTTGTACTGTGACTAACGGGATCAGGTCTCTGGTTGTACTGCAGACTAACGGGATCAGGTCTCTGGTTCTACTGCAGACTAACGGGATCAGGTCTCTGGTTCTACTGCAGACTAACGGGATCAGGTCTCTGGTTCTACTGCAGACTAACGGGATCAGGTCTCTGGTTCTACTGCAGACTAACGGGATCAGGTCTCTGGTTCTACTGCAGACTAACGGGATCAGGTCTCTGGTTCTACTGCAGACTAACGGGATCAGGTCTCTGGTTCTACTGCAGACTAACGGGATCAGGTCTCTGGTTCTACTGCAGACTAACGGGATCAGGTCTCTGGTTCTACTGCAGACTAACGGGATCAGGTCTCTGGTTCTACTGCAGACTAACGGGATCAGGTCTCTGGTTCTACTGCAGACTAACGGGATCAGGTCTCTGGTTCTACTGCAGACTAACGGGATCAGGTCTCTGGTTCTACTGCAGACTAACGTGATCAGGTCTCTGGTTCTACTGCAGACTAACGGGATCAGGTCTCTGGTTCTACTGCAGACTAACGGGATCAGGTCTCTGGTTCTACTGCAGACTAACGGGATCAGGTCTCTGGTTCTACTGCAGACTAACGGGATCAGGTCTCTGGTTCTACTGCAGACTAACGGGATCAGGTCTCTGGTTCTACTGCAGACTAACGGGATCAGGTCTCTGGTTCTACTGCAGACTAACGGGATCAGGTCTCTGGTTCTACTGCAGACTAACGGGATCAGGTCTCTGGTTCTACTGCAGACTAACGGGATCAGGTCTCTGGTTCTACTGCAGACTAACGGGATCAGGTCTCTGGTTCTACTGCAGACTAACGGGATCAGGTCTCTGGTTCTACTGCAGACTAACGGGATCAGGTCTCTGGTTCTACTGCAGACTAACGGGATCAGGTCTCTGGTTCTACTGCAGACTAACGGGATCAGGTCTCTGGTTCTACTGCAGACTAACGGGATCAGGTCTCTGGTTCTACTGCAGACTAACGGGATCAGGTCTCTGGTTCTACTGCAGACTAACGGGATCAGGTCTCTGGTTCTACTGCAGACTAACGGGATCAGGTCTCTGGTTGTACTGCAGACTAACGGGATCAGGTCTCTGGTTGTACTGCAGACTAACAGGATCAGGTCTCTGGTTCTACTGCAGACTAACGGGATCAGGTCTCTGGTTCTACTGCAGACTAACGGGATCAGGTCTCTGGTTCTACTGCAGACTAACGGGATCAGGTCTCTGGTTGTACTGCAGACTAACGGGATCAGGTCTCTGGTTGTACTGCAGACTAACGGGATCAGGTCTCTGGTTCTACTGCAGACTAACGGGATCAGGTCTCTGGTTCTACTGCAGACTAACGGGATCAGGTCTACAGTAACTAACTGGTTGTCAGTAAATGGCTGCAGTGACTCAGTAGAAACAGTAAAACTCTGGTTCTACTGTAACTTTAAACAGCAGCAGCTTCAGGCTGGAGGCAGAGAAGAAGCTGAACTGACTGAACCGAGAACATAAACAAGAACCGAGAACTGATGAACAGGTTTAAACACAAGAAGGCAGCTGCACACAAATCACCAACACACACCAACACACACTGACACACACACACACCAACACACCCCAACACACATAAACACACACACACACTAACAGACTAACACACAAACAGACACACACTGACACACACTGACACACTAACACACTAACAGACACACACTGACACACTGACACACTAACACACACTAACAGACACACACTGACACACTAACACACACTGACACACACTAACAGACGCACACTTAAAGACCAACACACCAACATACACACACTAAATGACACACTGAAACACTAACACACTCTCAGTGACCTACACACACACACACACACACTAACACACACTAACACACTAACACACACTAACACACACTAACACACACTAACTTTCTTTCTCTGCTGCAGTTTGTTGACATGAAGCTTTGGTTTGATTCCAGAAGCTCAACTGAAGTAAACAGTGAAACTCAGTTTACTGAACAAAGTGGAGCCGGATCAGAACCAGACCAGGACCAGACCAGGACCAGATCAGAAGAACCAGATCAGAACCAGACCAGGACCAGACCAGGACCAGATCAGAAGAACCAGATCAGAACCAGACAAACTACTGGATTAAAATCAGAAAATATTTATAATAGTGAACATAAATGATTTATTTATTATTTACTTATAATTATTTAATATATTTATATGAGAAAAATTCAATTAATTTGAGAAAATAATGACAAATATTTCCTGATTTGTTAAATAGAAATAGTTCTAAACTATAAATGTTAAAACTCTATATTTATTTTAATTTCCTTTTATAATGTTTGACAGCAGAAATACAGAATTGTAGACGGTATTTTAATCAGCAAAAATATAATTATTTTGCAGACATTTTACATTATTTAAAAGAAAACCTACATATGGCTAAAATGTTTTATTAAACATTTTATTTTATTATATTTTACCAATTTCCCTGTTTTGTTAATTACAGATTAAAAAAAATGTAAAATCACAGAAAAATTGACTGCAGACAAACTAATGTATTTAAACCAGAAAAATATATTTAAAAAAATATTTATATGAAGAAAAATTCTATTAATTTAGAGAAAAAATGACAAATATTCTCTGATTTGTTAAAATACAAAAAAGTATTATTTACGTTAAAATGGTCAAAACTATAAATAATGTCCTCATTTAAAATCTACATTATTTATTTACCTGTGCTTTAATAAGACAATTTTAGATTTAGATAATTATTTTGTAGATATTTGCCATTATTTAAAAGAAAACTTTTGTGTAGTAAAGACTGAAACATTTTATTAAATATTTTATTTTATTTTATTTCACAAATTTCCCTGTTTTGTTAATTACAGATAAAGAATCTGTATTAATTTGCAGTTTAACAATGTTTTAACATAATATTATTACACATTAAAACAATATATTTATTCATATTTATTCTGCTTTAGTAACTGTTGTCATGCTTTTTGTTTTTAGTGTTTTATTTTTATTAATTTATCTTGTTTTTAGTTTTTTAGATTTGTGTTCCTGCCTGTTTTATCACTTCTTCACTGACTGGTCATTTAAAACACGCTTCATCAGTTAATCTGATTTGATTTTGCTCAGAAACTCCTGATGAACGACCAGCTGACGTTTGCTTTCCTGCTGCACGGTGAACCTCTGTGTTTATCTGAGCAGCTTCAAGGTCGAAGGCGGTTTAATCTCCGGACTAAAAACACGACGCTGCCACCGGTTCCCACGGAGACGTCGGCGGCAGTTTAAAATAAGCTGAAGTGGATCAGAGGGCGAAGACGAGGCAGGTCGACAGAGTTTAAGAGCAGCAGATAAAAAAGCCTGAGAATGAGCGGAGATTGTTTCTGCAGACGGTGAGAACCCCAAACCTCCACTGGTGGGTTTGAAAGGCTTCTGATCTATAAAATACCCCAACATGGCCCCACTGATCAGGACCGGAGTGGAACGACGGCTCTCCGGTGGTCGTGCATGTGCAAATCCAAGCTTCAAATCTCTCGTGCACATTTAAAAACTCACCAAAAACAAACAGTTTGCATTAAAAGAGCCGAGCAGCAACGACTGACCCATCTCGCATTCGTGTCTTAAACAACAGAGCGACTAAATAATCCTTCTTTTCCCACCTGAACGCAGCCCTGACTGCTTTCTGCTGCCCGTCCGTGAGATTATTTCCTGTTTTTAACACTCTTAACTCTTTTTAACCTCCAGAGAAGGTTTGAAAAGTTGTCAAAAGATGTCAAACAAAAAACCAGGTTTAACCGTCCTTCAGTTAATTCTGTGACGAGCAGTTCCATCGCTAAAATTAACCAAATCTAACCTTGAAAGCTGCTATTTTTTCCATTAAAATCACTTTATGATGGCTGGCGTTGCTTTGTTTGTTTGTTTGTTGGTTTGTTTGTGTGCAAAATAACTCGAAAACTCACGGACGGATTTGAATTAAATTTTCAGGAAATGCGTGAAATGGGACAAAGAACAGATGATGACATTTTGGGACTGATCCGGATCACCGTCTGGATCCAGGATTTGTTTAATGTAAGTGTAACCGGGTGTCAAAACAACAAAAAAGTGTATAAAGTAACATAAACATATCCAAAATAATTGAAAAATTGTCCCCAATGACACAAAACCTGTTTGAAATGAGAGAAATGTTTGCGGAGAATGTAAAAATACAAATGTTCAGACTGAAAGTGACTGAAAATTTCGCAAAAATGACCAAAACCTGCCCAAAAAGACGGCCCAAAGCTGGTTCAAAGTGACATAAACTTGTCCAAAAATGATCAATAAGAAGAAAATCCAGCCTACTGGATCAATAAATAAATGCAGCACGGCTCAGAAACAGAGAACAGAGGAGACAGTAGTTGGAGATACATCCAGCATGGAGGAACATCTTCCTACAGATGATGAGTAGAGCAGAGAGAAATAGATTGTAGAGGCTGGAAACATGGAGACGGTTCAATATGTGTGGTATGTGGAGACGAAACGACCACAAACAGACACAAAACTGCAAAAACAAGACAAATTCAAACAAACAAGATTGAAAAAATGCCAGAAATCGACACAAAACATCCGAAAAAACACACAAATTGTCAAAAACGAGACTTAGAACAACAAAACTGAGACACAAAGTGACCACAAAGAGGCGATCCTCGTGGTTTCAATCGTAGCATCTGGACTTGCTTGAGACTTTCTCCAAGACTTCCTCATCTTGGATGGGAGGTGAAACGTCTTCCAGCAACTCGAGCAAGTCCAGATGCTACGATTGAAGCTCAGAACGTCTGGCGTCTGTTTGGCGGATCAGGATGCTCCAATACGCCGACGACACACGACTTTACAGCTATGAGGACGACCATGACCTGGACGACTGAGAACCTTCACAGGCACAAAGAGGCAACAGATGGATGAAACAGAACGACAGAAGCAAGATAAAACAACAAAAAAGAGACAAAACAACAGAAATAAGACGCAAAAGAGACAAAGAGAGGAAAATAAATGCAGCACGGCTCAGAAACAGTGAACAGAGGAGACAGTAGTTGGAGATACATCCAGCATGGTGGAACATCTTTATAGAGATGATGAGTAGAGTAGAGAGAAATAGATTGTGGAGGCTATTTAACATGGAGATAGTTCTGTCTTGATAATGCAATGCTGTCAATGATTTACGGTACTTATCTACTGAGAAATATAAGTGTGGTGGTCTTTGTCTCTCTTTTTTTGTCTGTTTGGTTGTATATTGTTGTTTGTTTTTATTTTATTCTTATTTTATTTTATATATTCAACTCATTCACCAAAATTTAGGGAGTGAATTTTTGACCTTGATAGCTTCCCAATTAAGTGAATTAATTTATCCCTGTCTGTATCATTTGTGTGTTAAAATTCAATAAAAATGTTCATTACAAAAAAAAACATCGAGATAGTTAAATATGTGTAGTATGTGGAGACGAAACAACCACAAAAAGACACAAAACTTCAAAAACAAGCCACAAAATGACAAAAACAAGACAAATTCAAACAAAAAAGATTGAAAAAATGCCAGAAATCGACACAAAACATTCGAAATAACACACAAATTGTCAAAAACGAGACTTTGTTTGGCGTATCAGGATGCTCCAATATGCCGACGACACACGACTTTACAGCTATGAGGACGACCATGACCTGGACGACTGAGAACCTTCACAGGCACAAAGAGGCAACAGATGGACGAAACAGAACGACAGAAGCAAGATAGAACAACAAAAAAGACACAAAACAACACAAATGACACACAAAACAACATAAATGAGACGCAGAAGAGACAAAGAGAGGAAAATAAATGCAGCATGGCTCAGAAACAGTGAACAGAGGAGACAGTAGTTGGAGATACATCCAGCATGGAGGAACATATTTATAGAGATGATGAATAGAGTGGAGAGAAACAGATTGTGGAGGCTGGAAACATGGAGATAGTTCAATATGTGTCGTATGTGGAGACGAAACGACCACAAAAAGACACAAAACTTCAAAAACAAGCCACAAAATGACAAAAACAAGACAAATTCAAACAAACAAGATTGAAAAAATGCCAGAAATCGACACAAAACATTTGAAATAACACACAAATTTTAAAAAACGAGACTTTGTTTGGCGCATCAGGATGCTCCAATACGCCGACGACACACGACTTTACAGCTATGAGGACGACCATGACCTGGACGACTGAGAACCTTCACAGGCACAAAGAGGCAACAGATGGACGAAACAGAACGACAGAAACAAGATAGAACAACAAAAAAGAGACAAAACAACACAAATGAGACGCAAAACAACAAAAACGAGACGCAAAAGTGACAAAGAGAGGAAAATAAATGCAGCACGGCTCAGAAACAGAGAACAGAGGAGACAGTAGTTGGAGATACATCCAGCATGGAGGAACATCTTTGTAAAATCAAGCTGTAAACATGTAAACATTAAATATCTATAACAAGTGGAGCCTCTGTTGTTTTTTCCCCAACATCTGTGGACGCTTGGAGAAGAAGTTGTTCATGCTGGTTGCAGGTTTTTGCAATTTTTTCTAAGATAAACAATCAAAGAACTGCTTCTGTTATGGTTTCGGTTCTGTCTCCTTCTGCTTCCACGGACTTTGCATTGCAGTGAGACGAGTTGAAGCCGAACGCTGCAGCTCGGAGCTCGGAGGGTTAAATCTAAGAGTCTTGACTCGTGCTTTTCGTGCTCCTCTTTAACGCGTGACATCTTGTTTGTGGGCCCTCGTCAGATGTGCGTGCACTTGTAGCTGCGGTACAGCGAGCGTGCACGTGCGATCGCATTCTCCGGCGCATGTTCCCCTCTGCTGTGAACACGCAGGGCCCAGTGACGGATGGGGCTGATATCATCCACCAGCTGCGTCTCCGCTCTCACTCCCACGTCTGTAATACTCTCGCTCGGATTCCTCGGACTCGCTCTTCCCCCTCCGAACAAAGGCGAGCGGGACCCAAACCGTCGGCCTCGGAGCGGCATCGCCTCCCCTCGCCTCTCACTTTATCTCACCCGGTAGGAATCCGCTGCCTCGTCAGAGCAGGGAGGAGAAGCTTGGCAGCGGGCGGAGGGAGAAGGAGATGTTGGACGGAGCAGAGGAAAAAAAGGGGAAAGCAGGGAGAATAAAAGGCTCTCAGCGCCACCCTGGATGCTGCATGAAGCCGTGGACGCCTGCCAGCACACTCATACCAGAAAGATTTAACTCACCCAAAGTCACATTTCACTCCTTCCACCGTTTAACCCTCCATGAAGCGGCTCCTGGGAGCTTTTCTCACCGCAATCTAAAGCCCTGCACCGCTATGGAAACAGAACAGCCATGACGGAGGAGAGAGAACTCAGAGATGTCTTCAGTTAGCATGAACAAACCTGGAATCAACATGTGCAGCATCTTTCCAAGCATCCACTACTGTCTCCTCTGTTCTCTGTTTCTGAGCTGTGCTGCATTTATTTATTGATCCAGTAGGTTTGGTTTTCCTCTCAGGTTCATTTTAGATTAGTTTATGTCACTTTGAACCAGTTTTGGCTCGTTTTAAGCACATTTTTAGGCAGGTTTTTGTCATTTTTTGGGGAAATTTTAAGTCACTTCAAACAGGAACGTTTTCATTTTTAGTCTCTGCAAACACTGCTCTCATTTCCAACTAGTCTTGGGTCATTTTGGACAGTTTTCCACTTGTTTTGAACAAGTTTATGTTACTTTAGACACTTTTTAAGCATTTTTTTGTCAATTTGGACCAATTTTGAGTCACTTTGAATAAGAACATTTTCATTTTTACAGCCTTTACAAACACTACTCTGCTCATCATCTGTAGGAAGATGTTCCACCATGCTGGATGTATCTCCAACTACCTGCTGCATTTATTTATTGATCCAGCAGGTTGGATTCTCCTCTCAGTCTCTCTCGTCGTCTTTATTTTGTCTCTTCTGCGTCTCGTTTTAGTTGTTTTGTGTGTCATTTGTGTTGTTTTGTCTCTTTTTTGTTGTTCTATCTTGTTTCTGTCGTTCTGTTTCGTCCATCTGTTGCCTCTTTGTGCCTGTGAAGGTTCTCAGTCGTCCAGGTCATGGTCGTCCTCATAGCTGTAAAGTCGTGTGTCGTCGGCGTATTGGAGGATCCTGATTCGCCAAACAGACGCCAGACGTTCTGAGCTTCAGTCGTAGCATCTGGACTTGCTCGAGTTGCTGGAAGACGTTTCACATCCCATCCAGGATGAGGACGTCTTGGAGAAAGTCTCGAGCAAGTCCAGATGCTACGATTGAAACCACGAGGATCGTCTCTTTGTGGTCACTTTGTGTCTCAGTTTTGTTTTTCTGAGTCTCGTTTTTGACAATTTGTGTGTTTTTTCGGATGTTTTGTGTCTATTTTTGGCATTTTTTCAATCTTGTTTGTTTGAATTTGTCTTGTTTTTGAAGTTTTGTGTCGTTTTGTGGTCGTTTCGTCTCCATATACGACACATATTTAACTATCTCCATGTTTCCAGCCTCTACAATCTATTTCTCTCCACTCTGCTCATCATCTGTCGGAAGATGTTCCACCATGCTGGATGTATCTCCAACTACTGTCTCCTCTGTTCACCGTTTCTGAGCCGTGCTGCATTTATTTATTGATCCAGTTGGCTGGATTCTCCTCTTATGACCATTTCGGATTAGTTTGTGCCATTCTGAACCAGCTTTGGGCCATTTTAAACACTTTTTTCAATAATTTTATCTTGTTTCTGTCGTTCTGTTTCGTCCATCTGTTGCCTCTTTGTGCCTGTGAAGGTTCTCAGTCGTCCAGGTCATGGTCGTCCTCATAGCTGTAAAGTCGTGTGTCGTCGGCGTATTGGAGCATCCTGATCCGCCAAACAGACGCCAGACGTTCTGAGCTTCAATCGTAGCATCTGGACTTGCTCGAGTTGCTCCAAGACGTTTCACCTCCCATCCAAGATGAGGAAGTCTTGGAGAAAGTTGGATTCTCCTCTTGTGGTCATTCTTTGACAAGTTTATGTCACTTTGAACCAGCTTTGGGCCATCTTGAACATCTTTTTTCAATCATTTTGGGGCAGACTTCCGTCATTTTTGCAAAATTTTAAGTCTGAACATTTTTATTTTTACAGTCTCCACAAACATTTCTCTCATTTCAAACAGGTTTTGTGTCATTGTGGACAATTTTTCAATTATTCTGGGCACGTTTATGTTACTTTAGACACTTTTTTAAAGTCATTTTTCTTCAATTTTGAGTCACTTTGATTGTCAACATTTTCATTTTTACTGCATTTACAGACACGACTTTGCACAGTAACTGTAGGAAGATGTTCCACCATGCTGGATGTTTCCTCCAACTACTGTCTCTGAGCCGTGCTGCATTTATTTATTGATCCATTAGGTTGGATTTTCCTCTCATCTCCTCTGAACTCTCTGAATTTCTGTTTCATGACCGTAGGCTGCAACTGAGCCACTAATACTTTCATGTTTGCACAGAGGAACCCAGAATTTTTTGTTTTCCACAGAATCCAGTTCGTGCAAACGGTTTGTTTTTGGCATATTTTTAAATGAGAGAAGTAGAATAAAATAATTTAGAGTAATATCATGAGCCTAAGCTTGGATCTGGCTGAGTTTTCGGTGGAACTGCACAGCACAGATGAGCAACAAGATGAAAAAAATGCCAAAATGACACCATTTATCCTAGAAAACCCCCTGAATTTTTGCTACATAACTGTAGGGTGCAGCTGAGCCACTAATACTTTCATGTTTGCATGAAAGAGCCCAGAAATTTGTGTTTTTTACAGAACCTGGTTCATGCAAATGGTTTGTTGTTGCCAGATTTTTACGTAACACATCAATTTTCAGATGTTAAGCTCAAATTTACTCAATTCTACTGATGAAAAATGCCAAAATTACACAATTTAAACAAGCAAAAGTCTCAGAATTTTTGCGACCTGATATTACGTTGCAGCTGAGCCACTAATGGTTGAATGTTAGCAGCAAGGAGGCCAGAATTTTATGTTTTTTACAGAATCTGGTTCATGCAAACGGTTTATTTTTTGCAATTTTCAAGAATCAAGTGCTTTGATGAAATATCACGGATTGAAGCTGAGATCCGGTTAATTTTCCAGATTGAACATCATGTCACTGATTACTTGTTTAACGAAAAATACGCCAAAATTACATTAATTATCCAAGCAAAAGTCTTAGAATTTTTATTGCATGACTGTGAGTTGCAGCTGAGTCATGAATGATTGAGTGTTTGCATGAAGGAGGCTGGAATTTTTTGTTTTTTACAGAATCCAGCTCATGCAAACGGTTTATTTTTGACAGATTTTTAAAAGAGAGAATCAGAATAAAACAATTTAGAGAAATATGAGTTCAAGCTCAGATTTGGTTGAGTTTTCTGCAGAACAACATGTCACAGATGAGCAGTTTTACTTTAAAAAAATCTAAAATTATTGTGATTTATCCAAGCAAGTCTCTGAATTTCTGTTAAACGAGTGTAGTTCGCAGCTGAGACGCTAGAAGTTTCACGTTTGCAGCAAGACGCTCAGAATTTTTCTATTTTTTAGAGAATCTGGTTCAAACAAACAGTTTACTTTTGGCACATTTTTAAATGAAAGAAACAGAATAAAAGGATTTACAGTTTTCTGCAGAACAGCACGTCACAAATAAGCAGTTTTATTTTTAAAAATTGCAAAAATTTAAGTTTTTATCGCAGCAAAAGTCTCTGAATTTCTGTTACATGACTGTAGGCTGCAGCTGAGACGCTAAAAGCTTCACATTTGCAGCAAAAAGCCCAGAATTTTTTGTTTTTTAGAGAAGGAAGCTCATGCAAAGGGTCTGTTTTGACACATTTCAAAATGAGACATGTAGAATAAAGTGCTTTTGATGCAACATCCTGTTTCCAAGCTCAGATCTGGCTTCCAGTGGAGCTGCACATCACATATGGGTGGTTCAAGAACCGCCAGAAAGGAGAAAATCCACATATTTTTTCCTGTTTTTACAGTTTAGAAATCCGATAAAAGGTGCAGTAGTGGTGGTTTTGTAAATACCTCTCCAACCTGCCTGCAGGGTTTCGGGGTTCACAGGGTTAATTCCCCCTGTAAGCTTATTATCACATGGCAGCTCTGTAAAACCCCAAACTACCGTGTGTGTGTGTGTGTGTGTGTGTGTGTGTGTGTGTGTGTGTGTTAACTCAGTCCTCACCCTCAGTAAAAGGCTCCCAGTTGTAGAGGCGACCCATGAACTCCTGGGTGTTAAAGGCTGCACACTGCTCTGCTCTGGAGTCCAGAGAACCTCCAGCACACACCTGCAGAAACAACAAGACGAGAAGAGTCAGGAAGGACTCACATCACACCAGGCTAGTCCCCCCCCCCCTGGTCCCTGGAGAGGTGAAGGGTGGAGGGGTGGGAGGAGAGGAAAACGAGCTAATAAAGAATGAACGCGAGGCAGAAGCACAAACACACGGCTCCAGACAAACAGAGCAGCTCTGGGCAGCAGCAGCAGCAACATATGGAAATAATAGATCGTTGGAAGCGGCTGCTCTCATAAATCCGCCGCGGCATTCAGTGCGTGACCACGGAACGAGTGTGTGAGCACGTGTGCGAGTGTGTGTGCGTGTGTTCGGCAGCACATGCCCAACCTGCGCTCACGAGTCCTCACGGAGTCGTACGGAGGAAAGAGTTTTAACATATCTGCTCCTGGAGGACGACAGACGGAGCATCAGGCAGCTTTGAACCAACTCACTGAGCTTCAAGGAGAAAACATGAAGTACGTCACAGAAACAGCAAAAAAAATAAAATAAACATGAACGTGCATCAGGATGAAGGTTTTTCTCATTTCTACCCATTTAATCACCTCACATTTATCTTGCGGCCCTTCAGAGGGACCCCAGCCCTGAAACAAACTCTCTAAACATGCAGGAACCCAGTGCATGTTCTGACTGCAAGAACCATCAGTGTAGAACCACTTTAAGGGCCACTTAGTGGATAAAAACTACTTGATGCTGATTGGTTTAACCTGGAGTAGACACAATGATGGAAAAATGCCCAAATTACTCCACTTATCCAAAGAAAAGTCTCACAAATTTTTGAGAAACGACTGTCGGCTGCAGTAAAACCATTCACAGCTTCATGTTTGCTAAACGGATCCCAGAATTTTTTGATTTTTACAGACTCTAGTTCATGCAAACTGTTTATTTTTGGCATTTTTTTGAATGAGACAAACATAAGAAAGTGATCTGGACAAAATTTGATCACATTAAGCAGAGATTTGGTTGAGTTTTCTGCACAACGGCACGTCACAGATGAGTAGCTCAACAAAAAAAATTAAAAAAAAAACAAATAACACCATTTATCCAAGCAAAAGTCTCTGAATTTTAGTTACATGACTGCAGGTTGGAGCTGTGCCACTAAAAGCTTCGTGTTTGCATCAAAGAGCCCAGAATTTTTTGTTTTTTGCAGAATCTTCTTCAAGCAAATGGTTTATTTTTGACAAATTTTTGCATGAGACATTCATAAGAAGATGATTTTGAAAGAATCTGATCATTCTAAGCTTGTTTGTTCTCACTTGTGTAAATCTGTCTGATCTTTAGTCGCTTTGTTTTGTATTTGTGTCGTTTTTTGTCTCATTTTTGTCCTTTTTTATCTCGTTTCAATCTTTTATGTCTCTTTTTAGTCATTTTTTATCTTATTTGTGTCGTTTTGTGCCTCATTTGTTGATTTAATTTTTCTTTTGCATCTCACTTGTGTAATTTTGTTGGATTGTTTTGGCGTTTTGTTTTGTATTTATGTCGTTTTGTTGCTTATTTTTTGTCATTTTGTGCCTCATTTCTGTCATTTTGTCCTGTTTGTTGTTGTTTTGTGTCTTGTTTTGTCTGTTGTGCATCTCTTTTTTGTCTTTTAGAGTTCAATTTGTGTTTAATTTTTCTCTGATATCTCACTTGAGTAACTTTTTGTCGTTTCGTGTCTCATTTATGTCATTTTGTCTTATTTTTGTGGTTTTATATCTCGTTTGAATCATTTATGTTTCTTTTTTGTAATTTTTTATCTTATTTGTGTCGTTTTGTGTCTCATTTTTGTCGTTCAGAGTCTCATTTGTTGATTTAATTTTTCTTTTGCATCTCACTTGTGTAATTTTGTCGGATTGTTTTGGCGTTTTGTTTTGTATTTATGTCGTTTTGTTGCTTATTTTTTGTCATTTTGTGTCTCATTTATGTCGTTTTGTCCTGTTTGTTGTTGTTTTCTGTCTTGTTTTGTTTGTTGTGCGTCTCATTTTTGACGTTTAGAGTTCAATTTGTGTTTAATTTTTCTCTGGTATCTCACTTGCGCAATTTTTTTGTCGTTTTGTTTTGTATTTTTGTCGTTTTCTTTCTTGTTTGTGTTGTTTCGTGTGTCGTTTTTTGCCATTTTGTTTCATTTTTCTGTCATTTTGTCTCTTATTTTTGTTGTTTTCTGTCTTTTTTTGTTGTTGTTTCGTCTCTTTTTTGTGTCTCGTTTGTGACATTTTGTCTGGTTTGTCTCCTTCCTGCTGTTTTGGGTCTTGTTTTTTATCATGCTGTGTCTTCTTTGTGTTTTATCTTTTGTCCACGTCCCACCTTCATTCTAACAGCCATCCCTATTTTTGGCTCCTGGATTTTACATTTTCAAACCGTTTTTCTTTGGAGAAAAACTCGGGAATGTGTCCAACAGCAGAAGGTGGCGTCAGTTTCTAGCTGAATTCGTCTTTTACAGTTGAGCTCAGACGTCTTTCTGCTGGCTGGTAGAAGGAATGCAGGATTAAGGAACTTCCGCACCAGATTTAGCTTTTCAGAACCGCAGGACTCGTCCATCTTTGATATGAAGCCTATAGCTGGAGAACTGAGCACCGTCTCAGCGTCTTTCCATCCAGACGTCACAGCTCATCTTTGTTCTTCTAGCGGCTGAAGTTCCTCAAACATCTGCACTGGAGTTTGTGTTTTATTCACCTTTCCATGAGCTTCTCCACCTCTTCTCACACCGTCAGCCTCCTCAGGCCTCCCTGGTTCAGAGCCGCTGGTTTCTCAGGTTTCTCTAATCCCCGTCGGCTCGGCAATCTTCTTGTCTTTCGCCGCTCGCCGCCTTTGATTGGTTCCCTTTTGTTTCCCACCCGGCGCTGTCTTCACCCCCACAGCTGCCACCAAACAGCTGGAAGAGCTCCCCATCGCTCGGCTCCCCGGTTCCCACGTGAACCGGCGACAGAGCGGAACCGAGAGTCTCACGGACGAACCCTGAAGGAGGCCACGAGGCCGCCGAGTCACGAGCTCCTCATGAGGCCCGTCGCCTGTTTCCCGCTCTGAGAGGTGTGAAAGCGGCTCGTCGAAGCCGATGTGGGACGGACGCCTCGCCACGGAGCCTCCGTCACGTAGCAGCCTCTGTGCCTCCAATGTCTCCAGGGATCCGAGTGAATCCGAGCAGATGTGCGTGAAATGTGGTCAGTGATGGTTGTAAATGTTCCTGCTGCACGTAAACAAGCAGAGGTTGGAGTGTGTGTGTGTGTGTGTGAGTGGTTAACCATCAACTGCAAACACACGCTCATGTGGTTGCACGCTGTAAAAAATAAAGCCTCTTGTCAGATTTAACTGTTACTCCACAGATTTTCTGAAAATAACTATTAAAACAGAAAAAAATATTAATTTACTTAGTTCTAAAAAATAAAATAAAAAGTCCAAAAATGTAAAAAATGGCCACATCAAAAATCAGTATTAGTTATTACATATATTCATACATATAAATAGAAATATATGTATTTATATGCATAAATATGAGCATATTCAACAGATCTCAGCTGTTATTTGAAAGAAAAAAATATGTATATTAAGGTTTGAATAATGTTTAGCAGCTATTTTAACTGTTATTTTACAGATTTTCCCCGTTTTGTTAAACTACAGATTAGAAACCAGTGAAACGACAGGAAAAAAAAGGATTATTTACATGTTAATCATAAAAATAATTTAAAAAACAGGCTGAAAACTATTTTAAAATTTGTATTTTTACAAAAAATCTGCAGCGTTTAACTGCAAAATTACACCGTTTTATTGTTTTTAAATGAGATGAATTTTACAGATATTTGCTTTAATTTACAAGAATAAAATTATAAATATATTAAGGACATTAAAATGGCGAATCACTTCTATAGTTTTGTTTTACAGATTTCCTGTTACGTTAAATTATAATAAATAGGAAAATGATAGAAACAATAATATTTATATGTTAATCATGAAAACACTGGTCAAAACTGTAAAACAAATCTGTATTATTACCATATTTTTTTCTGCGAGTGCAAACTTACATTATTTTTTACAGCATTTAAATTAAATATATCAGTATTTTACAGGTTTTTGCTTTTATTTGAAAGAAGAACTTTTATATATGAAGGATATAAAAATGGTGAATAAGTTTTTAGATTCTGTTTTTAAATTATAACTAATAAAATCACAGAAAAAAATATATTAATTCAGATTTAACCATAAAATAAAGCCAAAATTGTAAATAACGTCCACAACAAAATATGTATTTAATAGTAGTTTTTCATTCTTTTACAACATTTCACCGTAAATTAATAGTTTTTTTTAGTTTTACTGTATTTAAATCGGCTAAAAATGTCATTATTTTCATATATTTTCTGTCATTTAAAAGGAAAACTGTATTGTGTTTATTTACAGATTGAAAAAAGGTAAAACATTTTCTTAAAAAGGTTATTTTACAGATTTTCCATTTCATAAAATAATTAAAAAAATAGTCTCCACTAAAATCACAGAAAAAAATATATAAAATTTGAAATTACATGTAAAAGAAAAACAGGATTTTTCGTTAAAGACAGTTTTTTATTTAAATAAATAATAATTTGTTTTTGGGGTAAAATTACACTATTTTACTTTATTTAAATCAGTGAAAAACGTCAATATTTTACAGATAATTGCTGCTATTTGAAGGTAAAATTACGTATATTAAGGAGATAAATGATAAATCATCTTTTAATTGTTTTATTCTTAAATTACAGATTTGATTTGTTACAGATAAAATGTAGTAATATCAAAGAAAAAAATTATCTACATGTTGACTTTATAAAAACACACAGGGAAAAACATAAAAATATAAGAAATAATGTTCACATCAGAAATTTGCTATTTTACTATGACTAATTGGATCTTTTACACTGTTTACCTGTAAAATGACAGTTTTAATATATTTAAATCGGCTAAAAATATCATTATTTCACAGATATTTGCTGTTATTCGAAAGAAAAATATGTTCATACTCAACCACAAACTAGTATTTTTTATTTTTATTTTATTTTTGATAAACTTCAGATAATATTTAGTGAAATCGTAGAAAAACAACAATGAAAATTACATAATTTTATTGCATTTAAATCAACTAAAAATTATTTAACAGACATTTTTTCTGTTATTTTACAGTTTTTAAACGTCACAACATTTTATTGTTTTTTTAGCATATTTTTTCAGCATCTGTGTTGTTTTTGTCTGTTTTCACCATTTTTTTTCCATTTTATTTTTACGGATTTTATTCTGAGCAGCTGTGCAGAAACAGAGGCTCCATGAAAGGCAGAAAACGACGTTTAAAGACACGTAAAGAAAGAATGCGGGTAAAAGTGGAGTGTGTGCGTTCATGCGTCGGGTCGTGGAGGACCGGAGGGTTGAAGGTGTGTAAAAACACCGGGAGGCTAATGGAGGAGGTGAAGCTTCAAGGTCCTGCAGGAGAACCCCGGTGTTATTACAAGGTTTACTGTCGGAGCAGGGCGGGGGGTCTGGAGGTTATTAAAGCAGTCGGAGGGGAGGAGGCTCGCTTTAACGGGACCACAACGGGAGTCGGTTTAACCATCAGATTTATGGATCTGTGAATTTGTTTAACGAGTTCATCATCGCCTGCCTGCCTCCTTATCCTGAGCTTAACGTCCCTTCAGAGAGTTCAGATCTCAAAGCAGAGCAGGATTTAAAGCTCCAACGTCGAGCCCCGAAAGTTGATAAAAAAGAAAAGATAAAAATCGCAGCGTCGATAAATAACAGCAGAACTTTGCTCCGAGGATCTAAACTGACGATATTTGCGTGGAGCAGCTCCGTAAAGTCGCATCGCAGGTCGATTTATGGGCAGTAAATCTGGAGGAAAGCAGCAGAGGACTGAGTCGGTTCATCCAGCGAGGACCCAGAGTCAAAGATACTCATAAAACGCCGTTAAAAACAACGAAAACTGAAACGTCAAGCCAGAAAAATGGAAAAATGGAAGAAAAGTGGTGTTTTTTTTATCCTCTCTGAGCTATCCTCCCGTGAAAACAGCCTCACAAACCGGCATCGGGATTCTTTTTATTCACGTTATTTATCGGACGTTTCACGAAAAAAATCCTGAGGAAGACGGCAGAACTGAAACGCAGCAAGCGGTTCGTAGCTTCACCGCCGCATCTGCACGCAAAGTTAATTCAATTATTAATTATGCACCTTTGAAAACAACAACTTCAAGCTTCTTACCGAGGTCAGACAGCTTCCAGCTTCCTACCGCTTTTAAAATCTGCTTCACTCAAGGAAACCATTTTAAGTTGCATTGGTTTGAAGAGCACCAACAAGCCAACGCATCTTTGTCCACCTATAGCAGCACAAGTAGGTGCATCAGACCATTCTGTAAAGCAGAATTAAACTCCAGATAGCAGATAAACGTCTCCTAAAACGCTGCATACCGACTCGGGGTGGGACAAAACATGGATACAGCGATACATCATCGTCCGTCCTTGTGCGATATGAGCATCGATACGCTGGCGCCACATATCGATGCTTTAATTAATATAATAAGGTGCTCTGATTCCCCAGCGTCACTACTTAATGTCTCCACATGGTGGCGTTTATCACATGAATGAGGGAGACTGGAGCGGAAATGAATCAAGAGTTAGTACAGGTATAATGCAGTGGTTCTCAAATGGGGTACGCGTACCCCTGGGGGTACTTGAAGGTATGCCAGGGGGTACTTTCTACACAGAAATACTGTGTAGAAATCTTTATTTACAATTGAATCAGTTATTTATTTTTCAGCCACTTTTTAGTTATTTTTTTTCCAAATAGTTCAAGAAAGACCACTACAAATGAACATTTTTTTTCACTGTTATGAAATTTAATGAATCAGAAACTGATGACATAGTGCTGTATTTTATGTCTTTGTCTCTTTTGTTTAGCCAAAAGTGCTTTACCTTGGTTGGGGGGTACTTGAATGAAAAAATAGTTTGCAGGGGGTACGTCACTGAAAAAAGGTTGAGAGCCACTGGTATAATGGAGGACAGCAACGCTACCGTAAGAGACGCCCCATCCACGTTTAAGTCCAAAGAGTCGACCCATTTGGGCTTTGAGGGAACAAGCAAGCTGGACAAAGACTATGTCATATGCAAGAAGTGCCTCGTAAAAGTAAAGGACACAGGAAACACCGCCAACATGCAAACCCACCTGCAACGCCTCCATCCTGAACTCCTGGCCCAGAAAGAGGCTGATGCAGCAACGTTTCAAGTCAGCCTGCAGCCGTTAGCACGACGTTTAAAGCAAAGATGGCCGCCAGCATTACAACGTCCACCACTGGGTTCATTTGAAGGACCTCCACCCGTACAGTGTGGTGGAAAATGAAGGGTTTGGAAAAATGCAACACACTGGAACCAAGGAATGAATATATCCAAGTATATATCTATATAGATATGTATCGTTATGGGATTGTCTTGCAATATATTGATTATCGCAGTATCATGATTGTATCAGTATCGGGAGTCATGTATCGCGTATCGTATCACATAGTATTGTATCATATCATATCACATAGTATAGTATCACATAGTATCGTATCGTATGGCATAGTATCATATCATATCACATAGTATTATATCGCACCGTATCGCATAGTATCAAATCACATAGTATCAAATCACATAGTATCAAATCACATAGTATCAAATCGCATAGCATCGTATCGCATAGCATCGTATCGCATAGCATCGTATCGCATAGCATCGTATCGCATAGCATCGTATCGCATAGCATCGTATCGCATAGCATCGTATCGCATTGTATCGTATCGCATAGTATCGTATCGCATAGCATCGTATCGCATTGTATCGTATCGCATAGCATCGTATCGCATTGTATCGTATCGCATAGCATCGTATCGCATTGTATCGTATCGCATAGCATCGTATCGCATTGTATCGTATCGCATAGCATCGTATCGCATTGCATCGTATCGCATTGCATCGTATCGCATTGCATCGTATCGCATTGCATCGTATCGCATAGCATCGTATCGCATTGTATCGTATCGCATAGCATCGTATCGCATTGCATCGTATCGCATTGCATCGTATCGCATTGCATCGTATCGCATTGCATCGTATCGCATAGTATCATTGTCGCATTGCATCGTGTCGCATAGCATCGTGTCGCGCATAACATCGTGTCGCGTGCATGCGTATCGCGTGCATCGTGTCATATAACATCGTGCCAGTATAGCATCGTGTCGCGCCAGCATCGTGTCGCGCCAGCATCGTATCGCATTGCATCGTATCGCATAGCATCGTATCGCATTGCATCGTATCGCATTGCATCGTATCGCATAGCATCGTATCGCATAGCATCGTATCGCATAGCATCGTATCGCATAGTATTGTATTGCATAGTATCGTATCGCATAGCATCGTATCGCATAGCATCGTATCGCATAGCATCGTATCGCATAGTATTGTATTGCATAGTATCGTATCGCATAGCATCGTATCGCATAGCATCGTATCGCATAGTATTGTATTGCATAGTATCGTATCGCATAGCATCGTATCGCATAGTATCGTATCGCATAGCATCGTATCGCATAGCATCGTATTGCATAGCATCGTATCGCATAGTATTGTATTGCATAGTATCGTATCGCATAGCATCGTATCGCATAGTATCGTATCGCATAGCATCGTATCGCATAGTATCGCATCGCATTATATCGTATCGCATCATATCATACCATATCATATCACATAGTATCGTATCACATAGTATCGTATAGAATTGTATTGTATCGCATAGTATCATATCGCATAATATCACATAGTATTATATCGCACAATATTGTATCGTATCACATAGTATCATATTGTATCGCATATTATCGTATTGTAACGCATAGTAATGCATTGTATCATATAGAATTGTATCGTATCGCATTGTATCGTATCGTATCATATCATATTATATCGCATAGTATCGTATTGCATAGTTTCGCATAGTATTATATCGCACAATATTGGTTTTTCACCATTCTCTGACATTTTAAGGACCAAACACCTGGTTGATTGATTGAGAAAGCAACAACTTCCACTGTTTTTGAATGTCACAGCATCAAAATCCCCTTTTAGGCGCTCCATCCAGCTCGAGTTTGACCAGCTGACTACATCTTCTGTTGTTTTGCATCTTAAATTCAACATATTTTACTGTGTTTTTGTTCAGATTGGTCTTTTTACTCTCTGTGTTTATGTCTAATGGGTTGTTATTTCTGTTTGTGCAGCGCTCTGGTTGAACTCCTGTCACTTTAAACGTGCTTTATTGATGAAACTGACTTGACTCGACCCTGAAAACTCTGACTTTAGGCTCTGCATACCTGCCAACACGATAACCTCGCTTCAGCGCGCAGCTCTAAGGCCTCTGGGACACGCGGGGTTTTAAGAATGACGGCAAAAAACTTCTAAAAAAAGGTGAAACTTCACGACTTCGTGAAGTCCGATCCGAGCAGGTGAGAGGAAAATGACTGCAGCTGGTGGAAGAGAATCTGCCTCGGTATTCTGCAGTGTAGAATGGTCTGACTGCACTGCATTTGTTCTGCATGTTTGGGCTTAAAATCCCTGTTTTACTGCATTTAAATCAGCTAAATATATAATTACATTACAGATATCGGCTGTTTTTGAACGTTATAGTTGAGAATCTGAAAAGAAAGGACCTGGTGAGCTGATTTTAATCCCAAATTCTGGACTAAAACGTCTCTGCTGAAAGAGAACTTGCCTCAGTCTTTTGCAGCGTAGAATGGTCTGACCGCACTGCATTTATTATCTTTGTTTGGCCATAAAGTCACACTGTTTTACTGCATTTAAACCAGCTAAAAATATCATTATATGGCAGATATTTGCAGTTTTTGGAGGTTACAGTATCAGAATTAAACCCCAGATTCTGAACTGAAACTCCTCCAGAGCAGGTGAGCTGTGCAGCATCAGTTGAAGTGGAGGTTAAAGGAGAAGACGCTCCATGATACTGAAGATTCTGACTTTCTGACACACTAATTCTGCTTCGTCTTGCAGCTCTGAGGCTTCTGGGACATGCAGCGGTTCTGGAACGATGGCAAAAACCTACTAAAAGAAGACGCGAGCTGTGCAAAGGTGAATTTCGCTGGTTCATGAAGTTCGATACAGGGTTATAAGAACGATGGCAGAAACTATTAAAATAAGATGAACTTCACAACTTCATAAAGTCTGATTTGACAACTCGGCATACAGTTAAAAACAGAAAAGAGACATGAAAGACGTGAAAACAACTGCAGCTGGTGAAAGAGAACTTAACAAAATTAAAAGAATTAACCTCAGTCTTCTGCAGTGTAGAATGGTCTGACTGCAATGCATTTTATCTGCATGTTTGACCATAAAATTACTGTTTTACTGCATTTACACCAGCTGAAAATCTAATTATATTACAGATATTTGCTGTTTTTTTTTAACTATTCTCACAGTTTTTGAACATTACAGTTAAGAACCGGTGCAAAGGTGAACTTCACAGCTTCATGATTCCGATTTGAGTGACTGAGCATCCAATTAAAAAGCACTGACACGATAATCTGCTTCGTCGTGCAGCTCTGAGGCTTCTGGGACATGCAGAATTATTAAAATGACGGCAAAAAACTACTAAAATAGGACACCAGTTGTGCAAAGGGGAACTTCACAGAAAAGAGGCGTGAAAGATGTAAAAACTGGCTGCTACTTTGGAGAATTTGCCTCAATCTTCTGCAGCGTAGAATGGTCTGACGGCACCACATTTAGTATTTATTCTTTTACATTTGACCATATAATCACGCTGTTTTACTGCATTCAAACCAGCAAAGATACAAATATTGTACAGTTATCTGCTGTTTTTAAATAATTCTTGCAGTTTTTGAACGTTACGTTATCAGAATCCAAAAAGAAAAGAACTGGTGAGTCGATTTAAATCCCATAGTCTGAGCTAAAAGGTTAGCTGTGCAGCATCGGCTACTATGGAGGTTTAAAGACAGGAAGCGCGATGGCAAAAAAGTACCAAAATAAGATGCAAGCTGTGCAAAGGTGAACTTCACAGCTTCATGAAGTTCAATCTGAGCAACTTTGCTTTCAGTTATGAACAGAAAAGAGGCATGAAAGACGTAAAAACTGGCTGCTACTTTGGAGAATTTGCCTCAATCTTCTGCAGTGTAGAATGGTCTGACTGCACCACATTTATTCTTTTACATTTGACGATGAAATCAGACTGTTTTAGTGTATTTAATCAAGCTAAAAATATAATTACATGACAGATATCTCCTGTTTTTTAACAATTCTTGCAGTTTTTGGACGTTACGTTATCAGAATCTAAAAAGAAAAGAACTGGTGAGTTGATTTAAACCCCAAATTCTGAACTAAAAATCCTCCAGAGCAGGTTAGCTGTGCAGCATCGGCTACTATGGAGGTTTAAAGTCAGGAAAAGTGCAAAAGTGAACTTTGCAGCTTCATGAAGTTTGATCTGAGCAACTTGGCATTCAATTATAAACAGAAAAGAGACGTGAAAGACGTAAAAACTGGCTGCTACTTTGGCAAATATCCCTCAATCTTTTGCAGCGTAGAATGGTCTGACGGCACCGCATTTATTATTTTACGTTTGACTGCAAAATTACACTTCATGTTACTGAAAGTTCTGACTTCCTGACACAATAATCTCCCTTTGTCATGCAGCTCTCAGGTCTCTGGGACATGTAGCGATACAAGAGCGTAAAAGAAGACAGAAGAAAGAGCAGCTGAAAGGAAAACGACTGCCGCTGGTGGAAGAGAATTTGAAAAAATTAAGAGAGCCTGCCTCAGTCTTCTGCAGCGTAGAATGGTCTGACTGCACCGCATTTACTCTTTAACGTTTGACGATGAAATCAGACTGTTTTAGTGTATTTAATCAAGCTAAAAATAGAATTACATGACAGATATCTGCTGTTTTTTAACAATTCTTGCAGATTTTGGACGTTACGTTATCAGAATCTAAAAAGATAAGAACTGGTGAGTCGATTTAAACCCCAAATTCTGAACTAAAAATCCTCCAGAGCAGCTTAGCTGTGCAGCATCGGCTACCATGGAGGTTTAAAGAGAGGAAGCACGATGGCAAAAACTACTAAAACAAGACGCAAGTTGTGCAGAGGTGAACTTCACAGCTTCATGAGTCCGATTTGAGTGACTGAGCATTCAATTAAAAAGCACTGACACAAGAATCTGCTTCGTCGTGCAGCTCTGAGGCTTCTGGGACATGCAGGATTATTAAAATTACGGCAAAAAACTACTAAAATAAGACGCAAGTTGTGCAAAGGTGAACTTCACAGCTTCATGAAGTTCAATCTGAGCAACTTGGCATTCAGTTATAAACAGAAAAGAGGCGTCAAAGATGTAAAAACTGATGCTGCTGATCGGAGAAAGAGCAGGTGAAAGTAAAGCAACTGCAGCTGGTGGAAGAGAAACTCTTGAGTTTAATGCAGAAGGTTATAGATGAGTTTTACTGCCTGGCGCAGGATGAAGCAGCATGTGGAGGAGGAGGAGGATGTTTGTCCTGATCACACATAGCGCTGCTCTGTGAAGACCAAACTAAAGCTCATGTGTGTTTTCCTGCAGGCGACACGTCGTCCTGCGAGTCTGAGCCTGAACATCTGTCCACATCATTCTGAGCGGCGACCCTGCAGCCGAACGTCACCCCGGCTAATCGCTGCATGTACGCTAATGTAAAAGTGCTAACACGCTCGCTCAGGTGATTAACATTCTCCGGCTAATCTTGTGACCGAGGTCGAGCGTCGCACCACCCAGCTTTTAGCCTTGACCCCGCAGGAAACGCTGCTCATCGATCAACTGGAGGGGAGGAGGAATGTGGGTCTGAGCCTCCAGAGTTTACCAGAAGAAAAGAAAGGCAAACACTAAAAACCACAATATCAATAAATAGGAGCAGAACTTTGCTCCGGGGTTCTGAAATGACAATATTTCCATGTAGCAGCTCCGTAAAGCCACGTCATAAATCTTCTTGTTTACATTATTTTTTTGGACGTTTCACAGAAAGACTGTAAAGGACTGTAAAGAACCACAGAGAGGCAAACCATGAACTCGCTGCAGCATTTGTACCAAAGCCAAAGTTATTCATAAAGCACCTTTAAAACAGCAAGAATGGTGCAGAAATAAAACAGTAAGCCAGAAAAATGGTAGAAGAATGGTGTAAAATGGTAGAAAATGGTAGAAAAAGGAAGAAAAATAGTAGAAGAATGGTGTAAAATGGTAGAAAGTGGTAAAAAAAATGGTATAAAGTGGTATAAAAGTGGTAGAAATAGTAGAAAAATGGTAGAAAATGGTAGAAAAATGGTAGAAAATGGCAGAAAAATGGTAGAAAGTGCTAGAAAAATGGTAGAAAATAGTAAAAATGGTAGAAAGTGGTAGAAAAATGGTAGAAAGTGCTAGAAAAATGGTAGAAAATAGTAAAAATGGTAGAAAGTGGTAGAAAAATGGTAGAAAAATAGTAGAAATGGTAGAAAAATGGTAGAAAATGGCAGAAAAATGGTAGAAAAATGGCAGAAAAATGGTAGAAAACGATAGAAAAATTGCAGAAAATGGCAGAAAAATGGTAGAAAATGATAGAAAGTTTTAGAAAATGGTAGGAAAATGGTAGAACAATGGTAGAAAAATGGTAGAAAAATGGTCGTTCTTGTCCTTTCTGAGTTTAACCAGTCAGGGTGGAGTCAGAACTTATATTCTACCCTATAAACTCCACAAACACCACATCTAATTCTTTGTTTTACTTTATTTTTTGTGACATTTTGCAGAAAATCCAGAGAAAGACGGTATAGACCAACTGGGAATCGAACCATGAACTTGCTCCAAGTCTAATTTATCATAAAGCACCTTTAAAACAACAAGAATGCTGCACAATGAAAATACTAAGCAAGACAAATGGTAGAAAAATGGTAGAAAAATGGTAGAAAAATGGTAGAAAACGGTAGAAAATGGTAGAAAATTGAAGAAAAATGGTAGAAAATGGTAGAAAATGGTAGAAAAATGGTAGAAAATTGAAGAAAAATGGTAGAAAATGGTAGAAAATGGTGGAAAAATGGTGGTTTGTGTCCTCTTTAAGTGTAACCAATCAACATGGAGTAGGCACTTTTATCTCTCTATAAAACCCAATAAAAACCACATCATAGTACTTTGTTTTTACATCATTATTGCATTATGGCGTTTTGCAGAAAATCTGGAGAAAGACACTATACACCAGCTGGGAATCGAACCACAAACAAGCTCCAAGTTTAATTTATCAGAAAGAACCTTTAAATACAACAAGAATGCTGCAGAATTAAAACAGTAAACCAGAAAAATGGTAGAAAATGGTAGAAAATGGTAGAAAATGGTACGATGGATGAGGAACTTCCTGCCGTTGGGCCATGAACAAAGGTTGAGGCCACCTAAAGACGACCTGCAAGTTCCTGCAGTTTTAAGCAGTCTAATAAAAGTAAAAGTCAGTTTGAACTGAGTACGAAGAGGCGAGTTTCTGAGCAGCTCTGACATGAAACATGAAGCTGCCTCGATTTGTTCTGGTTCCTCTGCGCTCCGAAGCTCAACAGGGAGGAACCAGCCCGTTTAAAACCTTTAAAAAGAAAGATTAAACCCCTAAAATCAATCCTCGTTCAGTGGAGGGAGGACAGCCGAGGAGTTCTAGAAGACAAGCAGCTGTATTTTTATCGCACGAAGAATTACATCAGTCTAATTGAGTAACATGGAGCCGAACCAAATCGCGATTTAACAGACTGCACTGATAACTCCGGATTTTCACAATAAAATCTCTGAATCGGTGCCAAGAGTTCGGCCGTCTGCTTGCAGAGAGATAAGACTCGATCAAAGCGACACCTCAGACGACGCAAATAACTAAAGACGTGAAATAAATTAAACGAAATGAAGGTTTCGGGGCTTGCATGCGATTTGGTGAGGCTGTCTAAATCCTCAGACGTTTCCCTTCTTCATGCTAGGCTAAGCTAAGCTAGGCTAAGCTAACGTCTACCCTCATGTTTACGGGACTGAAATGCAGCAAAACATCGGATTTTTCTTTGGAATTTCCTGATTTTATTTGAGTTTTTATCAACTTTAAACAGTATTTTGCTCATTTTAATGACTATTCGACCTCTTTAACGCCGTCTTGGTTTTAAATTCTGATAATTTTACGACCTTCTGTTGGTATTTTCCCGCCCTGTGAAGCCCTTAGCATCCTGGATCCTGCAAAGCTGTATCTTTGAATGCTGAGAACGTCCAATAATGAGAGTGAGACGTGACGGTAGAAAGGCCGAACAAGGCGAATCAAAGCACACGGGAGCCGATTTAAAGAGACGGAACGACGAGCAGCAGCTGGTTTCTGCTTCTCAGGTGCAGCAAAATGAAAACCCAACGAGTCCACGAGGTGTTTGTGCCTCAGCTCAACACATCTGGGCCTGTTGGTCGCTGGTCTGGAGTCGCAATAACAGATTTCCTGCGCGATGACAGGCTGTGATTAGATCATCCGACTCTCTGCAGCAGCCTGGAGCTTTGTTAGCGTCGCTGCTTCGGGTACAGGAGTGAAACCAGAGGTCGTCTTTAGAAGTGGTGACCTTGGCACTGTTCAGACTCTGTTATTGAGCGAAAACACAAGTGGCTGCAGCTTCTCTTCTCACTAATCTACAGAGCAAAGTTCCAAATAAATAAAGCACCTTTTAAACCTGAGCTTGGTTCTACAAAATGCTTCACAACGTCCGTCCCTTCAGTTTATTCACAAAGCAACTTGGAGTTTAGTGTTTTGCCCACTTTGGGGATCGAACCGACAACCTCATAATTAGTGGACAACTAACACAAGGTTTATCACCAACGCTAACATCTCGTCTTGCTGGCAGCAGGGCAGGATGAAAGAATGAACTCTGCACCTTCAGTAAAACTTTTCTGTCAAGATTTTTGAAATTCAGAAAATTTGAAGCCTCAGAAGCTCAGCGAACTAAAATAAGAAGAGAAGAGCAGCGCGAGAAGCTGCTGTGGTCCATGTCTCCTCCTGCATGACGGTTGAAGCACTTTAATTATTAATCGACTAGTTGGGGAACAGAAAAATATTCTTATAATTGATTAGACAACTTTTCAAGCAAAAAAAACCCAAGAAAAATAGCAGAAAAAATGCAGAATTAAGGCAGAAAAATGCCAGAAAAAAAAGCATGAAAAAGGCAGAAGAAAGCAAAGAAAAAACCCAGAAAAAAATAGCAGAAAATAGCAGAAAAAATGCAGAAGAAATGTAGTAAAAAAGCTAGAAAAATTGCAGAAAATAAGGCAAAGGAAAAGCAGGTGAAAGCCAGAAAAAAACAAGAAAAATGGCAGAAAAAGAGCAGAAAACAAGCAGAAGAAAGGCAGGGAAAAGCAACTAGAAGAATATTCTTATAATTGATTGGGTAACTTTTCAAGCAAAGAAAAAAACAGAAAAATGGCAGAAAAAAGCAGAAAAAAGGCAGAAGAAAGGTAATAAAAAAAGCCAGACAAAAGGCAGACAAAAGACCAGAAAAAATCCAGAAAAAGGCAGAAAAAATCCAGAAAAAGGCAAGAAAAAGGCAGAAAAATGGTGTGAAAATGGCAGAAAAAAAGGCCAAAAAAAGCAAAAGAAATGACAAAAAAAGCAACAAAAAAGGCAGAAAAAAGGCAGAGAATAGCCAGAAAAATGGTGTGCACACAGCAGGAAAAAAGGCCAAAAAAAGCTAGAAAAATGAGCAAAAAGGCAAAATAAAGGCAGAGAAAATCAGCCAGAAAAATATTCTTATGATTGATTAGGCAACTTTTCAAGCAAAAAAACACAACAGAAAAATGGCAGAAAATAACAGAAAAAAGGCTGATGACAGGCAGGAAAATGCCAGAAAAGAGCAAGATAAAGATCAAGAAAAATGGTGTGAAAAGGGCAGAAAAAAAGGCCAGAAAAGGTAGAAAAAAATGGCAGAAAAAATCAGAGGAAAGGCAAAAGAAAGGTAGTAAAAAAAAACAGAATAAAGCAAGAAAAAAGGCAGAAGAAAGGCAGAAAAAAATGTATAAAAATGACAGAAAAAAGCAAAATAAAATCCAGAAAAAGGCAGGAAAAAAGGTAGAAAAATGGTGTGAAAATGGCAGAAAAAATTAGAGGAAAGGCAAAAGAAAGGTAGTAAAAAAACAGAAAAAGGCAAGAAAAAAAGGCAGAAGAAAGGCAGGAAAAAGCAGAAAAAAGGACAAAGAAAGGTAGTTTAAAAAAGCCAGAAAAAAGGTGGACAAAAGACCAGAAAAACATCCAGAACAATGGCAGAAAAACAACAGAAGCCCCTTTAAGACCAGAACCTTATTCTGCTAGAATAAAGCTCCCAGTCCAGGGTGACTCGGAGACGACGACCAGCTCCAGTCTTCTGTTTTCTCCATGTCCTCGTCCATCTTTAGCATGAAATTCACCTTCACAGTCCAACAGAACAAACCTCCATTGTTCTGTTTCCAACTCGGGACTGGAGTTAGAAGCTACTATTACTGCAGAGGAACCCGACGAGGAGGCCGAGAAGGATTTTAGAAGGGCTTTAAGAAGCGAGAGAAGATTCCCTGGTGTCTGATCTTTTCGGGTCGTCTTCTCCCCCATGCTGTTCGTGATTCTGCTAAATATTTACTCAGACAGAAAGAGGGAAGTTTAGCTGGAGGCTTCTTTGGCTTCCTCCTCCTCAGATTCCCCCTCCTGCTCCTGCTCCGGTTACACTCTTCCTCCTCTCCATCCTTTCCTCCTCCTCCTCCCTCCCACCTCGGCTCCTTTAAACACTGCTCTCTTTCACCACGACTCCGCGGCAGCGTCACTTCCTTTAAAACGCCCCGTTCACCTTTTGCCCTCCTCGCTTCCCCGCTCGCCTCCACGCAACAGCGAAAACACACACTTGCGATGGGCCTCGGGCCGGCCGTGTTATGGCAAACACACCTAATAGATAATGGGATGTGTCACACTCGCTCTGCCTCGCCTCCTAAACCACAAACACACATGTGGAGTCGGTGCAAGCCCGGGCGAAGTTCTTCAGCAGCGCATGAAGGCAACAGTCTACTAACGCTGGGTAAATACGCAGCCCGGTGAGTCAGGCCCGGCCGTCACGGGACGCCATTAGCAGCGCCGCTCTGCTAAATCTGCTCCAACAGCAGCTAGAAGAGAGAAGCAAGTCGAGAGCCTGCTTCCACTCGATTAGAGTCAAAGTGTCCCCGAGTGCCGCTTCTTAAGGCAAATCTAATCGTGTCCGCTTTCACTCGAGATAGACGACCGCCGTCACATGTCGCCGCGGCTATTTTGGTCCCATTCACACATAAATCTAGTTTGCTGACCTCCTGAACTACGAGCAGACTGTTTCATTTCCTGCTCCTGCCTCGTTTTAACTCGTTTCTCTCTGCAATGTGAAGCCCTGCACCGCTATGGAAGCTCAGACATGCCTCCTGACAGACAATAGAGGGGAAAAAACAAGCAAAAGTTGATTTTTTGTTTAAAAAAACTGCAAAAAACTGGAATCAGCATGTTCAGAAAGGTTTACCAACGTGTCCACCAACGTGCTGCAGATATTTACCTATTTATAGTTTCAGTCTTTCCTCTCCACTCTGCTCATCGACTCCAGAGATGTTTCACCATGCTGGATGTATCGTCCATCAACCTGCTCAGTTCAGGCAAGTCTACGTCGCTTTGGAAGCATTTCTCAGTAGTTTTAATCACTTTGAATGTGAATATTTTCATTTTCATTTCATTTTGGACAAGTTTGTGTCATTTTAGACTAATTTTGAGTAAATTTGGACGTGTTTATGTTAATTTGGACCAATTTTGAGTCATTTTTTTGATATTTTCAAGCATTTTGGACGAGTTTGAGTCATTTTAGACCATTTTTTCGTAATTTTGGACGTGTTTATGTTAATTTAGAACAATTTTGAGTCATTTTTAATCTGAATATTTTCCTTTTAACATCTTCTACTGACTCTTCATCATCATCTGTAGGAAGATGTTCCTCCATGCTGGATGTATCTCCAACTACTGTCTCCTCTACTGTTTCTGAGCCATGCTGCATTTATTTATTGATCCAGTAGGTTGGATTTTCCTCTCAGTCTCTCTCGTTGTCTTTATTTTGTCTCTTTTGCATCTCGTTTTTGTTGTTTTGTGTGTCATTTGTGTTGTTTTGTCTCTTTTTTGTTGTTCTATCTTGTTTCTGTCGTTCTGTTTCGTCCATCTGTTGCCTCTTTGTGCCTGTGAAGGTTCTCAGTCGTCCAGGTCATGGTCGTCCTCGTAGCTGTAAAGTCGTGCATCGTCGGCGTATTGGAGCATCCTGATACGCCAAACAGACGCCAGACGTTCTGAGCTTCAGTCGTAGAATCTGGACTCGCTCGAGTTGCTGGAAGACGTTTCACCTCCCATCCAAGATGAGGAAGTCTTGGAGAAAGTCTCAAGCAAGTCCAGATGCTACGATTGAAACCACGAGGATCGCCTCTTTGTGGTCACTTTGTGTCTCAGTTTTGTTGTTCTTAGTCTCGTTTTTGACAATTTGTGTGTTATTTGGGATGTTTTGTGTCGATTTCTGGCATTTTTTCAATCTTTTTTGTTTGAATTTGTCTTGTTTTTGTCATTTTGTGGCTTGTTTTTGAAGTTTTGTGTCTTTCTGTGGTCGTTTCGTCTCGTTTTAGGACATTTTGAGTATTGTTTTTAGTCCTTCTGGACAAATTTCAACCATTTCAGACACATTTTGAGCCATTTTAAACCATTTTTTAGTAATTTTGGACGAGTTTATGTCAGTTTGGACCAATTTTGAGTCTTTTTTTAATATGAATATTTTCATTTCTACAACCTCTACTCTGCTCATCATCTGTAGGAAGATGTTCCTCCATGCTGGATGTATCTCCAACTACTGTCTCCTCTGTTTTGAAGCCCTGCTGCATTTATTTATTGATCCACTAGGTTGGATTCTCCTCTCAGTCTCTCTCGTCGTCTCTATTTTGTCTCTTTTGCATCTCATTTGTGTTGTTTTGTCTCTTTCTTGTTGTTCTATCTTGTTTCTGTCGTTCTGTTTCGTCCATCTGTTGCCTCTTTGTGCCTGTGAAGGTTCTCAGTCGTCCAGGTCATGGTCGTCCTCATAGCTGTAAAGTCGTGTGTCGTCGGCGTATTGGAGCATCCTGATCCGCCAAACAGACGCCAGACGTTCTGAGCTTCAATCGTAGCATCTGGACTTGCTCGAGTTGCTCCAAGATGTTTCACCTCCCATCCAAGATGAGGAAGTCTTGGAGAAAGTCTCAAGCAAGTCCAGATGCTACGATTGAAACCACGAGGATCGCCTCTTTGTGGTCACTTTGTGTCTCAGTTTTGTTGTTCTGAGTCTCGTTTTTGACCATTTGTGTGTTATTTCGGATGTTTTGTGTCGATTTCTGGCATTTTTTCAATCTTTTTTGTTTGAATTTGTCTTGTTTTTGTCATTTTGTGCCTTGTTTTTGAAGTTTTGTGTCTTTCTGTGGTCGTTTCGTCTCGTTTTAGGACATTTTGAATATTGTTTTTAGTCCTTCTGGACAAATTTCAACCATTTCAGACACATTTTGAGCCATTTTAGACCATTTTTTAGTAATTTTGGACGAGTTTATGTCAGTTTGGACCAATTTTGAGTCTTTTTTTAATATGAATATTTTCATTTCTACAACCTCTACTCTGCTCATCATCTGTAGGAAGATGTTCCTCCATGCTGGATGTATCTCCAACTACTGTCTCTTCTGTTCACTGTTTCTGAGCCATGCTGCATTTATTCTATTGATCCAGGAGGTTTCATTTTCCTCTCAAGACCATTTCGGATTAGGTTATGCTATTTTGAACTGTGTTTTTATCAACAGTCTTTGGGAGGTTTGTGTCATCTTTAGTCAATTAGGACAATATTTCAATCAATCAGGCAAATTCATGTCATTTTGGACGCCTTTTTCAAGTGTTTTGGACGAGTTTTTGCCATTTTTGGCCAATTTTCAGTCACTTTACTTCACCGATTGATCAGAATCAGTCATGCTGAGGAGCTTTCTACAGAATCCAGTGCCATCGCTTTATTTGTTGGACAATTTTTTTAAGTAGACATGGTGAACACAGCAAATCCAATGATGATCTTATGCTCAGTTTTCTCGATTCCGACGTCCAGAGAGGTTTACGGGCTGACACATGTTGACTGATGAGCCCATTGAAAACTGAATGAACCCGACTGCATCTCAGCCAGGCTCTGATTTACAACCGCTAACGCTGCCGCCGTCGTTGTCGAGTGGGAAAGCAGCAGAAGAAAGGTGCAAATGGACCAAGTTGGACTTAAGTTGTCACAGGACCTCTTAGCAGTGGAATTTTCACCATAAAAAACTACAAAGATGGCCGATTTGCAGGGGATAAAGATCAGAGACGGCCTCTGGAAGTATTAAAAACATCATTCCGTCCATGTGGGGCTTCAGCATCAAAAACAAAGAGGAGAACTCTGCTTTTTTTCTGGCTTTACAACCTGTTTCTGCCCTGTCCACCTGCTTCATTCCTGCCCGGTTCATGTGGAAGGAGGCAGCAAACCGAGCGGATCAGTCGCCGCTTCCACACTGGCCGGTTGTCTTCAGCCACTGGGACGGAAACCCGCCTCCGCTGAACCGAGGAAAGTGTTTCACTCTGGGTCACGACCAGAACACAGACCGAGGCCGGAGACGTAAATCTGGCTCGGCTGCACATACGTGTGAATGTGAACATGTGCCAGGCCGGATCGAGCTGCTGAAACTGATTGTTCCTGCTATGTTTCTTTGGCGGTTTCTTTCTTTTTCTTACGCCACTTTGAACCCCAATTTGACCCCCTAAACATGCTCAAAAACTCCCCAAATTTGGCACACCCATCAGGACTGGTGAAAAATTTGATATTTTGGGGGAATTACACATATGAATGGCAAAATGACTCAATAGCGCCACCTTGAAAATTGGGCTTTAGTGGAGTTAATACGGCTAGTTTCAGGTAAACTCGTGAAATTTGGTACACAGGTACAGTAGCCCGAGAAAAAAACATTCCTGCTTTTAAAATTTCAAAAAGAGCTCAACAGCGCCCCCTACAGCACGTGGTGCACAGGCATTGGAATTTAATGAGCTACTCCCAGGATTTTTATCCCATCTTCACCAGATTCGCTGTGTGGCATCTTGACCCCTCCAGGATGAAAAGTTATCAAAATCTTGTGGCTGCGTCACACGGTGTGGGCGTGGCAGGGCGGCCATTTTGAACAAAAAAGCTTAACGGCGCCCCCTAGAACAAGTGGTGTGCAGGCATGTGAATTTAACAAACTCCTCCCAGGATTTTTATCCGATTTTCACCAAATTGGCTGTGTGGCATCTAGACCCCTCCAGGATGAAAGGTTATTAAAATCTCGTGGCTACGTCACACGGTGTGGGCGTGGCAGGGCGGCCATTTTGGACAAAATCGCCAAATGGAACGAAATTGGTTTTGCAGGTGAAGGGATCCACGTAAAATCACCAAATCCACACAAAACCTCATTAATCTCAAGACCTAACGTTTAATATACATTTCAGGAATGGGCGTGGTCAAACGGCTCCACAGCGCCCCCTACAAATATTCAAATACTCATATAAAATCACTGTTTTATCCTACAAATATGAAATTTGGTACATACATATAGTATCCCAAGACCAACAGATTTGCACACTCCAATTATTATTGTTATTTTCCGACATTTTCAAATGCAATTTTGAGGGACTTGCAACGCTCAAAAATGCGTATAACTTGGCACGCACATGTGAACTGGCGAAAAATGTGATATTTTGGGGGATTTACACTTGTCCATGGCAAAATGACTCAACAGCGCCTCCTAGAAAGTGAAAAAGCAGGGTTTGGGACCGCCTACTTTCACCTACAGCTACGAAAGACGCACAAAAAAAATCCTCTAGCACCCATACCCACAATGCAACAGGAAAGCCGCCATTTTGAATTTACTGTCAGAAAATTTCACATTTTTGAGAGCGAACTCGTCCGAGGGGATAAGTCCTACAGATCTCATATTTTGCCCACATATACTACAAGCAGTTCTGAGAAAAACTTTTTAAAATGTTCCACAAAAGTGTGAGGGCGTGGCTATCGTGGCCCTCAGCGTTTTGGTGTTTCGCTGCTGTGTAACCAGCGCGTACATGCTTCAGAAGTCCTGAAACTTCACACGTGCGATCAGACTCCGGGCCTGATGACATGCATTTGGCGATATCCAGTCTCAGTTGTATTCTGATGAATGTCAGCACGCCACTGAACAGGAAGTGATGTCTAACTATCCTGTACGTGCTCCAATCGGCCTCAAACTTTACATACATGATCAAAAGCATATGGCGATGTCCCGTCTCGGTCACCGGCCAGCAAGAAGCTCGAACCCGTTCAACGCTGCCTGCAGCTTTAATTAAATCTGATTTTTTAAACAGATTATCGTGGCTAAACTCTCCCAGCACTGAGTTTTAAGTGACCAGGTGTTAATTTTCAGTCTATACTTGAGTCATTCTGGAGCTTCAGACCCTCTACATTTCCCATATGTTCCTATTTCCAAGCGTCTAAATGAGCAGCTCCAGCCCCGTCTGGCCAGCTCGCACGTTTTCCACCGTTTGCTGCTTTAAATTAGCAGCGGGCCTCCGACCAAAACCTTCCGCTGGCATCTTTCAAACATCAAGTCCATCAACCGAGGTCCCGGGAGGCGGCGGTAGCAGCGGCGGCTGGTGGAAAGTCACAAGTTTCAGCTCCAGTGTTTTCCTTTTGCTGCTTCTGGCCACTTAGCGCTAAGTGCAGCCAGACGTTTCGTGAAATAACAAACATCACGACGCCCGTTGAGGCGGGATCGAATCGAAATACCTTCTGGTACCATCTGATGTATAGATGCTGCACCAAGCATCCAGAACTAAGCATCTAAGTTTGCAGCTTTTTGAGCTTTCTGATTGGACAGTTTCTCATTTAAATCCTAATTTTGAGTCTTTTAACTGAAACACAACATGCTCAGGTGAATTTTTTGGTGTCAGGACCTGAAATCCTGGTGATAAATCTGACTTAAACCCCTAAAAACTCATCATTTCGTGTCGTATTTAGAGGAGCAAGTTGTTGAAGACACATTCAGCACGGTGAAACATCTTCCTACAGCCGATGAGCAGAGTTTGTAGAGACTGTAGACGACAAAAGTGCTCAGAAAAGACACAAAATGAGACAGAAAACAAAGAAAATCGGACACGAAATAACCAAAAAAGAGACATAAACATGCCTTAAAATGACCAAAAGACACAAAACAACAGAGCGGAGACAGAAACGTCTGTCGAGGCTGTAAAAAGGGAAGTTTTCATGTGAGTCACAGTGACTCAGAGTTTGTGCTGAAGGAGAAAAGTTGTCCAAAAGGGTCCAAAGTGACCCAAAACCTGTTCAGAATGAGGTAAAGTCATCAAAATGGATCCTGAGAGGAAAATCAAACCAAGGAGGTTCTGTTTTTGCCAGCATTGGTTTGTTTGTTTGTTTTTGTTCAAATAACTCCAAAAGTTCTGGACAGATTTGGATGAAATATTCAGGAAATGTGTGAAATGGGACAAAGAACAAATGATGACATGTTGGGACTGATCTGGATCACCGTCTGGATCCAGGATTTGTTTAATTTAAGGATACTTTCCCATTGGTAGATTGTGTTGGGGTGGACTGAAGCTGCTTGGTGGAGGTCTGGATCTCTGAGGGCTTTTCTACTTTTATTTTTATCTACCAAAGTTGACACACTCTGCTGTTGGAAAGCGTTTTGGAGTGTTTGACACTGGGGTTGGCAGGTCCACGTAGTAGAACCACGGCGACGTTCTAGAGCTCGGCAAATACCACCACAACCAACCAATATTCAGATATTCCTATATTACGTTTGTACAGCAGGTCAGCTACCATACTGTTGGTTCGCTAACGTAGCCACTCTAGACCAGTGGTTCTCAACTGGTCCAGCCTCAGGACCCACTATGTCTCTATTATTAATGGTCGCGACTCAAATTTTTGAAGTTTGCTGTTCCTGTTAACAGATTAAGGTTTATTTGGGTGGAGTCTCAACGCAGTTTGATAATAACTTTGGAAAATCTTAGCTTATTTTTTGCTCATTTTGGTATAATTGGACACTTTTGCCAAGTTTCTGGCATATTTTGGAACATTTTGACAGATTCTGAGCACATTTTGGTTCATTTTTAACACATTTTAGCATAAATTAACCCATTAACCTGGCAGAGACAAATCTAGAGGTTAATAGTGGGCAACTACTGGTGTCACCACCACTAAATATCCTGCTGCTGAAAGCAAACTGTGTCGTAAGAAACACTTCCTTCAAAATAAAAGACTTTATACCTTTATTTTTTGGGGGGAGGAGGGGTTCATGCTTCTCTCTCTCTCTCTAAAAATGGCTTCGCGACCCACTTTTGGGTCCCGACCCACCAGTTGAGAACCACTGCTCTAGGCTACTTGGAACTACACCGTACTTGGCCTTAAGGTTAAGATCAGCCTTATTATTACCTCCACCAAGGACGTTGTGTTTTTGCCGGCGTTGGTTTGTTTGTTTGTTTGTGTTCAAAAAGCTTGAAAACTCATGGACGGATTTGGATGAAATGTTCAGGAAATGTGTGAAATGGGACAAAGAACAAAGGATGACATGTTGGGACTGATCCGGATCACCGTCTGGATCCAGGATTTGTTTAATTTAAGGATACTCTGTCATTGGTAGATTGTGTTGGGGGTGGACTGAAGCTGCTTGGTGGAGGTCTGGATCTCTGAGTGCTTTTCTAGTTCTAACTATGTCCTACTGACGGAAGACATTTCTGAGTTTACTCTTCTTCCATGGAGGTGCAGGATTTTAGATTGCAGTGAAAAATGAACCACGTTGAGGATAAATGTGATATTCAAAGAATGTCAAACACAGACTTTGCTTCTCAGATATCAGGGGATCATTTCTGCAAACACGACTTCACCGATAAACACTGCCGGAGTCTTACCTGTGAGAAACACCTGCGATGCTCCTTCTCTGCTCCCGAACACCTGTAGACCTGCGAGGCTCCTCCTCCCTCCCTGCCGGGCTCCACCCCCAGGTGCGGCAGGTGGGGATGCTGCAGGGGGAAGACGCCGCCGGCCGGGTGGAGCTCCCTGTCTCTGGGCCCGGGCCGGTGGAGGGGGGAGGAGAAGGGCGAGGCGGGGCGGGACAGCGGCGAGACGGGAGGAGGCGGAGCGGTGACGGAGCTCCAGTCGAAGCGGTGGCGGCCGGGGGAGGAGCGGGAGAAGGGGTGAGGCGGGGGGACTCGCTGCTCCCTGTGGTGGGGTCGGTCCGGGTGGCGCTGAGGGCCGCTGGTGGTGGAGCTCAGGGTGGGAGGCTCCACCTCCTCGGCTGCCTCGGTGGTCTCCTCCTGGGCGACCCTCCCCGCCTCCTCTTCGTCAGCCCCCCTCTCCTCCACCTCCTCCTCCTCCTCCTCGGTCCTGCTGGGTTCAGGAGCCTCCTCGTTCAGTGGGTCTTCGGTTCCGTTGACGGTGTGTCGAGCCTGACGGTTGGGTCGGTGCAGCGGCAGAGAGAAGGGGACTCTGCCGTAACCGAACTGGCCTGGACGGATGGAGGAAGACCTGCTGGTTTAGAGAGAAGGAATATTTAGATTTAAAGTCGGACGGAAGCAGCAAGACGAAGAATGAAGCAAAGAAAACGAACTCAGACGCATCACGCTGCGGCTTTTCTGCAAAAATAACACATGAACACTGGCACTGGGCTCATATTTTTGAACTAACTTACAAAATAAGTGAAGGAGATTATTTAATTTCATCCAGTTTCAGGCTTCTGGGAGTCGTTTTTTTAAAATTGTATTTAAAAGACACAGAATTTGTTCCCATACAAACAGAAAAATCAAACCTAACTGATTTAAAAAGCTCGTTTAAAACTGCCTGAGACGACCAGAGCGCAGGCAGCAGCAAAAACAGGTGCAAAAAGAGCTTCAGAGAAAAAAGCAGTAAAATATATTGAACTTATGAGAATAAACTTGAAGAAAAAATAAAAATAACTTATTAAAATTAGCAGGAACAGGAGAGAGGCTTTTAAGAAGAAGGTCTGGTTGCAAAAAATGAACACAAAAGGTAAATTTTATGGAAATAAAGGTTGAACAGGGAATCAAATAGCAGCAATTAGCAAACCGCTGAATTTGAGATTTAGGATCTGTGTTATTCAGGGTGTCTGAGCCTGTAAAACCATCCTTCCATTATCTAGACACCGGTTAATCCTCTGCAGGGTCTGGAGTCTATCCCAGCCGACTAGGTTCACCTGGACATGTCTCCAGCCAATCACAGGGCTACATAAAGAGACAGACGACCAAGAACACTCTCATTAAATCACATCTAATTTAGAATCATCAGTTAACCCAGGCGTCCTAACCGGGACGCGAACCGGGGATCTTCTAGCTGTGAGGCGACGCTGCTAACCAATGATCCACCGTGCCTTTGATGGCACGTTCCCTCATGACCGGAGTCATCTGAGGCGTTGCTGCTTTGGTCAACATGTGACATGTTGGGGTGGCCTTTTATTGTCCCCAGTATAAGGAGTGTCTGAGTACTGCTCATTGTGTTGGAGCAGCGTCTGGATATGCCACACCCATGGACTGAATGGAATTAATGCATCACTGAGGCAGTGGTGGACTCAGATTTGGGACACTAATCAAGAGAAACATCCATTTAGTACAAGTACCAGACAGTATACGCTCACTTCGGGTGGTGCACTTCATGTGGCATCAATATTTTACATGGGGCATTTATATTTTTGTTCAGTGTAGTTTTTGAGGCATTCAACATAAGTTTTAAACCAAGCAGGCGAAGTTGTACAGCATCAAGAGCAGCCTGCAACAAGGGTAGTACCATGGCAGTAAAGGGCAGTATCGTCAGCATACGCTCACTTTGGGTGGTGCACTTCATGTGGCATCAGTATTTCACATGGGGCTTTTATGTTTTTGTTCAGTGTATTTTAATGATGGAACATTACTGCATTTTTATAAGATGGTTATTTTTCTTTTATTTTACAGTATTTTTGTGCTCCGGCTGCAGGAATATCACATTTTTTGTTGTCGTTTTTTACAGATTTTTTTAAAAATGTCGTCATAAATCAACATAAAGGGTTTTTTTGATTCACTGAGATTATTTTTTGCTTTAAGTTTGAATTTTTCTGAATCATGTGGTGAAAATTCCTGCATTTCTTCACATTGTGATGTACAGTTTCACCACAGAAGAACCAAATATGTCAGTTTGCTCCGGCATCGTTCAGCCTGCAGAGGAGAAACCAGAGCGTCGGGATGAATTTATGATGCGAGCAGCAGCAGAGTGACTCCAGCCTGCCTGATAGAAACCAGGAGAGCTGATGTAACAGCGACGGGCTCGACTCCAGGCGGCTCCACTCTGAACATCATAACAAACAACGTCAGCGCTCCGGGATCCTCAGCACCTCCGACCCAGAAACCCCTTCGTCCTCCAGGTTTCTGACGAGCTACCAATCTTTCCTTCGTCCAGAATGCGCTGCCTGGTTTTGCTCATCCTCACACTGACTTCACATTTGAGGATTAAAACGTCTAATATTTAAATTTTAGCTGCTCTGTGGTGAATTCCTGTGAAAATGCAGCCAAATTCTAACAGCAGCGTTCAGTTTTTACAAAATACGACTAAAAATCTGCAAAATTTGAAGCTTCTTTGATCAAAAACAAGAATAAATTGCGTGAATTTAACAAAAAAAGTCACTCGTACTTCAGTTCCCAAAGCAGCTCAACAGACAGGAGATGTTCAGGGTTGGAATTATTAATATTTAAGAGTCAAAACGTCTAATAGTTAACATTTTAGCTGCTCTGTGATAAATTAGTGTAAAAATGCAGCCAAATTTAAACAGCAGCGTTCAGTTTTTGCAGAATACGGTTTAAGATCTGTTAAATTTGAAACTTTTTTGACGCCAAAAGCAAGAATAAATGCTTGAATTTAATAAAACAGCTCACAAAGCAGCATTTAGACTGGAGCTGTTTTAGGATGACATTATTATTATTATAATTATTTGAGAATTAAAACGTCTAATAGTCAACATTTTAGCTGCTCTGTAATAAATGATTGTAAAAATGCAGCCAAATTCTAACGGAAATGTTCAGTTTTTACTAAACATGATTAAAAATCTGTAAAAATTGAGTGTTTAACGAGCAGAAACAAGAATCCCCATCGACATGAGGTCACTGTAAAAACTGAGGATGTGAATTTAACTAAAGATTTCAGCACAGCTTTGAGCAGTGACTTGATTTATGCTGCAAAGAATATTATTGCTGAGGTCCCCGGTTCACGTCCCGGTTAGGACGCCTGGGATCTTCCTGTGTGGAGTTTGTGGGTTTTCACCAGGTTCTCCAGCTTCCTCCCACAGTCCAAAAACATGCTGAGGTTAACTGATGATTCTAAATTGTCTGTAGGTGTGAATGAGAGTGTGCTTGGTTGTCTGTCTCTATATGTAGCCCTGTGATAGACTGGAGACCCTACAGAGGATTATGCGGTGAATAGATGATGGATGGATGGATGGCACTACCTTAAATAATTGTTCCTTTGGTTTATAAAATATATTTAATACTCTGAAAAAATGTTCCTGATCCATAAAAAAATCTCCTTATTTTTAAATTTTTAGGTGTTTCATGTTGAAAAGAGTTGATTAACCTCAATGACGGATCATAAAGATGAAGATGCATCTTAAAAAACCTTTAGTTCTGCTGTTTTGGACGATAAACTCACCTCCTCGAGTTCAAAGCCTCCCGATTGGCTGAGACCGAGCGTCTGGTCCCGCCTCCTCCGCCCCTCACTGCTCCCGGATTGGTCGGCCTCCTGATGATGCGAGCCTGTTGGTTGTAGCCCAGCGAAGGTGAGTGATGATAGGGCGGCTGGTAAACAGGAACCGCGTCCTGATTGGCTGGAGAGAACTCCGGCTGGTAGAAGGGAGGCGACCGATTGGTCTGCCCTGGAACGGGAGGCCCCGCCTCTCCAGCAGGTGTGTTCCGATACAGAGGCAGTCCAGGGTTACGATTGGAGGGGATGGGCGGGGCGTGGTAGGGCCGGTGTTGCCCCGGGTAACGGTGGGGGTAGTAGGGGTTCACAGGTGAGACGACGGCAGGTCTGACGCCCCCCGGCAGGTAACCCGCCCAGGTGTGGGGGGAGTGGGAGAGGGGCGGGGTCTGGGGCGGCGGGGGAGGCAAACACCTCCTGCTCCTCTGGGAGACGCCGACGCCGCACGTCTGGGAGCATTCTGACCACTCCCCCCACACTGACCACACCCCCTCCGCTGGCTCCGCCTCCAACACCTGCCGAGACCTCCGACCTGAAACCTGAGACACAGAAAAACACAATTATTAATATTTTACAATCATTTATTAAAATACTTTTTTAGAGCAGCAACTAACAATCACTTTATTTATTTTTTAAATTTTTTTTTTTTTTTATGATCATTTTTAAACTTTTCCCACTGTAAAAAATAAATAAATAAACATAAAATAAAATAAAACTGTTAGTGTCATTTTCTGGATTATTCAAGTGGTTGTTTGTGAGAAAGCAGTGAAAATATTCAGTTTATCGTCACAGAAGAGCAAAGAAACAAGAACATATTCACATTTAAGAGGCTAAAATCACAGAATTTTCACTAGTTTTCCCTTAAAAAAGGCTCAAATCCATTAATCGGTTATTAAATCAGCTGAAAATATAACTTAACGTTTGACAACCAATGGATTAATCAACTAAAACAGGAAAATATTCACAGTTAAGAGGCTTAAATCCACTTTTCTCACTTAAAAATTACTTAAACCAATTAATCGATTATCAAAACAGCTGCCAATTTAACTTCACGTTACACAACTAATCAATTAAAACAGAAATATTCTCATTTAAGAAGCTAAAATCACAGAATTTTCACTTTTTTCCCTTAAAAAAGACTCAAACCAACTAATCAATTTAAAAAACAGCTGAAAATTTATTGACATCTCATGGATTAATCATTTAAAAGAGGAAAATATTCACATTTAAGAAGCTAAAATCCACTTTTTTCACTTATAAATGACTCAAACTGATTCACTGATTATCAAAAACAGCTGCCAATTTAACTTAATGTTTGACATCTAATGGATTCATCAATTAAAACAGAAGATATTCACATTTAAGAGGCTAAAATCACAAATATTAAGACTGTATTACTTAAAAAATGACTCAAACCAATTAATCAATGATCAAAATAACTGAAAATTTATGTTGGTGTTTGAAAACTAATCAATTAATCAATTAAAACAGGAAAATATTCACATTAAAAGCTAAAAATCCACTTTTTTACCCTTAAAAACGACTCAAACCGACTAATCGATTTAATAAACTGCTGCCAATTTAACTTAATGTTGGACAACCAATGGATTAATCAATTATAACAGAGAATATTCACATTTAAGAGGCTGAAGTTGAGGGTAATCTGTGTGAAACTACTTTAAAAATGTTCAGATTTAACTTCTAAAATGTTCAGAGGAATTAAAAAACGCCTGGTTTCATCCAGAATCTGTTGGTTTAGTTTGATTCTTGCCAGAAATTCCTGATTTGGTCTGAAATGTTCTGGAAAATGAGCTTTAAACCGTCATCAGAGGAGAAACAGCAGCTTAGTACAGAGTTAAAGGTCTGACAGCTAAAAGACGCTCCGATGGGACGAGTCTGCAGCTCCACACCGTCCAGATCAATCGATCAATACACCTGATCTGGACTCAGAGTCCTGCTGTGGACCGTCACGGTTTCTACTTCCTCGTCTGCAGCTCCGGATAGTGGAGCAGCAAACCGAACAAAAGCCTCCATTGAGGAAGAAGCAAAACAGAAACGTCTGCTTTGGTCCCGATGTGGGTTTACAAGAAGGTAAACAAGAAGGTAAACAAGAAGGTAAACAAGAAGGTAAACAAGAAGGTAATTATGGAGGTAAACAAGCAGAGCAGACGGCGTGTGGACGGGAGCGAGCAGCCAGGTGGAGAAACATCCACACTGTAAAACATTAATGTTTTAACTGGGATCTTTTCAACATTTCACTTTTATTTGACAGATTTCACCCGTTTCTTTTTAAAATACAGATAATATCTAATAAAATCACAGAATAATATGATTTATTTACATGTTTATTGTAAGAAAAAGCACCGTCAGACTGTAAAATTCACTGTTTTTTAGCTAAAATATCACTTATTTAAATAAATGTCCCATTATTTGGAAGAAAAACTAGATAATGACTGGAAAAGGTAAATAATGTTTTATAGATTTTTCCTGTTTTGTTAAATTAAAGATAATATCCAGTAAAATCACAGAAAAAAGGAATTAAACTACATTTTAACTGTAAAAAAATAAAATAAAAAACTGTAAATGTTCATGTCAAAAATTTGTCTTTTTACAATTTTTTTTTTACAACATTTGCAAATTAAACTCTTAATTTAGAGCCAATTACTTTATTTTTTTTTTTACTGTACTTCAGTTTTTTAAAATTTTGTAGACATTTTTCATTATTTTAAAATAAACATGTATATTAAGGATTTACAAAAGTAAGGAGGATCATCTTTTTATAAGAATCACAGAATAAAAGGATTTATTTACATGTTTACTGTAAGAAAAACAAGGTCAGACTGTAAAATTCAATATTTTTTAGCAAAAATATCATTAATTTAAATAAATGTCCCATTATTTGGAAGAAAAACTAGATAATGACTGGAAAAAGGTAAATAATGTTTTATAGATTTTTCCTGTTTTGTTAAATTAAAGATAATATCGAGTAAAATCACAAAAAAAAGAATTAATCTACATGTTAACTATAAAAAATATAATAATTAAAAAGCCACAACTGTAATTAATGTTTACATCAAATATCTGTATTTTTACAAATGATTTTTTTACAACGGTTGAAATTTTAACTATTAATTTAGTGTCAATTACTATTTTTACTGTATTTAAATCAGCAGAACTGCCACTGTGCTGTTTTTACGTTTTACGTTGTTTGAAAAAGGTCAGTAATTTTTTTAAACTGTTATTTTACAGATTTTTCCTGTTTTGCTAAATTAGAGATAATTACTAGAAAAATTACCAAAAGAAAATTTTAATTTATAATTTACAAACAGGCCAAAACTGTAAATAACGTCTGGATTTTTACAACATTCAATTTCAAAAAACACTTTTTTTAACTGTATTTAAACCAGAAGAAATTCAATTATTTACAGATATTTTATGTCATTTAAAAGTAAAATTAGGTATATTAAAGATTGAAAATTAGTCAGTAATTTTTTTTAACTTTTTACAGATTTTCCCCATTTTTAAAAATTAACATTTAATAATAATATTTAATAAAAACACACAAAATAATTTATACTCACAAACAATAAAAGGACCAAAACTGTGATGTTCACAATAAAAATCTGCAATTTTAAATAATTATAATAAGCTTTTTTAAATTGTATTTAAACCAACAAACCCATTTGAATAATATAATAAATATATTCATAAATAATACAGATATTCTACAGATATTTTCCATTATTAAAGAAAAAAAGCACATTAAAGATTCAAAAATGGTCCGTATTATTTTCCAGATAGTTTTGTTGAATTACAGATAATATCTATAAAAATGTAAACGTCCACATTAACAATCTTTAATAATAAAATAATAATAAGCATTTTTATAAATAATAATTTTTACAACATTTCTGCTGTTTATTATCTGTAATTTTAAGGAGACACAGGCAAATAACTTTTAGAGTATTTATCTGATTTTAAAGATTTTTTTCTGTTTTATTAAATTATTGAAAATATAAAGTGAATTTACATGAAAACTGTATTAAATCTACATTATTTTACTGTATTTAAAGCAGCTGCAGTCGTTCTATTTGCCTCGGCTGGTTAGTTTTGGTTGTTAGATTCTCAGTGTTTTTAACCGACCGGTGAATTTCTCCAGAGTCTCCACACGAGCAGCTCCTGTGTCTGTCGGGAAACGAGGCGGGAGGGTGAGAACAGGAGGGTGAGGCGGGTGAGGAGGGTGAGGAGGGTGAGGTGTGCTCTGCTGCAGTGACATCAAACACACAGCTGCCACATTACTGGTCCCAGTAATGAGCTCCCAGCAGTGACCCCCAGCATCCGCCGTGACCTGCAGCTACTGGTTCGGGTCCAGCTGCACTGGGAGGGAGACGCTGGGAGTCGCTGGGAGCCGCCGATTAATCAGACGGAGGAGCTTTAAGGCCGAGGCTGGAGGAAAATTCACTTTACAGCTGCACAAAATAAGATGTGGTGGGAAAATGTTGAGCCAGAGTTTACTCAGAAAAGAAAATTACATTTAAAAAAACAAGCAGAGCCGAATAAAGATGCAAGATTTAAGCAGGATAAAATATAAATGTTTGGTTTCTGCATTAATACTTCCACGTCAAGCAAAGCTGATTAATTAAAAACAGTATGCATATTTAAAAAAGAGTTTTTATTTTCTACGACCAACATGCACTAGAAAAAAATCAATATTTTTTAGCGAAAATATCATTAATTTAAATAAATGTCCCATTATTTGAAAGAAAAACTAAATAATGACTGGAAAAGGTAAATAATGTTTTACAGATTTTTCCTCTTTTGTTAAATTAAAGATAATATCCAGTAAAATTACAGAAAAAAATAATTAATCTACATGTTAACTATAAAAAATATAAAAATAAAAAAGCCAAAACTGTAATTAATGTTTATATCAAATATTTTTTACAACGGTTGAAGAACAAAATAAATTTAGAATAAAATCTAAATTTTGTAGAATTTTTGCTTTTTATTTTACATATTTTTTCTACTTTAAAACGTAAATAAATATCTATAAAATGACAAATAAAAATATATTATAATAAGATTAAAAAAATATTCAGCATCTTTCTATTTTTTAAAACAAAAATTTTTATTTCATCAAACATAAAAAAGTTAAAATTCCACTAATTTTATCAACAAAACTACAAACATTAAACAACCAATATAAAGTGTCAATAATTGCATATTATTATTAAAATATATTCACAATATTAAACTTGAATTTAAGTGTTTTATCTATTTAACAAAAAAGGAAAATATTTATGAAATTACTGTGAATTTGTAAATGCATTTTAATGATGTTTTGTTGCCGAAAAGTTTAAATAAAAATTAAAAAATAACATTAAAGTTTTATTTTTCAGAAAATAACAAATACTCCAGCTTTGTGGGACAGAACATATTTTCTCCTTGTTGTTCAGCAGCGATTCAGACATTTTACTTTGATTTGATTTGAGAAGCTCGTCTCAGATTTCTGCTGATTCATAAAGTTGGTTTGTTTGGCTGCAGTGGAAGACGAGCCTTTCCTTCTGCTTCCAGCATTAATCAGAGCTTCACTGCCACAACGACACGTCCATGTTGTGACTCTTCGAAGTATTTCTTTACATAAACAGACAGATTAGGTTTTGTTTTCTGGGTGGAGGCGTCTTCATCCTCCTTTTGGACTGAAAAGCAGACCTGACGTCCCTCAGAAGGACCAGAAAGGTGCGACGGCGAAGACTCATCCAGCAGAAAGTTGAACCGAAACCTGCTTTTCTGCTGCAGCCCGGCGTGACGTCGCCTGGCAGGGAGCTGCTTCGACCAACCGGACGCCGTGAATCATCTCCTCTTCTGACGTTCGCTTTGCAGACGCAGCAGAAAAAGATGAAGCTGTTCTGCTGTTTTCAAGGCTTTGAAACGCTTCTTCTGCTTCTCCAACTCAACGTTTGTCACCCTGAAGCTCCTCTGCACCTCGTGTCTTTATTGTACACTGCAGCCTTTAGGAGTTGCTCATCGCTTTGCTTCTAAGTGCAGTTTCAGTTTGGTCCATGCTGCTGTGACTCCTTTTAAAGCTGCACAAATGATTTAAAAACCAACTGAACCATTTATTAAAGTCACGAAGCTGGAGAGGAGAGGAGTTTTCTCACTAAACGTCATGATAATTGTTGTAAAATGTAAAGTTCAGAGGCCTCAGCTTCTCTCTGATCAGCGTTTTCTCACCTCGACAGAACAAAACTCCTCCTAAAAAGACTAAAAGTGGAAGAAAGCCTCTTATTTTGAGTGACTCAGACCAGAGACGTCTTACATCAGCTGTGGCTGAACTCTGGCCCTGATTTCTGCAAAGCATGAGGACTATGGATTTAGTTTCCTATCTCTTCAAGAACTTAAAGTTCAGACAGGAACCATAACTGATTTAATGAGCCATTCGCAGTTTCCCTGTACCGGCCGTGTGGACTTAGACTTAGGCTTAGTCTTTGAGACAAGCATATACTACTAGGATCAACCAGGTAGCCCAGAGAACCGCAATGGGGTGGGAATTCATTTCTTTTTTTAATTTTAGCTTTAACTCTTTTGAAGAAGAGGGAAATATCCAATTGCAAAACATTGCTTGTTTCTACATAAACCAAATTCTTTTTGCTTAAACAAGAGGAAACAGTTGTTTTAGTGCTTGGTTCATTCCTAGGATCCGGATATCAGATCCTCATCTCGTCCACATCACATAAACTGTCATAAACTGACCAAAAATTACTCACAACTGTCTTAAAGCGTGTTGAAAATGACAAAAACACACTGCAAAACGACTCAAAATGTGTCTAGAATCAAAGAAATCTTTCAAAAATGACCAAAAAAATGTTCAAAATGCCTGAAAGCTTGTCCAAAAAAGAAATTAACTTGCCAACATGACTCAAACATTGTTTAGAATTCCTCAAAATATGTCCACAAACGCTATAAACGTCTCTAAAATGACCCAGAATGTGTCCAAAATGGCAAAAACATGCTAAAATGACCAAAAAATATCCATAAAGTCGGGAATTATTATTCAGAACTTGTCCAGAATTTGTCTCTGCTGACGCAAAACACGTCGAAAAGGACTCTGAATTTGTCCACAATGACCGAAGACGACTCAAAGTGTGTCCAGAATGACAAAAATGGTCCTGAACCATTCAAGCTGAATTACATAAACTTGCCCGATTCGTCTAAAATGACTCTAAATCCATCCAACATGGTCCAAACATTGTCCAGAAAGACTCCACATTTCTCCAAAATGAGAAAGAATCGACTAAAGCAACGAAAAATTACTCAACATTTGCTCAAAATGGCAAAAGAGATGTTTAGAATAACTCAAAGTTTGCCCAAAAAAACCTCAAAATGACTCAAACATGATCTAGAAAGACTCTAAAATGGTCAAAAAAGACAAGAACTTGTTCAAAATTAACCAAAATGGCTCAACATTTGTCAAAAATGACAAAAAATGTGTCCTAAACGGCTCAACATGAAGGGAAAATGACGCAATTGAGTCTTAAATTACTAAAATATTGCTTAAAAAGACTCAAACGTTGTCCAACACTATGTAAACATGGTCCAACATGACATGAACTTCCTCAGCATGACAAGGAATCGACCAAAAACGACTCCAACGACTCTGAATCGTCCAGTTCAGCCACTCTTTCTATGAACATGAGGCCACAGACTTCTGCTACCTTCAACCTTCTACCTACTGATGATGTCGTGACTCACCTTCCTCTTGGTCTTCGTCACGGAGGTCGTCGTCGCCTCCACGAAGCTCCACAGCACAAAGAGCCTGAAGAGAAGGAAAGCAGGAGGTGAGAGAACCGATCTGCAGCCTGAAAGAGCTCTTTAAGGCTTATTCCATGACCTCAGGTTGAATTACAGCTGGACGATGTCCTGACGTTTATTTAAAACGCTGTCGAGTGGACACCCGATCAAATGTTCCAAAGCGGACCCTCCACTTTCCACTACAGGTGGGAAGCCGGGGTTTCTTTTTTCCGCCAAGGCAAACATCTCAATCAACCCGTGGAAGCCTGAGAGGCACTAACCGACTGACGTGACCGAAATTAGACGGAAAACCTGCCCAACGTGGTTTAACTTGACCAAAAGGACCAAAAAATGTCCAAAATAACACAATGTTTGTCCAAAATGGCTCAAAGTTTGTCAAAAAAGAAAGACAAGTGTCCAAAATGGTACAAAATATGTCCAAAGTAACTCAAAGTTTGTCCAGAATGAGTCAACTCTTCTCCACAATGAGCCACAGTGTACCAGAAAAGGCTCAAATTTCATCCTAAATGAGAAGAATGTGTCCAAAATTTCTAAAGATTTGTCCAAAAACTACAAAATTTTGCCCAAAACGATTCAAAGTTTGTCTAAAAAGACAAAAAAACTGTCCACAATTACTGAAGAATCGTCTACAGTGACTCAACTTTTCTCCAAAATAACTCAAACTCGTGTAAAACGACAAAGTTTGTCCAAAGTGAAACAAACTCGTCCAGATTTACTTAAAATACGTCCAAGACCACTCAGTTTGTCCAAAATGGCTCAAAGTTTGTCGAAAAAGAAAGTCAAGTGTCCAAAATAACTCAAAGTTTCACCAAAATGACTCAACATTTGTCAGAAAAAGAAAGACAAGTGTCCAAAATGGTACAAAAAATGTCCAAAGCAACTCAAAGTTTGTCCAGAATGAGTCAACTCTTCTCCAAAATGAGCCACAGTGTACCAGAAAGGGTTCCAATTTCGTCCTAAATGAGAAGAACGTATCCAAAATCTCTAAAGATTTGTCCAAAAACTACAAAATCTTGCCCAAAACGATTCAAAGTTTGTCAAAAAAGACAAAAAAAACTGTCCACAATTACTGAAGAATCGTCTACAGTGACTCAACTTTTCTCCAAAGTAAATAAAAGTTGGTTCAACATGACTCAAAGTTTGTCGAAAAAGAAAGACAAGTGTCCAAAATGGTACAAAATATGTCCAAAGTAACTCAAAGCTTGTCCAGAATGAGTCAACTCTTGTCCAAATTAACTCAATCGTGCCAGAAAGGGCTAAAATTTCGTCCTAAATGAGAAGAACGTGTCCAAAATCTCTAAAGATTTGTCCAAAAACTACAAAATCTTGCCCAAAAAGACAAAAAAACTGTCCACAATTACTGAAGAATCGTCTACAATGACTCAACTTTTCTCCAGAGTAAACAAAAGTTGGATCAACATGACTCAAAGTTTGTCCAAGAAGACTAAAACCTGTCCACAGTCACTCAAAAGTCGTCCACAACGACTCATCTCTTCTCCAAAATAACTCAAACTCGTGTAAAACGACACAAAGTTTGTCCAAAGTGAAACAAACTCGTCCAGATTTACTTAAAATACGTCCAAAACCACTCAGTTTGTCCAAAATGGCTCAAAGTTTGTCGAAAAAGAAAGACAAGTGTCCAAAATAACTCAAAGTTTCACCAAAATGACTCAACATTTGTCAGAAAAAGAAAGACAAGTGTCCAAAATGGTACAAAAAATGTCCAAAGCAACTCAAAGTTTGTCCAGAATGAGTCAACTCTTCTCCAAAATGAGCCACAGTGTATCAGAAAGGGCTCAAATTTCATCCTAAATGAGAAGAACGTGTCCAAAATTTCTAAAGATTTGTCCAAAAACTACAAAATCTTCCCCAAAACGATTCAAAGTTTGTAGTTAAAAAGACAAAAAAACTGTCCACAATTACTGAAGAATCGTCTACAATGAATCAACTTTTCTCCAAAGCAATTAAAAGTTGGTTCAACATGACTCAAAGTTTGTCCAACAAGACAAAAACCTGTTCATAGTCACTCAAAAGTCGTCCACAATGACTCAACTCTTCTTTAAAATAACTCAAAATTTACCCAAAATGATCCAAAACAACCCAAAGTTGGTTCAAAATGACTCACAAACCATCCAGAATATTTAAATCTTCTACAAAATAACTTAAATTCTTTTCTAAAATTGACTTGAAGTGAGTCCAGGACGACTAAAACCTGCCGAAACATCTCAAAAATCAACATAAACGTGTCCACAGTGACTCATCTCTGCTCCAAAATAACTCAAACTCATATAAAACGGCACAAAGTTTGTCCAAAGTGAAACAAACTCGTCCAGATTTACTTAAAATACGTCCAAAACCACTCAGTTTGTCCAAAATGATCCATGAGTTTGTCCAACATGACGAAGACGTTTTCCAAATGACTCAAACCTGTTCAGACTGACTCAGTTTGTCCTGACCGACCCTAAACTTGTCCACATTGACAGAAACCTGTTCGGCTGACCTGAGAGGACTCGGTTTCCCACTACAGGTGTCCGTGAGCTCAAAGGAAGCAGAATTAAAGCTTCTTTTTCCCCTCAAGCTCCTCAGACAAACATCTCAGTTGACCTGTGGAGACCCGGGACGATTTAACAACCCAGCAAAACGACTCAGAACTCGTCTAGAACGGCTCAGAGTTTGTCCTGAATGCTAAAAACCTGACAGAAGGGACAGAAAAGTGTCCAAAATAACTCTCAAACTCTCCACAGTGACTCAGATCTTCTCTCCAAAAACCCAAACTTCAATTCAAAATGACTAAAACTGTCCAAAGAAGTTGTCTGAAATTCTATAAAAGGACAGAAAATGTCCCTAAATAAATAAAAAAATTATGTAGACTGACATAAACTTACACAAAATGACAGAAACCTGTTCGCATTTACTCTTAAAAGTGCCCAAAAGGACTCAACACTTCTCTAAAAATAAGGTAAACTAGTCTAAAATGCTCAAAGTTTGTCCGATATGACTCAAAGTTTGGGTCTAAAATGATCCAAAGTTTGTCCAAAGGGGCAAAAACCTTCCATAATTACTCTAAACCATGTCCCAGATGACTAAAGGTTTGTCCAGACTGACTCAGAATCGGTCCCTAGTGGTTGAAAACTGTCCAGAACGACCACATCTGTCAGATTTATGGACGATTTTGGCCAATCTTCAAAGGAAATTGGCCAATTTCCTCTGAAAATTGGCCAAAATAGTTCAAAACGACCAAACGTTTGTCCATAATGAGTCAAAATTTGTCCACAGTGACTCAGTTATTCTCTACAACAACCCAAAGTTTATTCAGAATGATAACAATCTGTCCACACTTACTCTTAAAAGTGTCCAAAATAACTCAACACTTCTCTAAAAATGAGGTAAACTAGTCTAAAACGCTCAAAGTTTGTCCAACATGACTCAAAGTTTGGGTCTAAACTGACAAAATTGGGTCCGAAATGATCCAAAGTTTGTCCAAAAGAGCAAAAACCTTCCACAGTTACTCCAAACCATGTCCCAGATGACTAAAGGTTTGTCCAGAACGACCACATCTGTCAGATTTATGGATGATTTTGGCCAATTATCAGAGGAAATTGGCCAAAATAGTTCAAAACAACCAAGTGTTTGTCAACAATGACTCAAAATTTGTCCACAATGATAAACCCAAAGTTTATCCAAAATGATAACAATCTGTCAACATTTACTCTTAAAAGTGTCCAAAATGACTCAACACTTCTCTAAAATGAGGCCAACTAGTCTAAAATGCTCAAAATTTGTCCAATATGACTCAAAGTTTGGGTTCAAAATGACAAAATTGGGTCACAAATTATCCAAAGTTTGTCCAAAAGAGCAAAAACCTTCCACAGTTACTCCAAACCATGTCCCAGATGACTAAAGGTTTGTCTAAACTGACTCAGAATCCGTCCCTAGTGGCTGAAAACTACCTACCAAACTACCAAAACAGTTCAAAACGACCAAACGTTGTCCATAATGAGTCAGTTTTTCTCTACAACAACCCAAAGTTTATCCAAAATGATAACAACCTGTCCAAACTTACTCATAAAAGTGTCCAAAATGACTCAACACTTCTCTAAAATGAGGCCAAGTCGTCTAAAATGCTCAACGTTTGTCCAATAGGACTCAAAGTTTGGGTCTAAACTGACAAAATTGGTCCAAAATGATCCAAAGTTTGTCCAAAGGGGCAAAAACCTTCCATAATTACTCAAAACCATGTCCCAGATGACTAAAGGTTTGTCCAGACTGACTCAGAATCCGTCCTTAGTGGCTGAAAACTGTCCAGAACGACCACATCTGTCAGATTTATGATGTTCAGACCACAACAAATATTCTTTTGAACGGTTTCATAGAGTTATGGACACTTCAGGTGTCTGTGGACTCAGAGCAGCTAAAGTTAAACATCTCAGTCATCCTGTCCTGGAGGTTCTGATCATTAGTGCGTCTAAACAGCAGCAGGCTTCCCTCTGGGTTCTCTGGATGGTTCTCTGGGTGTTTCTCTGAACCCACCCAGCAGACCTCCAGACCTCCAGACCCTCCGGAGCTGCTCGTCCAGGAGGTGAAAGTGTCCCATTAAAGCGCCTGTTTGCTCCCAGAGTCTCTAATTATCACAGCAGCCTCCATAAAACACGAGACAAGTGCAGCAGAAACAAGTGGAACCCAGAAACCCTCCACATCTGCCGGGAGAGGAGAACTCGACCCCGGACGCCCAGAACCGACCGTCACCGCAGCCCGCAGGCCACATGCAGCCCCGGTAATTGGTCCCCGCTGCCCAGCGCGGTGCACCGCGGCGGTCTGCGGGTTCTCCCCACTCCAGACGACACAATTACCCCGAAAAACACAGACAAAGGTCCCGCACAGTCCGACACAACAGAGCCGCTCAGGCCGAAGTAACGACCCCCTACCCGAGTCCACGTTTCCGCGGCCGCTACTGTGGCACGTTGCAGAATAAACTGAGGGCTGGGAGGCTTCCATCAGCGGGGAAACGCTCAGAAAATCCGCCCCGAGGACAAAACCGGGACCCAGATGCTTCTCCTTCGGCTGGATTCCGGTCCCGCTCGGCGCGTAACGACGAGGAACCGCCGTGCGTAAAACCAAAAGCGAACCCCGCCGCGGAGCAAAACAAGTTCCCAGGCGGCGTCGGTGCGCAGCGGAGAGGAGTTTTACCTGAACAGCAAACCGAGCCGCATGCTCCCGATCACCGGTCCGGTTCCCCTTCCTCAGAGAAATGAAGACTCCTCCGCTCCGTCGGTCCCCTTCCTCCTGTCACAGTCACTCCCCGTGATCCCTGCACCGCGGTGGGAAGGGTTCCGTGTTTTTTTCTCTCCTCCTTTTCGCTCGACAACTTTTTTTCTTGGGTCCTTATTATAAACTGGTGTGACGCCTGGCAGCCGGGGGGCCGCTGGGGGGAGGAACGGGGGAGGAAAGGGGGGAGACAGGAGACACAAAATGGACAGATTACACAACTCTGAGCCTCTGTTTCACACGCACGAACCCGCACACTCTGTGGGCCCTGAGCTGAGCTATAATAACTCTCAGAGCCGCTTTCTTAGTTGCACAATCCAACGTAAGAATGCTCCATTGTGTTGGCTCACACTGATCAGGAGTAACGATAAACTCATCTGCAGCGGAGCCACACTGGGCCAACACAAACACTAATAACTCAGGGACACAGTCACACTCACATGGTCACAGTGGAAAATGATTTCTCTCTCCAAATGCGTCCAGAAGTAGTTAAAAATGACTCAAAACCTGACATGAAGGACTCAAAATGTGACCAATGTGACAAACTCCCCTGCAATGACTCAGTATGGAGCAAAGGCCACTAAAAACATGTCCAGTGTGACTAAATCTGTCCAAAATGACATGAAGGTGTCCAGACAGATGATGGTAAAACACAAATGGAATTCAAAACGACTGTAAAATAATTGAAAATGGACAAAAATCTGCCCAAAATTATTTAGAATCTCAGGAAAATGACTAAGAATTGGTCCAGAATGACCAAAATATGCCTAAAATGGCATAAACATGTCCAAAAAAAGGTTCAAAATGTGTCCAAAATGGCAAAAAATATACAGAATGACTCAGAGTTTTTCCAGTGTGACTCAAAACTTGTCCAATAAGACTCAAAATGTTTCCAGAATCAATTTAAAATAGACAAAATGGCTCAAAACCTGTTCAAAGTTATTTAAAATCTGAGAAAAATGACTAAATCTGTCCAAAATGACATCAACATGTCCAGACAGACGATGGTCAAATATGAATGGAATCCAAAACGACTGTAGAATAGTTGAAAATGGACAAAAGCCTGCCTGAAATGAGTTCTTATCTCAGGAAAATGCTAAAGAATTGGTCCAGAATGACCTAAATATGTCTAAAATGGCATAAACATGTCCAAAAAAAAGGTTCAGAATGTGTCCAAAATGGTATAAAATACTCCAAATGACTCAAAACTTGTCCAAAATTATTTAAAATCGAAGGAAAATGACTAAGAAGAGCGTCTAAAATGGCATAAAGCATTCAAAATGACTCAAAACCTGACTTGAAGGACTTGAAATGTGACCAATGTGACAAATACTCCCCAACAGTGACTCAGTATGGAGCAAAGGGCCACTCAGAACTGGTCCAGTGTGACTCAAAACATGTCCAGAATGACTAAATCTGTCCTAAATGACATGAAGGTGTCCAAACAGACGATGGTAAAACATGACTAGAATCTAAAATGACTCAAAAATAGTTGAAAATGGACAAAAAACTGCCAGAAGTTAATTCTAATCTCAGGATAATTACTAAGAATTTGGTCCAACGAGACCAAAATATGTCTAAAATGGCATAAACATGTCCAAAAAAAGGTTCAGAATGTGTCCAAAATGGTATAAAATAGTCCAAATGACTCAAAACTTGTTGAAAATTATTTAAAATCGAAGGAAAATGACTAAGAAGGGCGTCTAAAATGGCACAAAACATTCAAAATGACTCAAAACTTGTCCAGAATTAATAAATCTGTCCTAAATGTCATGAAGGTGTCCAGACAGATGATGATAGAACATGAATGGAATCCAAAACGACTAAAAAATAGCTGAAAATGGACAAAAACCTGCATGAAATTAGTTCCGATCTAAGGAAAATGACTATGAATTGGTCCGGAATGGCCAAAATATGTCCAAAATGGCATAAACATGTCAAAAAAAAGGTTCAGAATGTGTCCAAATTTGCATAAACGTGTCCAGACAGACTGTGGTCAAATATGAATGGAATCCAAAATCACTCAGAAACTGTTGAAATTTACTCAAAGTTTGTCCAAAATGACTGAAAAATAGTTGAAAATGGACAAAAACTCTGTCCGAAAAGACTCAGAAATTGTCCAGAATGACTAGAGTCGTCCAAAATGAGTTCTAATCTAAGGAAAATGACTAAGAATTGGTCCAGAACGACCAAAATAATGTCTAAAATGACATTAACATTTTCATAAAGGCTCAGAATGTGTCCAAAATGACATCACATATTCAACAATGACTCAGAGTTTGTCCAGTGTGACACAAAAAACAGGCCACAATGACTGAATTTGTACAAAATGACACAAACATGTCCAGTCAAACATGAATTAAATCCTGTCAAAATAACTAAAAACTCTGGGAATTTACTGAAAGTTTTGAAAAATGATCAATAAATAGTTGAAATTGACTTGAAATCTGCCAGAAAGGACTCAAAAAATGACTAAAAATGTCCAAATCACTTAAAATGTTCCCAAAATGAGACAAAAAATGCAAAACAGGAGACTCAAAAAGGATCCAGAATGACTAAATATGTCCAAAATGTCATAAAATGGTGAAAACATGTTTAGAAAACATCACAGTTTGTCTGGAGTCACTGAATTTGTTTTAAACAGCATGAATTGATCCAAAATGACTCAAACTGTCCAGAGTGACTACGTCGTCCAAAAGGCCACAAACATTTCTAAAAAGACTCAAAATGTTTTAAAAATGTTTTTAAATGACTCAAAACTTCTGAAAAACTGCCCAAATTGAGTCAAAATAGCTGAAAATGATTCAAAAAAGTGCTAGTATTATGAAACTTGTCCAACATGGCGTACATGTGTTGAAAGAAGTTGATCCAAAATGACTCAAAAATGCATAATTAGTCCCTAAAGGACATAAACGTGGCTAAAAACACTCAAAATGTCTCCACAATGAGTCAAAAGTGGTTAAAATTTACTCAAAACATGGCAAAAGTGATTAAAAACTGTTCAAAAATAACTCAAAATGGCATAAAAATATAAAAAATGGTTCAAAATATGTCCAAAATTGCAAAGACCTATTGTAAAATTACTAAAATCAGCCCAAACTAAGTCAAGACTGATAAATAATGACTCTGAAATGGTCCAGTATTAACTTGTAACATATAAACTGGTCAAAATAACTCAAAACTCGTCCAAAATGAGACAGAAATTAGTTTAAAATGACTCAAAAAGGTCCAATATGACTTCATTCTTGTCCAAAATGTCTCACTAATTGTCAGAAATTCAAATTTGTCCATGAATAAATGACTAAATTTGTCAAACACGGTATAAACGTGTCAAAAATGTCTCAATCTGTTGAAAATGACTGGAAAACTCACTTAAAATGACACCAAATGATCCAGAAATGACTCAGAGTTTATCCAGATGACCAAAAAACTCTTGAAAACGACTCGAAACTCGTCCAGAATCAGTCAGAAAACTGCAGAAAATTAAGCAAAAATGGTCCAAAATGACTCAATAAGTGTCCAGAATGAACAGATTTGTCCAACATAGCATAAACCTGCCTAAGAATGACTCAAACACGTCCAAAAATGACAAAAAAAATGGTCACAAGTGACTCAAGAAGTCTTGAAAGTGACTAAAACCTGCCTAAAATTTGTCAAATCTGTCCAACATATCATTAACCTGCCCAAACTGACTCAACAAGTGTCCAAAACCTGCCCAGAATATTTAAAAATAGCTGAAACGGACACAAGAATGGCCCAAAATGATGTAATATTTGTCCAACATTACCCACAAATTGACATTTGTCCAAAAAGACATGGCATAAATCTGTCAAAAGGACTCATAATCTGTCCCTGGTGGCTCTAAAACAGCCAAAAAAACAACTCAGATGTTGTCGAAATGAGTCATAAAGTGTTGAAAATAACTCAAACCTGTTGAAAATGACAAAAACAAAGGTCAAAAAGACTCAAAGGGATGTTGAAAACAGCTCAAAACCTGCCCAGAATGACTCCAAAATGGTCCAAAATGGCTTAAAACTTGCCCTGCTTGACTCATACTGACGACGTGCTTCGCCATCGTGGATCTGATTAGCAGACGTCGAACCGTCCGATGCCAGCCTGTTTCTACTGATCTGGTTCCATGTGAGGCCGAACAGCCCACGGGAGGTAAAAACCCTCCTCGTGACGTCTCTTCAGTTCCTCTCGTGCGGCGTCTGACTTATCTTAAGAAGATCTGCAGTCGCACAAACAGGAGCCGTTATTGATCCTCCATCAGCCGAGGCCGATTCAATAACAGCAGTGAGGAGAACTGATTTTCCTTCTGAGCCTCGAGCAGTTCCTGAGTCGCATTTTCACTCTGATAGAAAGAACAACCATAAGGAAGGAGACAGAACTCAAAAATGTGACTTGTGCAATCAGAAAAACTGCATCTGTTCGATTATTTATTCAGCAAAAATAAAAAAAACATGGACAATATAAGATGTGCAGCATTTTTCTTCAGTCTCTCTGTGGAGACACTGCCTGCAGTTCAACCCGAACACCCTGAATTTCTCAAAAAAACTGTCAAATGTGACTCGAAACCTGTCCAGAAGAACTCAGAAATTCTCAACCAGATAATTAAGATTCGTCCAGAATGACTTGCACGACGAAAAATGACTCAAAACTGGCAAAATAATTCAAAAAAGTGATTCATAAATGATCCAAAATCATTTAAATTTTGCCCCAATAGACTCAAAAAATGTCCAGAAAGCCGAAACCATGGCACCGACCTGTTCAGAATGACTCAAAACTTGTCCAACATGACACAAAAAATATAAAAAATGATTCAGATTTTGTCCAAATGACTCAAAAAGTTGCTCATAATTAGTCGAAAATTGGCAAAAAGGGTTCAAAAGTGTTTAATACTTGTCAAAAATGACTCGTAAATGGTCCAGAATGCCAAAATCTGTCCAACATGGCATTGGCCTGTCAAAAACAACTTAATCTCTGTCCAAAATGACTTGAAACTTGTCCAACATGATGCAAAAAATATCAAAAATGACTCCAGATGATTAAAAAAATGTTGAAAATGACTCAAACTTGCCCAAAATGAGTCCAAAAATGCCAAAAATTACTTTAAAATGGTCCAATATGACTAAATTTAAGTCCAAAGTGACTCACAAATGGTCAAAATATTATTCAAGTTTGTCCAAAAAGAATAAAAACTGTTTAGAATGACTGAATTTGTCCAACATGGTTTAAACGTGTCAAAAAAAGGACTGTTCAGAATGACTCAAAACATGCCCAAACTTAGTCAGTTATCCAAACACGAGTTATCCAAACATGAATCAAAAACAGTTGGAAGTGACTCAAAACTTGCAGAAAATTAAGCGAAAATGGTCCAAAATGACTCGAATTATCCGCTGTGGCTCAAACCCGTCCAAAATGACCAAAGGAATCATGGAAATTTACTCAAATTTGATCCAAATGACTCAAATAGTGTTGCAAATTACTGAATCCTGAACAAAGCTAATTCAAGAAAGACACAAAAATGGCCCAGTATAAACCAGCAGGGTATAAACGTGTCAAAAATACCCAGTCTGTTAAAAATGACTGGAAAACTCGTTTAAAATGACACCAGATGTTCCAGAAATGACTCAGAGTTTGTCCAGACGACTCAAAAACTGTTCAAAACTTCCCCAAAGTTAGTCAAAAATTGCCTGAAACAATTCACAGATTGTCCACGATAACTAAAGTTGTCTAACATTGCATGAACTGGTCAAAAATGACTTGAAACGTATCCAAAATGAGGCAAAAATTAGTTTAAAATGACTCAAAAATGATCAAATATGACTTAATATATGTCCACAATGACTCAGTAATTGTCAGAAATTCAAGTTTGTCCACGAATAAATGACTAAATCTGTCCAACATGGTATAAACGTGTCAAAAATGACTCAATCTGTTAAAAATGACTGGAAAACTCATTTAAAGTGACACCAAATGTTCCAGATATGACTCAGAGTTTATCCAGATGACTCCAAAACAGCTGGAAATGACTCAAAACTTGCCCAAACTTAGTCAAAAAATGCAGAAAGTTAAGCAAAAATGGTCCAAAATGACTCAATAATTGTCCAGAAAGAACAGATTTGTCCAACATAGCATAAACATGCCCAAAAATGACTCCAAGTCTGTCCAAAAGGAGGTGAAACCTGTTCAGAATGACTCACAAATGGTCATAAATGACTCCAATTTTGTAAAAAACCCTCAAAAACAGCTGGAAATGACTCAAAACTCATCCAAAATCAGCCAGAAATTGCAGAAAATTAAGCAAAAATGGTCCAAAATGACTCAAGCTTTGTCCAGAATGAACAAACTTGCCCAATATGACACATAAATATTTAAAAAATGACTTAATACGTGTCCAAAATGAATCAAGCCTTGTCCAGAATGAACAGATTTGTCCAACATAGCATAGACCTGCCCAAAAATGACTCCAAGTCTGTCTAAAAGGAGGTGAAACCTGTCCAGAATGACTCACAAATGGTCATAAATGACTCCGATTTTGTCCAGATGACTCCAAAAGAGTGGAAAATGACTCAAAAGCTGCTCAGAATTAGTCAGAAACTGAAAAAAAAACTTTCCAGAATAACTTAAATTAGTCAGTGTGGCTCAAACATGTCAAAAATCACTGAAGAAACAGTCAAAAATGACGCAACAGTGGCTCAAAACGTGACCAAAACGATGCAAAGTTTGTGGCAAATGAGTCAAAAAGTGTTGAGAATGACCCAGAAATGGTCCCCAATGACTAAATCAGTCTGAAATGAGTCTAAAATGTTTCCTACATGACTTAAAAACTGTCAGAAATGACATATTATGTCCAAATGACTGAAGAAGGAGTATATTTGATTTATTTTGCTGAAGACGAAAAGCCTGAAAATCAAATAAACTATGAAAACTGTGGCGTTTCTCTTAGATCTGCTTAAAGCTGCGTGCCGGGTCTGGTTTCTGTTGATCCGTGGTTGTTCTCATGTCCCTCAGGGCTGGGCATAGCTGCATGACACGTTATTAAAAACACCATGAAAAACAGACGACGAGGATGAAGGAGATGAAGAGGATTAGCCCGGACAGGAAGGAGGAGCGAAGATGCATCCAGGTCAGAACATCCCAACCTCAGATCCTGGTCCTGAGCGTCTCCATCAACGCTGCTGCCGAGGAAACATGGAGGAAACACGACGGAGGGAGTGTTTGAGTCACGGTCCGACGCATATTAACACTCTGCTGCTTTTCTTGGACGATGGCGACGGAGATCGGCGACTTCAAAGCCCCAAACTGAACCACATTACAGAGCGGGATCAAGATTGGATGTGAGTTAATGTAAGAGGCGTGTAGGGAAAGATTCCAGAGGATAAAGACTCTCTGGTGCAGCAGCAGCAGACTGGGTGTGTTTGCTGTGCGATCAGTGGAATGGATCTCTGAGCGTCTAACCAGCGTGTCCATCAGTCATCAGCTGCAATTACCCAGAGGTCACTGCCACGGCCACTAATAGCCTCAGCCTGGACTTAATGCGTCCCACAACGACTTAGGAATGACTCAGTAAAGGTCCACAGTGACTAAACCTGTCTGGACACTTTGTCAACAATGTCAACAAACACGTGAAGCATTTCTAAAAGACCTGTTGCAAAAGACTCAAAGTTTGCCCCAAAAGACTCGGATTGTCCTAAATTACTCAAAGTTTGTCCAGAATGACTCAAAGTTTGTCCCAAGTGACTCAAAGTTTGTCTACAACAACTCAGTTGTGTTGGGAAATGACTCAGGTCTTTCAAAAAATGTCATAAATGGCAGAAGAAATTGTCCAAAATGACTCAAAGTTTGTCCTAAATTACTCAAAGTTTGCCCCAAAAGACTCAAAGTTTGTCCAGAATGACTCAAAGTTTGTCCCAAAAGACTCAAAGTTTGTCCTAAATTACTCAAAGTTTGCCCCAAAAGACTCAAAGTTTGTCCAGAATTATTCAAAGTTTGCCCCAAATGACTCAAAGTTTGTCCAGAATGACTCAAAGTTTGTCCAGAATGACTTAAGATTTGTCCCAAATGACTCAAAGATTGTCCAAAATGACTCAAAGTTTGCCCCAAAAGACTCAGTTTGTCCAAAATGACTCAAAGTTTGTTCAAAATGGCTGAAAGTTTGTCCAAAAAGACTCAAAGTTTGTCCCAAAAGACTCAAAGTTTGTCCAGAATGACTCAAAGTTTTTCCCACATGACTCAAACGTTTGTCCAAAATAAGTCAAAGTTTGTCCAGAATGACTCAAAGTTTGTCCAGAATCACTCAAGGTTTGCGCCAGAAGACTCAGTTTGTCCCAAATGACTCAAGGTTTGTCCAAAATGACTCAAAGTTTGCCCTAAAAGACTCAAAGTTTGTCCAGAATGACTCAAAGTTTGCCCCAAAAGACTCAAAGTTTGTCCAAAATTACTCAAAGTTTGTCAAGAATGGCTCAAAGTTTGCTCCAAAAGACTCAAAGTTTGCCCCAAAAGACTCAAAGTTTGTCCTAAATTACTCAAAGTTTGCCCCAAAAGACTCAAAGTTTGTCCAGAATAGCTCAAAGTTTTTCCACGATAACTCAGAAAGTGTTGGGAAATGACTCGGATCTCTCAAATCGTGTCGTAATCGGCACTAGAAATTGTCACATGTTGACTTTAAAACGATCCGGGATGACTAAGGCTACGTTCATACTGCAGGGTTTAATGCTCAATTTGGATTTTTTTGTGAAATCTGATTTTTTTTGCTCGTTCGTTCACATTTCCAACTAGAAAAGCCCTCAGAGAGCTCAGACCTCCACCAAGGAGCTTCAGTCCACCCCCAACACAATCTCCCAGTTCACATATTTTCTATGGAACGTTACAGATACAAATGTAATTACATACAGTTCAAATGTCCTACCAACAATGCGGCCTTCACCCCATCCGACCTAATGAACAGGCGCGGCCTCTAGCGCGGCAGCTCCTAACAGCCTCCCAGCTTCTTAGACAACCGGAGATAAGAATGCCGGCCCAACCGTGCGTATGTCGCTCAGGAAGGAAAGAGAACTCCGTCACTGTCGCTGTCTGTCGCGTGGAGACCCAAAATGTCGTGGTCAGAGGGGGTTACCCCAAAAACAAGAGTGCCTCCTTATATTCGGCTTGGAGGCTCTTTACTTGTCTTCGGCATTGGATCCAGGACCGTTTATACCCACGCTTGGGTATGGTTGTTGTTTTTGTTCCTACTTAAACGTAGAATAGAGACGTTTGTCGTGTATCAGTGACGTGTAGGTCGGATAAATGCGACCTGGCCGTTCAGACAGAAGTTGCATGTCAACAGATCAGATACCTATCAGATTCAGGACCACATATCCAAGCGGCAATTTGAAAAAATCTGACCTGTGTCGTTGAGACTGTCATGAAAAGATCAGATCCAGGTTGCATAGGGGGGCAGAAAAATCAGGTTTGGGTCACTTTAGCCTGCAGTCTGAACGTAGCCTAACCCTGTCATGAACGTCATTGTGTCTTAAGTCTTACTAGTAGATCTTTGCAGAACTTTCTCAGGGTGTTTTTGTAGCTGGGGAGGCCTTAAGGAGACCACAGACCTGTTAAGAAGACTCAAAGTTTGTCTAAAATGGCTAAAAGTTTGTTCAAAATGTGACCTAAATAATAAAAATGTGCCCAAAAATGAAGGTTGAACTTGTAAACATACGATGAAAACCCGTGATCTGCCTCCATGTTATCCGTCCAGAGGCTATAAGCGAGGTACCTTCCAGCCGACACGCTCCGCCGACCGCAGGACCCTGATTAGCAGCATGTCTGGATAAATGAGTCCCTGCAGTGTGTTGGTGTGCTGGAGGTCTGAGCTCGGATCTGCTGTTGGTCTCAGCCGGCTGATCTGAGTAATAACCGCAGATCAGAGCTGCAGAACCCCGTGGGAGCAGTAAATCACTGGAAACACCCTGATCCAGAAAACAGGATCCACCTCGGCCTCGGGGCGGGAATCGGGAGCCCAGACCCTTTAATGGAGGAGCTGATGAGGCCTGGAGGCTTCTGGAGGGGGGGGGCTGGAGCTCCACGGCCGTCAGGTGAAGCTGCAGGGTGAAGAGTCACCGTAGGAGGTTTAAATAGGTCAACCAGAGGATGTTCATGTAACAGAGGCATGCTGCAACACAGTGAGGCCTCAACCCGCTCATCCTCACGTCAGAATCTGATTTACAGTGGCTTTCTGTTTGACCAGCAGGGTTCCTCTGACTGGAAACATCATAAATAAGTGAAGAAACATGGAAAGACACCAGGTTACAGCTGCTTATGGTACATCTGAACCGTTTCTATGTGTATTTTTAGCTTTTTGCTAGTGTCAGAAACGATTCGTACTCCTTGAAAACCTTTGAGAAACTGCAGCTTCTGTCTCATTCCAGATGTTCGCGGTAGTTTCTACCATGTTCTACAGCGGCTTAATGCACTATAAAGTGAGAACAGCTGATGAGTGGTTCTCAAATATATACAGTTAAGTTAACTGGATAATACTCAAAGGCATGAAAACGTCCACAATGACTTGAGGTTTGTCCGAAATTACTTTAAAATGTTAAAAAAAATAACGCACAGCTTGTCTAAAATGACTCAAAAGGTGTGGGATGTTATTCAGCCTTGCCCATAAAGACTCAAACATTGTCCAGAAATACAAAACTTGTCCGAATGTCTGGAATGACTCGACGTTTGTCCAAAATGATTCGACGTTCGTCCAAAATGACTCAGTGTTTGTCCATAATGACTCAACGTTTGTCCAAAATGACTCAACGTTTGTCCAAAATGACTCAACGTTTGTCCAAAATGACTCAACATTCGTCCAAAATGACTCAACGTTTGTCCAAAATGACTCAACGTTTGTCCATAATGACTCAACGTTCGTCCAAAATGACTCAATGTTTGTCCAAAATGACTCAACATTCGTCCATAATGACTCAACCTTTGTCCAAAACGACTCAACATTCGTCCATAATGACTCAACGTTTGTCCAAAATGACTCGACGTTTGTTTAAAATGACTCAACGTTTGTCCAAAATGACTCAACGTTTGTTCAAAATGACTCAACATTCGTCCATACTGACTCAACATTTGTCCAAAATGACTCAACATTTGTTCAAAATGACTCAAAGTTTGTTCAAAATGACTCAACGTTTGTCAAAAATGACTCAAAGTTTGTTCAAAATGACTCAACGTTTGTCAAAAATGACTCAACATTCATCCATAATGACTCAACGTTTGTCCAAAATGACTCAACGTTTGTTTAAAATGACTCAACGTTTGTTTAAAATGACTCGTTTGTCCAAAATGACTCAACGTTTGTTCAAAATGACTCAACATTCGTCCATACTGACTCAACATTTGTCCAAAATGACTCAACATTTGTTCAAAATGACTCAACTTTGTCAAAAATGACTCAACATTCGTCCATAATGACTCAACGTTTGTCCAAAATGACTCAACATTTGTTCAAAATGACTCAACATTCGTCCATAATGACTCAACCTTTGTCCAGAATGACTCAACATTCGTCTTTAATGACTCAACGTTTGTCCAAAATGACTCAACATTCATCCATAATGACTCAACATTCATCCAAAATGACTCAACATTCGTCCATAATGACTCAACGTTTGTCCAAAATGACTCAACATTCATCCATAATGACTCAACATTCGTCCATAATGACTCAACATTTGTCCAAAATGACTCAACATTCATCCATAATGACTCAACATTCATCCATAATGACTCAACATTCGTCCAAAATGAGTCAAAGTTTGTCCAAAATGACTCAACGTTTGTCCAAAATGACTCAACATTCGTCCAAAATGACTCAATGTTTGTCCAAAATGACTCAACGTTTGTCCAAAATGACTCAACATTCGTCCAAAATGACTCAGTGTTTGTCCAAAATGACTCAACGTTTGTCCAAAATGACTCAACATTCGTCCAAAATGACTTAAAGTTTGTCCAAAATGACTCAACATTCGTCCATAATACTCAACATTCGTCCATAATGACTCAACGTTTGTTCAGAATAACTCCAAATGTGTTAAAATTGACAATAAGTTTATCCAAAATGATTAAAAGCTTGTCCAAAATGACTCAATATTCGTCCAAAACGACTCAACGTTTTTCCAGAATGACCTAAAACCTCAAGAGACCAGAGGTGGACTGTTTATGTAACAGAGTCTGAGCTGAAACATGCTTCAACAAAGACGTACAAGTGAGGCCTCAAACCGTTAATCCCTGCGTCAAAGTCTGATTTATCGTGGCTTTTAGTTTGACCAACAGGTGTCTTCTGTCTGGAAATACACTTAATGAGTGAGAAAAGGCAGCAGAACACTGTGTTAGAGATGCTAATGATGGATTTGAACTGTTTCTGTGTTTATTTTATGTCTAAAATGATCAAACCCTTGAAATTACTGATAATCGTCCGTCTTATTCCAGATGTTTCTGCTAATTCCCACCATGTTTATCAGGTTCTAGCCCGCTATAAACTGAGAACAGCAGTCAACTCGTCTATAAAATCCCAGTTTCACACAATCTATAAATAAAAACTGTTTGCATCTGCAGCCCACATCCAGGCAAAACAAAGAGCCACGTGATGAAAGCAGAGAGTTAACGTTAAACCTCACTTTTCCACTTTCTGTGTCTCAGCTGCAGCCGGCGTCTGCAGCACATATGAACATCGCATGAAAGTATGTTGGCACGCAGCATCACGAATGCCTCCACACTGCCCGTGCATGTTCGCAGGCCCACGGATGAAGAAGTATGTTCCAGGCTCAAGGCAGAACATACAGCGACGCAGACGTTCATACGTGTGCTGGATTAACCGAGGGGTGATCGAGACGTTACGATGCTGCTGGTGTTGCACATGCATGGAGCAGATCTCAGTCATGTGCATGGAGCAGATGCAAGCAGATCACATGATGTCAACATTAAGACCTCAGTTACCCGGACTTTGACCAAAATGACTCAAAAATGACTGAAAACAAACCCAAAATCGGACAAAAACTGCAGAAAAGTGCTTCAAAATGGTCCAGAATGACTAAATATGTCCAAAATTCTTCCAAAACAACTTAAAAATCATCAAAAATAATCTAAAACTTGTCGTAAATGATTAAAAAATGATTAAAATGTTGCCCCAATGTCACAAAAAGGGTTGGCAATGTCTCAAAACTTGCCCTACATGAGTCAGAAATGGTCCAGAATTACAGAAAATTGTTCAAAATGACTCCCAATTAACTGAAAATGACTTCAAACTCGTCCAAAATCAGACAGCAACAGCCGGAAAATGATCCAGACTGACTTAATGTGTCCAAAATGGCTTGAAACTGTCCAAAATGATTGATGAAAATGACTCAGAATTTCTCAAAACTGACTTAAAAATTGGTCCAACATCAGATTGTGCGTCATAAACGTGTCCAGAATTACCCAGTTTGTCCGAAATAATTCACAAAATTGACTTTACAATAATTCAGAATGACTGAATTTGTCAAAAATGAGTTGCAATTAGTTAAAAATTACTAAAAATGTACATGTTGAAAATGACAGTTTTTTCCGAAATGACTCAAAAAGTGTTGAAAATGATTTTAAAATGGCCCAACATCATACTGTGTGTCATAACCCTGTCCTAAACTACTCAAAGTTTGTCCATATTGCTAAACCTGAGTCATATATTGTCCAGAATCAGAAGATTTGTCCAAAGTCACAGTTAAAATGGACTCAAAATGGATCCAAAAACCTGTTTAAAACGACTTAAACTTTGTCTAAAAGGACCCAAAAGTGCTAAAAATAACGTCTCAATGGTCCAACATCCCAGTGTGTGTCATAAACTTGTCCAAAAATACTCAAACCTTGTATAAAATGACTCAAAACTTGTCCAAGATGAGACAAAAATGACTTAAAAGTAATTAAGAATGGCTCAGTTTAACAAAAATGGCACAGATCTTCCCAAAATGACTCAAAATTTGTTTGAAATTACTCAAAAAGTGTTGAAAATGACCCAAAACTTGTTCAACATGAGGCACAAATAGCAAAAAATCACATTAAACCGATCCAGAATCACTAAATTTGTCAAAAATGACTCTTAATTAGTTGAAAAGGACTTAAAAATTGTTCATAATGAGACAAAAAAGTGGTCCAGAATGACTAAATTTGTCCAAAATGTTTCCAAAATGACTTAAAAATGTCAAACATGATTTAAAACTTATCCTAAATGACGCAGAAATTGTCAAAATTACCATTTGTCTTTCAAAATGACACAAAAAGTGTTGAAAATTGGCCTGAAATGAGTCACAATAAGTTGAAAATGAATCAAAACTGACTGAAAATGAGACACAAACATCAAAAAATCACATAAACCGATGCAGAATCACCAAATTTGTCCAAAATTACTCATAATTAGTTGAAAATGAATCAACACTTGTCCAAAATAAGACAAAAAATATCAAAAATGACTCAAAAATGATCCAGAATGTCTAAATTTGTCCAAAACAACACAAGACGCTTCCAAAATGGCTTAAAGGGTGGTTTAAAATGATTTAAAACTTGTCCTAAATGATGCAGAAATTGTCAAAATTACTATTTGTCTTTCCAAATGACACAAAAAGTGTGGAAATTTTGCCTAAAATGAGTCACAATTAGTTAAAAATGACTCAAACTGGTCCAAAATGGGGCACAAATAGCATAAATCACATTAAACCGATCCAGAATCACCAAATTTGTCCAAAACGACTCATAATTAATTGAAAAGGACTTAAAATCTGTTCATAATGAGACAAAAAGTTATCAAAAATGACTTTAAAATGATCCAGAATGACTAAATTTGTCCAAAACAACACAAAACTTTTCCAAAATGGCCTAAAAGGTGGTTTAAAATGATTTAAATGATGCAGAAAGTGTTGAAATTACTATTTTTCCCCCCAAATGACACAAAAAGTGTTGAAAATTTGCTTAAAATGAGTCACAATTAGTTTAAAAAGACTCAAAATTTGTCCAAGATGAGACAAAAATGACTTAAAAGTTATTCAGAATGACTCATTTGGTCTGCAATGACTTAGAAAGTGTTGGAAAACGACTTAAAACTGGTCCAACATGACTCAAAATGGTTCACAGTTATTAAATCTGTACTTTTAAATCTAAATTTGTCCTAAATGACTCATAATAAGTTGAAACTGACTCAGAATCTGTCTGATATGAGACAGAAAATGGTGGAAAATGACTTTAAAGTGGTCCAGATCGACTGAATTCCTCCAACTTCCTGCTAAACACCAGCGGAGCCTCAGAGGGCCTTTGAACGGAGTAATTCCAGCCCTGAGAGCCTGAGAAGCCTGGAGCTGGGAGGGAGGATGACAGACGGGAAGACAAAGGCAGCGAACAGAAAGGCAGCAGCAGAAAGGATGAAAGGGAACGTGGAGAAAGAGGTGATGGAGATTAGACGGAGCCGAGGAGAAAGACTCGGTCGGTGTTTGCACCAATCCTGAGCCAGAGTCCGGATCAAAGCCCTGAGGAGGAGGAGGAGGAGGAGGAGGAACCGGCCGACATCTCAGGAGGAAGAGGACCAGGAGACGCTGTTGGGACGGGGAAACAGGAAGTACGAGGGTCTAATGAGGAGCTGCGGTCGTCAGCGGCGAGACGAGGCCGACTCAGCCGGCTCTAATTGGCCGAACTGACCGCCGGGATGGTCTCGTTCCAATTAGTCCCACAAAGAGCCACTGTTGTCCTTTGAGAGGAGCCGCTGGTCCACGTACACAACAACAACAACAACAAACAACGGAACCATGTGAGCGGGAGGGTACGTATGGACGGAACAGCTGCGGCGGGAGCTCCGGCATGTTTCCGCCCGGTCGGTTCTGGATGCCGAGTGTCGCATCTCAGCCGTCAATTAACCGCCGCTGACGATGGATTCCTGCCACGGTCATTCATGGAAGACATGACCTAAAGCAGACTTCCTCTTGCCCAGATTCTCCTCAACAGTGTTTTCTTTTCTTCTTTTTTTTTTGTCTGCATTTATATTAATTTATTGTATGGCGAGACAAGAAGAACAGGGAGGGTACAGACGGGCAGTGCTATATGAATCCTATAAGAGGGCCGTAACATGCCGTGTTATTCCCGACGACCGATCCCACATCTGAAAACTGGAAAAAAAATAATCAACCCAGAAACAAATTGGACACCAGAAGTCTTGTCAGTATACAGGGTTAGGACGCCAGAGGACAGGAGTAAAGGTAGAATGTGTAGAGGGCGTGAGTTTAGTGCAAAGTCTGAAGAGTGACTCCGCACAATCAGGCGGGTCCCATCAGCTCTCAGCAATGGGACTCGGCAGGAGTTGGTAAGCCCTGAACAAACATGCATGCAAGCCCAGAGTGACTACCACGAGTCAGCAGGGCCAGGTCGGCGAAACGCCCCCACATCCAAGGCCGGGGAGCATCCAGGAGGCACCACCCAGAAGACCAACCGGGCCACAGACAAGCACGCGGACCCAGAGACCAAGAGGAGGCAGCAACCGACACCCCCAGGGCGCCAAGGACAAGCCCAGAGGGCGCGGGGCACGAGGGCCCACCCGCCACCCCACGCCCATCCCCAGTCACCCCACCTGCCCACCACCCTTGTCAGTGAAATAATCGAGGCATTGGACGATAAGAAATTTCGTGCCGCTCTTCCAATCGATCTTTCAAAGGCCTTCAACACTGTTGACGGCCTTTAGTTAAAAAAAAAGACTCAAAATTTGTCCAAGATGAGACAAAAATGACTTAAAAGCTATTCAGAATGACTCAATTTGGTCTGCAATGACTTAGAAAGTGTTGGAAAATGACTTAAAATTGGCCCAACATGACTCAGAAATGGTCCAGAGTTACTAAATTTGTATTTGTAAATCTAAATTTGTCCTAAATGACTCATAATTAGTTGAAACTGACTCAGGCTCAGTGTAGGGTTGTCCGAACGGGCTGTTGGTTGGTTTGAAAAATCACCTCTCTGAGAGAACTCAATGTGTTAAATATGACAATCCAGTGTATTACGGTGTCTTTACTGAATGAAAACTTATCTTTTGCATATAATAGGGTGTAATTTGGGCTTTTTAAAATATAATTTGCCTTTCAAACCCATTAAATTTGACCTTACACAAAGTGTAGATCACGTGATTAGTTCAAGGACAGTCGTAAAGTTGTAAATCCAGTGATTCTTCACTTTTTTACAGCTTCTAAATCTGAAAAACTTTGGTCGTTTTTAAGAAAAATAATTTGCCTTTTAAATCCAGTGACAGGTTTTAGGGACCAGAGGGTGGAAAAATGCATTTATGGTGTCTTTACTGAATGAAAACCTATCATTTGCATGTAATAGATAAAATAATTTGCCTGTCAAACCCATTAAATTTGACCTAACACAGACTGCAGGTCACATATGAGTAGTTCAAGGACAATCGGAAAGTTGTAAATCCAGTGTTTGTTCACCAGAGGGTGGAAAAATGCATTTACTTTACTGAATGCGAAGGCGGGCGATGTTCTGGAAGTGAAGGAAAGCTGTATTTGTGATTAATGTGTTGGGAGGAGGTGAGTTTATCGTCACAGGTGACTCCAAGGTGGCGGCAGTGGGGTGAGGATGAGAGGGTGGAGCTGTCAGAGGAGAGGTGGAAGTCCTGGGCTGTTGAGGTGAGGGAATGGAGGCCTGTTATGAGAATGTTGGATTTGGCACAGGTGAGTTTGAGAAAATTTAATTGCATCCAGAGGCTGATATCAGAAAGACAGTTTGAGAGGGTAGAATGGGCCTGAGGTGGATATGTAGAGTTGGATGTCATCGGCGTAAAAACGGAGACCGAGGCGATGGATAATCTGACCGAGGGGGAGGAGGTGGAGGATGAAGAGGAGAGGACCAAGCACAGAGCCCTGAGGGATGAAAAATGTATGAAAAATTGTCCAAAATGACCCAAAACTGGTTCAAAATGAAGCATAAACTAGTCTGAGACGGTCAGGAGAGGAAAACCACACCACTGCTGTGGAGATGATCGAAATGTCTATAGCATGCAGTGTTTATAATGTTTGTCTCATCCTGCTCTGCACATGTATAAAAATTTCATGTCTGTAGGACAAAGCACTGATTTGATATGAATTTTTGAAATTTCTAGGGGGCGCTGTGGAGCTGTTTGAAATTTGGAGTGTGCAAATCTGTTGGTGTTGGGATACTGTACGTGTGTACCAAATTTCATGTTTGTAGGATAAAGAAGTGATTTTATATGAGTATTTGAATATTTGTAGGGGGCGCTGTGGAGCCGTTTGACCACGGCCATTCCTGAATTGTATATCAAACATTATTTTTTGAGATTAATGAGGATTTGTGTGGATTTGGTGATATTACATGGATCCCTTCACCTCCAAAACCCATTTCGTTCCACATGGCGAATTTATTCAAAATGGCCGCCGTGCCACGCCCACACCGTGTGACGTAGCCACGAGATTTTAATAACTTTTCATCCTGATAGATGCCACACAGCGAATTAGGTGAAGATCGGACAAAAATCCTGGGGGAAGTTAGCTAAATTCCAATGCCTGCGCACCACATGCTCTAGGGGGCGCCGTTGAGCTTTTTTGAGACTTCAAAAGAAGGAATGTTTTTGTCTCGGGCTACTGTACCTGTGTAGCAAATTTCATGAGTTTACGTGAAACTAGCCGTATTAACTCCACTAAAGCCCAATTTTCAAGGTGGCGCTATTGAGTCATTTTGCCATTCATATGTGTAATTCCCCCAAAATATCAAATTTTTCACCAGTCCTGATGTGTGTGCCAAATTTGGGGAGTTTTTGAGCATGTTTAGGGGGTCAAATTGAGGTTCAAAGTGGCTAAGAAAAAGAAAGAAACCAAGAAACAGTAAGGGAACAATAGGGTCCTTGCACTGTAGTGCTCGGGCCCTAATAAAATGGATCAATGAAGTTAAAGTGGCACGGCTCAGGAATAGTAAACAGAGGAGAAAGTAGCTGGAAGATGCATCCATCATGGTGGAACGTCTTCCTACAGTGTGTTGTGTTTCCATGGAGGAGCAGGACTTCATGCTGCAGGGAACAATGAGCCCACAGTGGATGAAAACACCCAGGAGCTGCTCGGAGCTCAGAGGCTTCATCCCCAAACTGTGTTCATTCAGAAATCCAGTCCACGGCGTCTCTGATCCGCCTCGAGTCATCATCTGAGGAGAAACCAGGAGGAGGAGGAGGAGGAGGAGGAGAGTCGACCCTTAATAAGGGCTTGACCTCCGCTTGTTTTCTCCAGTTTTCGGTTCACTCGAGGCCGAGGGGATGAAAGAGGCCGGGGAGGAGCCACATCTGTGCCGTCGATGTGGTTCGGCGCATATTTGAAGTGTTGCAAGGGGGGTCATCGTGAAACGGCTTCAAAACCGCCTCTGAGTGCGGTGGAGGTGTAATTATTTGCATTTAATGTGGGGAGGTTTATAGCCGCCGGGTGTTTTTATAACTGTGTCGCAACAACAACAGCAGCAACATACTTCATGCAGCTGGAATCTGCTAATTATGAAGCTGAACTTGTTGGTGGGGAAACGTTCGGAGCTGGAGATACGCAGAACAAGCTTCTGTCCAAAGGTTAGAAAAAGCTGCATCGACCAGCAGAGTTCCCGAATCAGCCCCTCGTATCTTGTTTGTTTAGTCTGCAGAAGCGTGAAGCCGACACGTCGCTCCGTGTCTGAGGCCTCTGAGATCCTCTGAGCAAACACTGATAGTCTCTGGGTTCCTGCTCAGGTCTGGTTCCAGTCCCAGTCGCTGCTTCGGGGCCTCGGCTTCCCCACGTCCACCTTGTGTGGGTTTCCTTATGCGGTAATTCGATGAAATGCAAATTTGTGTGGGAATATCCCGGCCTGACGGGGGGCCTCCAGCTTCCTGAACCAGCTGGAGCTCACCCAGGGCCCCCGACACAACAGCTGCTGCAGATGGAGATGATTTCTGTGGAGACGCATCAATTAAAAGAGATTTTTTTCGACTCAATTGTGATGTTTTGATTGTGATTTCCTTTTCCAAACCTGCTGATATCTCTACAGACTAATACCAACTCCTCTCATGATCATTTGGGACAAGCTGATGTCATTCTGAACTGATTTGTGGAAACACTGCCTGCAGTTCAACCTGAAAACGCTCTGAATTTTTGCCACATGACTGTCGGTCGGAGCCGAGTCAGTCTTGGTTTTGCGGTTGTGCTGCAGAGCTCAGAATTTTTTGTTTTTTACAGAATCTTTTTATTGCAAATGGTTATTTTTTTGCAGAATTTTTAAAATGAGGCGAGTAAAATAAAAGGATTTTGATGAAACGTCACGACTTGGTTCACCTTGGAGCCGCACGTCACATCTGATTAGTTCAAGGAGCGTCAGAAAGTTGAACATCTGATGCTTTTTCATGTTTTTACAGCTTCTGACGCTGATGACGCTTTGACTTTGTCAGTTTTAAAAAAATAATTCCTACTAGTGCTAAGACTGATTTTGCATTTCTATCTTCTACTGTCAGTTCCTCCAGATAAACAGCGTGGCTTTCATTCTTTAGTAAGATGCATTTAGATTTTTCCTGATGGGACCAAAAATCACATGTGGTTAGTTCAGGGACCGTCTAAAAGTAAAAAATTAGACAATTTTTCCTGTTTTTACAGTTTCTGGCTCTGATAAATGATGTAATTTTGGTGATTTTTTAAAAAAAGACAGTCTGACGTTTAAACCTGACAGTTGGTTTTGGGGTTAAAGGGCTTAAAAAAGACATTTACTGTGTCTTTGTTGAGTAAAAACTCACCCTTTGCAGATGATTGGGTGTAATTTTGGCAGAATTTAAAACAACCCACTGAATCTAACTTGCATGTTACCCATGATTAGTTCAAGGACCATCCGAAAGTTTAAAAATCCGACAATTTTTCCTGTTTTTATAGTTTCTTGCTTCGATAAATGACAACCTTTTTAAAAGAAAACATGTCTGTCGATACCTTTTGGGGCTCAGAGAGTTAAATATAAAGATATTTACTGTGTTTTCTGGAATGCAAATTCATCATTTGCATATGACAGGGTGTAGCTTTGGCATTTTAAAAAAATAATTTGCCTCTTAAACCCAATAAATTAACCTTAAACTTGGTTTGTTTTTCCAGTGGAGCTGCACCTCACATATGGTTAGTTCATGGACCATCAGAAAGTTGTAAATCCAGTCAATATTCATGTTTTTACAGCTTCTAAATCTGATAAATGGTGCAATTTTGGCTGTTATTTTAAAAAGTGATTTGCCTTTTAAACCCACTGACAGGTCCTGGGGTTCAGAGAGTTTTTAAAAAGACATTTACTGTGTCTTTATTCAAGGCAGACCTATTGTTTGCATATGACAGGGTGCGATTTTTTAGCATTTTCTTTTCAATAACTTCCCCTTCAAAGCCACTAAATCTGACCTTAGATCTGCCAATGGAGCTGCACGTCATGTGGTTAGTTCAAGGACAATCAGAAACTTGTAAATCCAGTGATTCTTCATGTCTTTCCAGCTTCCAAATCTAATAATAATACAACATACTGAATGAAAACTTATAATTTGCACATAATAAGCTGTAATTTGGACTGTTTAAAATATAATTTGCCTGTCAAACCCATTAAATTTGACCTTGCAAGAACTGCAGGTCACATATGATTAGTTCAAGGACAGTCGGAAAATTGTAAATTCAGTGATTCTTCATGTTTTTCCAGCTTCTAAATCTAATAAATGTTGTAATTTTGGTAGTTTTTTTAAAAGATAATTTGAATTTCAGATCCGCTTACAGGTTTTAGGATTCAGACGGCTAAAAAAATGCTTTTATGGAATCTTTACTGAATGAAAACTTATAATTTGCACATAATAAGCTGTAATTATACAGCTTATTATGTGCTTTTTAAAATATAATATGCCTTTCAAACCCATTAAATTTGACCTTACACTAGCTGTAGGTCACATATGATTAGTTCAAGGACAGTTGTAAAATTGTAAATCCAGCGATTCTTCACTTTTTCTAGCTTCTAAATCTGAAAAACTTTGGTCGTTTTTAAAAAAAATAATTAGCCTTTTAAATTCAGTGACAGGTTTTGGGGATCAGAAGGTGGAAGAATGCATTTATGGTGTCTTTACTGAATGCAAACCTATCATTTGCATGTAATAGATAAAATAATTTGCCTGTCAAACCCATTAAATTTGACCAAACACAGACTGCAGGTCACATATGAGTAGTTCAAGGACCATCGTAAAGTTGAAAATCCGACGACTCTTCATGTTTTTGTCGATTATTATTTTGGTCTTTTTTGGTTTTGGGGTTCAGAGAGTTTTTAAAAAGAAACATACTGCGACTTTAATGAATGCTAACGTTTGATATTTATATTTATTGCATGATTCTGTCGTTTTGTCCACGAGCAGGAAGCGAACCACCTCCTGCAGCAGTGAGGTTTCTCTGGCTGCTCTGCATCCTGGAGGTCTTTCAGCTCAGATTCACGCTCCGCTGCCTCCTGGTTCCTCTGTCAGAACCAGAGCAGCTCTGTGGGATAAAATCACAGCGTTGGCACCAAGTCCAGCAGGAAAACTCAAAACCGGCACATAAAACCCAGAGAGGAGGGAGACGGCGGTCAGAACCAGTGAATGGGTTTATCCTGCTGAACCGTCCCGAGGGTCAACATGACCTCCGACCTTCCCCTGAACCTTCAGCTCCTCCTCCTCCTCCTCCGTCCTCAATGCAGCAACAATAAACCGAACGGAGGCTCCTGATTGGCCGCCCGCCTGCTGCCTGTAGGTAAACCAGGTCAGCATAGCAGACATAGTTTGGACCAGAGCGAAGCCAGAGAGACCGAAGCTTCTGTTTCTGCAGCACCAGAACCGGGTTTAAAGAGCAGCCCAGGCCGAATACCGGAGCAGAGACCGGGAGCTGGATCCGGAGGGGCTCCTGGGAGGCCGAGCAGAGAGGGATCAGGCTGGGTGGGCCAGAGAAACATTAGAACCCGGTCCACACCCAGCAGCAGCAGCAGCAGCAGCGACGCTCTGCTCCGGGTTGAAACAGGAGCTCAGGAGCCGCTTCATTAACAACAACCTCAATCAGAGCTTCGGCTTTCAAAATAAAAGTTCGGACGAAACAACAGCAGGAAGCTCAGAACGACAGAAAGACATACAGAGGAAAGAGAAACTAAAAGCAGACGACAGTATCTGAGTAGAAGTACACATAAAGTACATAAAAACACAGTAAAACCTTAAAAAGACGCATCATGTTTAAGGAAGTAGGGAAAACTTTACTGCTGGTACTTTAATTCTACAGTAGGTGCTTTAATACTGCAGTTTTTTTACTGTGCATACTTTTACAGTACAGTACTTTTATTGTCAGTAGTACTTTTATTATTAATACATCAATACTATAGTACTTTTAATGCTAAAAGTACTTTAACACTACAGTACTTTTACTGTCAGTAGTCTCTGGTACTTTTATTATTAATACATCAATACTATAGTACTTTTAATGCTAAAAGTACTTTAACACTACAGTACTTTTACTGGCTATAAATTATTATCATAGTACTTTATTACTCCAGGACTTTAACAGTTTGTACTTTGATACTTGCCAATAATTTAATACTACAGTACTTTTACTGTTAATATTTAATACTACAGTACTTTGAGTGCCAACACTTTAATGCCACAGTACTTTTACTGCAGATATCTTGATACTAAGTTCTTTTACTACCCATACTTTCATGCTACACTACTTTTAGTGGTAGTATGTTAATACTGCAGTACTTTTAGTGCCAATACTTTGACATTACCGTACTTTTACTATTCATACTTAATACTATAGTACTTTTACTGTTAACACTTTACCAGTACCTGCTGACACTTTAACTTTTACTACAGTACTTTTACAAGTAATAAATTATTACTATAGTACTTTTATTGCTGATGCTTCAATTAGACAGTAATTTTAGTGTTAATTATTTAATACTGTACTGATTTTACTTTAATACAACAACATTTGTACTATGAATTCATAATACTGCAGTGCTTTTACTGTTAACACCTTTGTACTACAGTACTTTTACTGCAGATATTTTGATACTACAGATATTTTACTACCCATACTTTTATACTACACTACTTTTAGTGGTAATATATTAATACTACAATACTTTTTACTGCCAATACTTTAATACTACAGCACTTTTACTGTTAATATTTAATACTACAGTACTTTTACTGTTAATATTTAATACTACAGTACTTTTACCACAGATACTTAACACTCCAGTACTTTAACTGCCACTGCTTCATACTACAGTACTTTTACTGTTAATATTTAATGCTATAGTACTTTTACTGCCAATACTTTAATACTACAGTACCTTTACTGCTCATAATTTGATACTACAGCACTTTTACTATTAATACTTACTATAGTACTTTTACTGCTGATGCTTTAATACTACAGTACTTTTACTGTCAGTACTTAAGTATTACACTACTTTTATTGTAATTACTTTAATACTACAGTACTTTTACTGCTAATACTTTAGTACTACAGTATGTTTACTTTATTACTACAGTCATTTTACAGTAAATACTTTAATACTACAGTAATTTTACTGTCAGCACTTTAGCAGTGCAGTACTTTTACTGCAGATACTTTGATACTACTGTTCTTTTACTAAGCGTATGTTTATACTACAGTATCTTTAGTGTTAATACTTAAATGTTACAGTACTTTTAATGTTAATACTTCAATACTACATTACTTTTACTGTTAATGCTTCAACACTGTAGTACTTTTAGTGCAGATGAATTAATTTTACAGTACTTTTACTGCAGATACTTCAACACTACAGTTCTTTTCCTGCCTGTACTTCAATGCTATAGTACTTTTACTGCTGATAGTTTAATACTACAGTACTTTTACCTGAAACTCACCAAACAAAAAATTAAAAACAGATGTAACTTAAACGCTCAGAAGGAAAGTCAGACGATAGAAAGTCCTGCTCTCACACTTATTTACCCGTCAATCACAGACAGAGAGAGTCTCCTTCCTGAAGGGGGCGGGGCTAAGCTAAAGACACTGAAACAGCCTGAGGACGGGAAAGTCTTCAGTTAATTTGCTGCTAAGAGTGAAGCTGTTCGACCTAAAAGCCTCGGCTCTGGATCCGACCCAGCTGAGGATCTAAACCTGTTCAGCTTCAGGCCCAGACGAGCTTTTAAAGTGATCAGTTAAACCTTAAAATCAAAGCGAACACGGAGCCGATGGAGGGAAGCCAGGACCTGATACCTGAGAGAGTTCTGCATGAGAAACATTTACTCTGCACACCTGCTGAACGCCTAAACCGCCCGGACGCTGCAGTGATACTCCCTCCGCTGGTAATTTACAATCCCCTGAACAAACATTAGCAGCCTGAAGGTCTGAACAGATGAGGGGGAATAATGAGGCCTGGATCCCGGACCAGGCAGGTTAAGGACTGAATCCGAGCCCTGAGAGGAGGTCAGCGGAGGGTCCTGACCGCTCCTCCTTTTGTTTCCAGCCGGCTTCACTTTCTAAAGCACATTCTCCTCCTCTCTAAGCTCTAAAACACACACCGGCGTTAAAAAGCATGAAGGCTGGGTGGCACCAACACACACACTCGGTTATTTATAGCCGGAGGAAGGCGGCTCGGCCTCGCTGGGCCTATTCTGGGAGTTGGTCCTCCATCACTCAGGCTGACAGCTCCTCGGCGATAGGAGGGAACAATGCTGTTTATCTTCCCTCCGGCTTCCAGGGACAGCGCCGATCCCAGAACCTGTCACTCGGTAACCTTGTGGTAACTTTCCAGCGTTAATACGTTATCGGAGCGCTTTCCTGCCGCCGCTGGTCGTCATTGTTGCGGAGCTGCCGAGGACTTGGCCTCTGATCTGCTGTCGGTGTGTTTACATCAGGCTGTTGAAGTGATTCTGGCTTTGATCGTGTTCAGGATGTGGCCTTTACATGGAGCCCAGAGACAGATCTGGGTAGTCACATGTATGGATAGACGGTAAATACTGATGTTCCACTTGGTTAGGACTAGGCATCAGAAATACTTGGTTAGGTTCAGACAACAAACTCTACATGGTTAGACTTTGGCACAAAAACTACTTGGTTAAAATTAGATATTCAGGCCTCGTCCACATGAATAGGAGCCCAGGCCTAAACACACCAACAGTCCATCCAACCCATGGATCGTCCACACCAAGTTGGCGTTTTGGGGGTCTGAAAACGATCCTTTCTGAACCGTTTACGTGTCACCGTTGTTACGCCCTGTCTGCTTCTTTTCCTGACACGCTTGCCTCATAGCTCCACCTCTCGATAGATGCTCCAAACTCAGAAAACGACGACAACAATGTCTCCGTATAGTGCTGCGTATGTCCTGCTGATAGTTCCACCTCATCGTCCGTCCAGACTAGAGTCCTACCAGCTCGTCCACTCCTATTTGCTGCCGCCATGTTCTATGTTTACATCCTATACAGATTTCTTCATGCCTAAAGTCCCGCTGCCAGTTTCCACTTGTTTCTGTCACGGCGTCATAGCGCCACCAACAGGCCTGGCATGTGTTTTACATCATTTTCAGGCTCATCAAGTGAATTCATGTGGACGGACACGTTTACTGAAACAGCTCCGTCTTCATGAAGAACGTTTTAGAAGCTATAAGCGTTTTGGCTTCGTGTGGACGGAGCCTAAAAGTACTAAATCATGCCTGGCCACAAAAACTACACAGGCTAAGTTCTGGCAGTTAATCTACTTGGTTAAGTTTGGGAAGGAAAGTGACCTGGTTAAGTTTGGCCACAAAAACCGCTTAGTTTACGTACCAAAAACCGATTGGTTAATTTTACACACCAAGACTACTTAGTTCAGTTTGGACGGCAAAAGTACTACTAGATAAAAACAGTTTGGTTATGTCCAGGCGCCAAGACTACTTGGTTTAGGTTCAGACACCACAGTTAGGTTGGCGTCTAGACTTGGTCATACTTGGCTACGTTTGGCCATAAAAGCTCCTTGGGTTGAGTTTAGATGCAAAAACCTACTTGGTTAGGTTTATGCGACAGAACTAACTGGTTAAGTTTAACTACTTGGTTAGGTCTCGGCACAAAAACTACTATTTAAGTTTCGGCACCAAAACTGCATGGGTTAAGTTTGGCCACTAAAATGACCTGGGTTAAGATTAGACACCAGAACTACTTGGTTGAGTTTAGGCAACCAGTGTTTGTTTTTCTGGTTTAGGCACCAACATCTATATGGGTTAAGTTTAGCTACAAAAACTACTTGGTTAAGTTTCGACATCAGAACTGCTTTGGTTAGGTCCAGGTATAAAAACTATGCAGGTTAAGTTTAGGCAACCAAACTTCATGGTTAGGTTTAGGCACCAAAGCCTAGATGGGTTAAGTTTGGCCACAAAAAGTTCTCGGTTAAGCTTAGGGACTAAAACTGCTTGGTTACGTTCAGGCAGGAAAACAAATTGGTCGGGTTTGGCCACAAAAACTACTTGGGTTAGGGTTAGGCACCAAATCTACAAGGGTTAAGTTTAGACATTTGTTGTAGCTACAAAACTGCTTAGTTAACTACTTGAGTCAACTTCAGCCACCAAACTCTACATGGGTTAAGTTTGGTCAGTTTGGTTGAGGCACTAAAACTACTTGGTTGCGTCAAGGTGGAAAAAACTACTTGGTTAGGTTAAAGCTACAAAACTACTTGGTTAAGTTAAGGCATCAAAATGTACTTACTTAGGTTTAGGCACTTAAACTACATGGATTCGGTTGATACACCAAAATCTACTTGGTTAAATTAGACACCAAAACTATTGGGCTAAGTTAAGGCATCAAAATCTACTGAGGTTAGGTTGAAATGTCAAAACTACTTGATTAAATTCAGGCACCAAAACTACATTGGTTAAGTTTGGCCCCAAACAACACTTGGGTTAAGATTAGACACCAAAACAACTCGGTTAGGTTTAGGAACTAACATTGACTTGGTTATGTTGGGCCTCACAAACCACTTTGAATAAGTTTAGGTATCAAAACTACTCAGTTAATGTTTGGCAGTGAAACTACTTGGTTAAGTTTACACATCCAAACTGCTTTGGTTTGGTCGAGGCACAAAAACTATGGTGGTTAGGTTTAGGCACCAAAGTCTACATGGGTTAAGTTTGGCCACAAAAAGTTCTTGGTCAGGTTTAGGCACTAAAACTTCTTGGCCATGTTACGGTTGAAAACTACTTGGTTCGGTAAGGCAACAAAAACAAACCGGTTAAGTTTAAGCACCAGAAATACATGGTTAAGTTCAGGCTATAAAAACTAATTTGTTGAGTTCAAACAACTTGATTAAGTTTTGGCACTAAAACTACTCGGTTAGGTTTAGGCACAAAAACGTTTTGGTAAGGTTTAAGCTGCAAACCTGCTTGGTCAGGTTTAGGCCGCAAACACTACTTGAGTTAACTTTAAGCATCAAAGTCTACAAGGGTTAAGTTGAGCCACAAAAAGCACTTGGTTAGGTCTGGGCACGAAAACTCCATGGGTTCAGTTTATACACCAAAATCTACTTGGTTAAGTTTAAGCACCAAAACTACTATTTAGGTTTAAGCACCAAAACTGCATGGGTTATGTTTGGCCACCAAAAGTACTTGGAAAAGATTGGGCAGCGAAAGTACTTGGTTAAGTCCAGGTATCGAAACTATGATTTAAATTTAGACACCAAAATCTACGTGGGTAAGACTATGCAGCAAAATTACTTTGGTTGAGTTTACAGACTAAAAGTACTTGGTAAAGACTGGGAACCTAAACTACTTGGTTAGGTTTAGACCAAAAGGTCTTCTTAGATCAAGGCACATAAACTTTGTTGTTGGGTTTACGCTACAAAACTACTTGGTTAGGTTGAGAAAAGGGTTCAAACACACCCCACTGCTACGTTTACAACATAATCCCAAGCTCCATTTGGAAGAAGGTCACCGGGTTGGTGTCGGGTTGCTTTCTGTTTTTATTGATCAGAATAGGCCACTGCTGGACGTCCCCACTGACCTCCATCTATTGGATTTCACTAAGAACTCCTTCAGGACGACCCAGAAAGCACTAAAAGTCTGCATCACAGCCCGAAATTAATGCTGACAAACCTCAAAGTCTGAGAGTGTGAAGGCTGGACTGGACCACAACTGTCCTTCAGGGAACCAACGGCTGACGTCCGTCTTTATATCCAGTCAGTGGAAACAAAAACTGTCATGACTTTAGAGGGAAACTTACTGAATGTAAGAAGCCGATTGAGAAAACACTTCCCTCTGGGTCTATTCTTATCTCACCCTGCTGTAGATCTCCATCTCTGCCATCGTGAATGAATTCGCTTTATTGTCTCATAATAAAAAGCCTTTTCTTTTGAGAACCGGCCCCACAGCAGCCTTCTTTCTTTTTTGGTTAAGTCCCTTCAGCTAAAAATAATTTCCCCTGAACTCTGAGCGACTCGGGCGGCTGAATGAAGGATGGCTTTGTGTCGGGGTGGAGGGAGGCTGATACCGCTATCTGGTGCAGATTGGGCGAGTGTTTACTGCAGCTAATGGTGTGTGTCATCAAGACGCAACTACTGTGCAATGTTGGCCGGTGGCTCTGCCGTCAAGCTTCAACCGCAAAGTCTGCAGCAGAAAGAGAGCAAAGGCCTAAAAACAGAACCGTAAACACCATGACGGATATCAACAGTGACTTTATGATCGATTAGCAGGCGACTGTTCTCTCCAAACACGTAAATGTGTTTTTAAGATGTTCAAAGGCCTCCTAAGATGTTCAGTTTTGCTGTTATAGAAGATGAAGAAAAGGAAAAGACGGGAAAGTTGTTTAAAAGGTGACACACTATGAATGTAAATCTGCAGGATATATCGCTTAAACAACTATTTTTGTAGCTCCAGCCTACAAAATCACCCCAGAATGATTCTTTCTATTCCAAATAAAGCTTTTGAAGTCATCTACTGAAAAGTCCTGTATTGTTTTCCACTATATATTGCAGAAAAACTAAATATCACATCAGTTTTTTCCAACAGTGTGCAGCTCTACTTTGCATTTAGTACGAATTAGCAAATGTTAGCTTCCCTAGCATGCTAAGCTAAGATGCTAAATATGAGCATGTGAGTATCATCACTGTGGACAGGCTTTTATCTTTATTTTTATATTTTTTAATTTAAAAAAATTAGTGAAACTCAAATCTCTGTTGTTTGGCCTTACAGAGATGCTAGCGTTAACTCTAAGTTTTGGTTTTGACTTCAGTTTTATTTATATCGCGAAAATTCGAATAATCTCACAGCGCTTCACGCGGTAAAGTGAAGATTTTCCGATATTACATTATAGAGAGAAACCCGACAAATCCAAATACTCCCTTTGAGCAGCTCTTTGGGAAGAAAAAAACTACCCTTTAACATGAAGAAACTTCAGCAGAACCAGGTTCAGGGAGGGCAGACGGCTGCCTCAACTGGTCGGGGTGAGGTCAATGGAGTCAGTAAACATGGAGGAAGCTGGTGAAGCTAAAACTGCAGATCTGAAACATGTAGTTGCTGATCCAGAGATACCTACAGAAAGGACAAAACACAAACTAAAGCAGAGAGAAGACGCAAAGTTAGTGACATGCAACGTTAGCATAACAATGTATGGAGAGTAGAGGAGCTCAGTGCATCATGGGAAGTCCTCCAACAGTGATGAATTTACAATAACACATTAAAGAGAGAAACCCAACAAATCCAAACACTCCCTTTGAGCAGCTCTTTGGAAAGAAAAAACTTCCCTTTAACAGGAAGAAACTTTGACAGAACCAGGTTCAAGGAGGGCAGAAGTCTGACTTGACTGGTCGGGGTGAGGGTGAGGGTGAGGAAGGCAGTAAGCATGGGGGAGGTTACTGAGGTTAAAACTACAGACCAGAAACATGTTATTATTGATCTAGAAATACCTGCAGAAAGGACAAAACAAACTAAAGCAGAGAGAAGACGCAAAGTTAGTGACATGCAACGTTAGCATAACAATTTATGGAGAGTAGAGGAGCTCAGTGCATCATGGGAAGTCCTCCAGCAGTGATGAATTTACAATAACACATTAAAGAGAGAAACCCAACAAATCCAAACACTGCCTTTGAGCAGCTCTTTGGGAAAAAAGACTCCCCTTTAACAGGAAGAAACTTCGGCAGAACCAGGCTCAGGGAGGGCAGACGTCTGCCTCGACTGGTCGGGGTGAGGGCAATGGAGGCAGTAAACATTAGGGAGGCTGGTGTGGCTAAAACTGCAGATCTGAAACATGTAGTTGCTGATCCAGAAATACCTGCAGAAAGGACAAAACCCAAACTAAAGCAGAGAGAAGACGCAAAGTTAGTGACATGCAACGTTAGCATAACAACGTATGGAGAGTAGAGGAGTGCATCATGGGAAGTCCTCCAGCAGTGATAAATTTACAGTATTACATAACAGAGAGAAACCCAACAAATCCAAACACTCCCTTTGAGCAGCTCTTTGGAAAGAAAAAACTCCCCTTTAACAGGAAGAAACTTCGGCAGAACCAGGCTCAGGGAGGGCAGACGTCTGCCTCGACTGGTCGGGGTGAGGGCAAAGGAGGCAGTAAACATGGGGGAGGTTCGTGAGGCTAAAAGTGCAAATCCAGAAAAACCTGCAGAGACGACGAAACACAAACTAAAGCAGAAAGAAGACGCAAAGTTAGTGACATGCAACGTTAGCAAATGAATGCATGGAGAGTAGAGGAGCTCAGTGCATCATGGGAAATCCTCCGGCAGTATCAACTTACAGCAGCATAACTAACAGATGGTTCAAGGTGACCCAAGCCTGTAGTAGTTCTATAATAGGAGTTTCTATCTTAAAAGCAGAAACTACAAAGAGGTTTCCTGTTGCTTCTCAGACGTCAGTGAAGACAACCTTCCTCCAAACCCTAAAGCGGCCATTTTGGATCTGCTCACGGCGACTAGGAACTTGGAGTCGCTGGATCCAGTATGGGATATGGGGCTTGCCGAGAAGACTAATGTCTGCCAACTTCATCAAAGCATCGACAACCACACCACCAGGCTCGTGATTTCTGGCGTCTGTTCAATGAAACCGCAACCACACAGTTTAAGTTCAGGTCATCAAGATGGCTAAAGAGGCTCATCAGTGAACAACAACAAGGGATAATTGAGAAAATCTGCTAAGTTAAGTGCATTTCCTCGTTAGAATCAGACCCAAAGTCACCCTTCTTTGAACTCTCGATTCAAACTCAGTCTATTATCTACAGTTGTTAAATCTGCAGGTTTAAAGCACTGATTTTAACCAAATCTGGGCTCGATTTAACCTCAAGCTGACTTCCTTCTTTAAATGTTTCACAACCAGATTTTATGTAACTTACTGGGAAGTGTTCACCGAAATGCTGCACGTTGGGTCGACAGAGCTCCTTCCTGTGTTCTAAAGAAGGCGAAGAATTGGATTAAGCCTCGTGCGCTGCGTTTAGATCGCTCTCCAGCAGAATAAACTCAATTTAGTTGGTTTCAGTTGAAGCTCTTGTAGTCAAGAGGCTCATCGATGGACCAATTAGTTAACTTTTTCCATTAGAATCTCCCAGAACTTGAGTCTTAAATCAAACTATTACCTGCACAGTTGATAAATCTGCAGGCCTTGACTTAGTTTTAGTCAAATCTGGGCTCAAGCTGAACTGAAACCCACCTCCTCCTCCCCCCTCCACCTGCTCCATGTGATCTTTTTCCTTCTAATTCTTGCGGAGGCGTCTGCTTTTGTCCCGTCGACTCGGTTTACCCTCCGCGGGCCGACGCCTCCCGCCCGGCCTCCGGGTCGTCGCTGTTGTGACGGATGTCTTTTCCGTCCTGCTGCCCTCCTTCAATTAAAGAGGAAAAGCTTCCAATCCTCCTGACCTTTACCTTGACTGGGCTGTTTCCACTAAACACACATGAAAACACACAGCCCTGACCAGGACCAGCTGCTCCCGCTCCTATTTTAGTCAAATCCCCTCGCCGTCCTTCCACTCTGTTAAAGGTATGCTGCCTCCTGCTCGCCTATCAGGACTTATGTAAGCGGGAGGTTTGCATATTTAACGGCTTTTAGCGAACAAATTGCATCTGCATCCGATAACGATCTTTGAAACAGCCTTAAATCTTCGCTTTGTACTTTTTAGGACGCGCAGCCATCAGAGAACTCCATTAAAGGGCAAAGCGGTGAAGAGAAAGGAACACAAACGCGGAGGTTTCGTCTGTTTTTATTGTCGTTCTCAGCAGCCACGTCGTCACACAGAGCGTCTAAAACAGTCGCCCCTCGTCAGAAGTCTTCCTCGTTGCTCCTGGAGTCTCGCAGCTTCGCGAGGGACGTCAGCACCTCCTCCGTCGGCCTCCTGCCCAGCTGTTTACCTCCTCGGCTCCTCACGTTCACCGATGCACTGTCGCGCTCCTTGTCACCCACCACTGCACAAAAACAACAGCAGTGAATCAGCAGCCTTTAGTGTTTCCGTTTTAAAGGCATGTTGTCTTTAAAAAAAAAAAGGCCAAAATTGCAAAATTTATTTGGCACAAAAAGTAAAAATAGAAAAAAAACCATCAGATTTTCTCCTTTCTGTTGGCTTTTGAGCAAATCAGGACGGATATGTGGTTAAATCAGGAAAATTAACCAAATCTAAGCTTAAAAATGCAATATTTAATCGAAATCGCTTCATTTTTCACGTCTCGTTTTGAAAAAAATCACAGAAAATAAATAGTTTGTGCTAAAAACAACAACAACAAAAGAATTGTTTGCTCCTGGATGCAACTGAGAAGAAACAAAAACAAGAAAAAATCGTCCGGTTTTAAATTTTCCAACAGTCCTTGAACAAACCATGAGTGAACTGTGGCTCAATGAAACCACAGGCACCAAGAAACAAGGACCGACTCAGCTGTGACAATTAATAAAAATAAGAAAATCACTTAAACCACAGCCTTTATCAGAGTTAGAAACTGTAAAATCAGAAAAAATCCCCAGGTTTTCTACTTTCAAAGGGTCCTGGAATTAATCATTTGTGATACGTGGTTCCATCTGCAAAATGAATCAAATCTACGCTTAAAATTGCAATATTTAATTGAAATCGCTGTACTTTTAACGCATTGTTTCAAAAATCGCAGAAAATAAATAGTTTGCTCTCAAAAAATTCTGGAAAAAACAGAAACAAACAAACAAAACAAGAAGCTCTTTGCTCCTGGATGCAACTGAGAAGACTTTATCAGTAACAAAAACAACAAAAGAATCGTCCAGTTTCCAACAGTCCTTGAACAAAACATGGGTGACCTGTGGCTCCAAGAAACCACAAGAAACAAGGACCGACTCAGCTGTGACAATAAATAAAAATAATTTAAAAAATAAAATGACTATTTTTATCAGTCAGAAACTATAAAATCAGAAAAAATCATCAGGTTTTCAACTTCCCAACGGTCCTTGAACGCATCATTTGTGACGTGTGGTTCCAGCTGCAAAATTAATCAAATCTGAGCTGAAAATTGTTAAATTTATTTCAAATCGCTGTCGTTTGTCTCGTTTCAAAACTTGCAGAAAATGAATACTTTGCACTAACAACAAAACAAGAATTGTTTGCTCCTGGATGCAACTGAGAAGACTTTATCAGACACAAAAACAAGAAAGAATAATCCAGTTTTAATCTTTACAACAGTCCTTGAACGAACCATGAATGACTTGTGGTTTCAAAAAAAACCACAAGCACCAAGAAACAAAGACCGACTCAGCTGTGACAATAAATAAAAAGAAAAATATCTATATATTTAACAAGCAAACAAAATAAACCAAAGCTAAAACCTTTGTCAGGGTCAGAAACTTTAAAAACAGAAAGAATAGTTTGATATTTAACCTCCCAGTGGCTCTTGAATTAATCACGTGTGATGTGCAGTTCGAAGGATAAAAAGAATCTGAATCTGAGCGCAAATTCTATCCTGTTAAAAAAAAAAACAACTAAAAAATAAATAAATCTAAAAAAGCACAACTAAGAAGCCTCGACTGACTGAGCTGTGACAAAATTCAGAGAGTTTATGTCTGATAAATGGTGGAATTATGGTGATTTTTGCATCGGACTTTATATTTTTCAACCAGCTGTTCTGTCAAAAAACTTCCCAAAATCCAGTCTTAAAAATGTGACAATTCTTCAAAACCACTTAATTCAAAAATACGCCAAAAATAAATCATTTATACAAACCTGATTCTTTAAAAAACACTAAATTTCGGCGCTCCTCGGCACAATTATGAAGGTATTCGTGATTAAGCTGCGACCAAAAGTCACGTGACAAAAATCCAGACAGTTGTCAGGCGGACTTTCACTTTCCATACAGAGCCTGCAGTTCAATTGAATTTTTGTCACCTGACTGTTGGCCACAGCTGAGTCAGTCATGGCTTCTCAGTTGCGCTGAGTCGCACAGAATTTTTAGCTTTTTACAGAATATATTTTGTGCAAACGTGTGATTTTTGGTGGATTTTTAAGTAATATTTTGGTGCTCAGAGGGTTAAATATCTGCAGCGTCTGGAGCCTCTTGCTGGTGATTTATATCTTTACATTTCAGTGAAAAATGAGGCCACAGTGAAGAAAAATGCGGTTTGGGGTTCACAGGGTTAATCTCCAAGCCTCAGTTTTCACCCTGCATTATTCATCCTTACCAAATATGTAGTTGTACTGGGCCAGCTGGGCCGAGCGGATCTTCTTATTTAAGGTGGCTCCCTGGTCGTCGTTCAGATCCACCATGAAGCCGGCTTCATGGAACTGCTGGACCACCTTAAGAGGAGGCAGAGGAGCTTCTTTAGATTAGATCTGCTCACAATAAACCAGCGAATTAATCACGACAAGAAGGATAAAAGCCAGAATGAAGGTCCAGTTCTGAGGTAGCGCACCTGTCTGCCGTACGACTCACTGCTGCCCCCTACAGGAATAACAGAGACCTGAGCCGGAGACAACCACAGAGGCCTGGAGAGGAGAAAACACAGCGTCAGGCCGAAGCCTCGACATGAAGCGACTCTGTGGGAAGATTAAAACATCGTCTCACCATTTCCCTCCGAAGTTCTCGGCCAGTATAGCGATCATTCTCTCCAGTGATCCCAGTACGGCTCTGTGGACCATCACTGGTCTGTGCAGCTGTCCGTCCCGACTGAGAGAAAACCATTAGAAATTATTTAATTAAATCAAGGTGGGATCGTTTAGCTGAATTTAATTGATCAATGCTGATAGTGATTGATAATTTAAATTCAACCTTTATTCTACCACCTTTTTAAAATTAATAACTGGTCATTAAAGCAAAAAAACCCCACAAATAAATAAATAAATAAGCACACATAAATAAAAATAAAGAAAAAACAAGTAAAAATTCTGTAATTGACATTATTTTTTAACTTTATTTATTTTGTTCATTTTTTCTCTTTTACCATTTATTTTTTTTACATATTTATTATCTTGTTGTTGTTATTAAAAATAATAAAGTATTACTAACAGTTATCATTATTATTCATAATACTAAATTATGAATAATAATAGTCATTATTATTATTAATAAATTAATAATAATAATAAATATTGTTAATTTTACTATTATTAAGAACGATTGTTAATAATAATTGTTAATTTGTTAGTATTAGAAAATTATTATTAAGTATTATTGTTATTATTATGATTAATAAATCAATAACAATAATAAAAATAATCGTTTATTTTATTATTGTTATTGTTAGAAAATTATTATTGATAATGATAATAGTAATAATAATAATAATTGTTAACTTATTAGTATTAGAAAAGTATTATTAATAACTTATCATTATTATGATTAATAAACCAATAATAATAATAATAATCATCATTTATTTTATTATTATTATTAGAAAATTATTATTATTGATAATAATAATAATAGTTTTAACCTTGTCTTTATTCTCTGCTTTCTTTTATTCCACTTGTTCTTTTTCCTTACTCAGACATGGCATTTATTTATATTTAATTATTATTTTATCTGGGATTTGTTGTATTGATTCGTTCTGAAAAATCGGATTATTTTTACACATTTTTCTGGTTTTCTTCTTCTGTTTGGACTTTTGTTGTCCAGCTGTCTTCCTAATAAAGCACTTTATAAACTCTCTTTTTTAAAAGGTTTTATATAAATAAAGCCATCATTATTGTTATTTCAGCTCTTTCAATGAGTATCTTCTGGTTTCTTTCCTCCTCTATGACAGTAAACTGAACATCTCTGGACTAAACGACACACATTTAGTTTTCACTCCTTTGTGACATTTTATAAACCAAACTGGACGAACCCAGAAAAAACATCTCATTGTGTCAAAACACAAATTACTCGTGTATGAACTGAACTTCTGAGCTGCTTCTCCAGATGTTTGGCAGGAGAACGGCTTCAGAGCAGAAACATCTGGCAAACCTGAACTTTCACTTTCTTATTTACAGACAAACAAATGCTTTGGTTTTTCCAGTCCGGCTGCTTGTTTCTCTTGTTCCAGGCAGTTTTAGGGGAAAACCGATGACATGAGAAACAACGACGTCATCTCAGGACTTTTTGGAAACACTGATGGACATTTTGCACCATTTCCAGACGTCCGCTTATTGATTAAAACCTGACATACGACCCAACGAATACATATAATAGTTAGCTGCAGCCCTTTTATAAAACATCTGATATGCTGAATTAAGCAGAGACACGCAGCAAACTCACATCTCTTTCACTTTAACTCATTTCTTAGTTTGTTTTCCCTGGAAATTGTACGAAATTATGACGAATTTTTCAAAATATAACCGCACACAGCCTTAAATGTGAAGGTTCCACCCGTGCTGCTCTGTTAAAAACACTTTAAAGCAAGTTTTTGTGACGTATTTTTATTATTTTTCGGCACATTTTTGAAGAATTGCATTAGAGGAAGTTGATAAAACTGCAAAATATAAAAATAAATCCTCAATTTTGGGGAAAAAAAACCATCTTTTTCTTAAACGTTAATGATAATTAATTTAATCTATAAATTAAAAAATATCACCAAAATGTCGCCTTTAATCAGAGTCAGAAACTGTAAAAATAGAAATAATCGTCATATTTTCATCTTCTAGAAAGTCTTTGAATGAATCATGTGTGACATTGTCTTCAATTGGTAAAAATTAAAAAATCTACGCTTTTTCTTAAGTGTTATTAAGCTTCTTGGGAGCAGGAAACAGCATTTAGGTCACATGACTGATCAGCTGAGACCCCAGACAGCATCAAAGATGGCCGACAGCAGCTGACATGGAGGAATCAATTCAGGTTTTCTGGCTGAAAACGACTGAAGACGTGTTTTTCTCTCGTCGACGGCTAAACTTTTGTTTCTTAGCTGCTCTGACTTCGTTCCCGGCTTCTTCTAACGCAGCCCACAGCGCCTTTTTCTGCGAGCAAACAAGACTAAGCAGCGTTTTCTTCTTCTTACTTACAGAGTTCTTGCTGTTTTTGTGAGCTGAATCAGGGCAGATCAACCCGAGTCGAAGACAGATTTACTGCAGAAGCGGGGGGAGTTTGCTCTCTGTAACCGATCATCTAATAAAGGCTAATCTTTCCTGATCAAATTAGCTCCCTGTGAGGCTCTGCCATGCTAACCTGCAGGAGTTTATACATGTGAGAGACGCAGCCGGGTTTAAATCAGCGCAGATGTTGGAATCCTCGACTCACCCGACGTACTGGAGGTCGAATCTGATCGGCAGCTGGAAGTCCAACTGGATGGTGGCGCACTGGTGCAGCCGGCCGATGGCGTCTTTGATCTGGATGTCGATCTGTGACGAAACACGGAGTGAAGTGAGTGCATTTCTGCATTTCTGCGGACAGAGACTGGATTCGGGAGAGGCCGACCGAGCCAGCTGCTGCGGCCAGCACGCCCTTCGCTGGAGAGCCCGGAGGAATGCTGTTGCACAAAACGAAAACTGAGGTCGTGTCGGGGCGTTTCCGGGTTAATAGAGGAAGGCAGGCCGCTAAAAATGCGCCGTGAGTCACAGCTCAGGGTTGACTGGTGTGAAAAGCATCAACCGGTGTTCAGTTTATCCCTGCGTGGCTCTAATCTGTGATACAACACTAATATACTGAATTTAGAACAAGCAGACTGGGTATCATTAAACATATATTCATATAAACTAATTATAATAGACTCAGAGTTATAGCTGTATGAACTCCTTGAACCCAGAAACCTGCTGACAGTTATAAAAAACATTAAAAATAAATCCATAAATTAAAAAAATCACCAAAAAGTCGCCTTTAATTGGAGCCAGAAGCTGTAAAAATAGAAATAATCATCATATTTTCATCTTCTAGAAAGTCCTTGAATGAATCATGTGTGACATTCTCTTCAATTGGTAAAATTAACCAAATCTAAGCTTTAAATGTTCAATATTTCATCAGAATTGTTTTATTGTACGTGTCTTATTTAAAAATTCGCCAAAAATAAACGGTTCACATGATCCAAATTTTGTGAAAACTAAAAAATTCTACACTCTTTGACGCAACTGTGAAGCCATGACTGACTCAGCTGTGAGCAACAGTAACGTGACAAAAATTCAGAGAGTTTTCAGGTTGAACTGCAGGCAGTGTTTCCACAGAGAGACCTACTGGATCCATAAATAAATGCAGCATGGCTCAGAAACAGAGAATAGAGGAGACAGTAGTTGGAAGATACATCCAACATGGTGGAACATCTTTACTAGCCTATTTTTTCCAAACATAGGAGGTCCTCTGTTGACGATGGTCTCATGTTACAAAGACTGGTGGTTATGGGTCCGTGTATGTCGCTGCAATTCGTTTTCTTATTTTGAGATTTCAAAATAAAAATGAAAAATAAACCATTTCCCGTTTTTTTTAGTGATGACACAAAATAAAAAACGGAAAACGGGCCCTAATTCATTATCCATTATCCGTTATCCGTTATCCAATTTAATTAGATGTGTTTGTAAATGGAAATTAAAATTAAAATACACCCGTGGAAAACTTATTTCTCTATTTCCTGTTGGTTTTGGCTCCGTGACCCGTCTGACTTCCTAAGAGGAGCTAGCGATTTAGCGATAGCTCCACCGCTAGCGCTAAATCGCTACTTTGCTTTTTGGCAAAGCTAAAGTAACAGAAAACCTCCAAACCTCCCCAAAAACGTCCCAAAAAGCAGCCGAACGCTAGCGATTTAGCGCTAGCGGCGGAGCTAGCGGCACCACAAGGTCCCTCCAAAGGGACAAATAAACCCCACGCTGGTGAAAAGTCCACTGTGAAATAGTGAACAATGTGAGCCAAGCAACGTTTGGACCCCACAGTGGGTCTTCATCAGGCCACGGCACACAGCAAGGTCTGCTAACAGTGAGCTAACACTGGAGCTTTAGATACCAGATCCTTCCTCATCAGAAGTCAGACGGGTCACGGAGCCAAAACCAACAGGAAGTAGAGAAATAAGTTTTCCACAGGTGTATTTTAATTTAAATTTCCATTTACAAACACATCTAATTAAATCAGATAACGGATAATGGATAATGAATTAGGGCCCGTTTTTCATTTTTCATTTTGTATTATCACTGAAAAAAAAGGGAAACGGTTTATTTTTCGTTTTTATTTTGAAATCTCAAAATAAGAAAACGAATGGCCGCGACGTACACGGACCGTTATGAACGACTCCCATAAATTACTTACTCAGCTAGTTTCGACTTAAGCGGTTTGGTTCGCACATAATACGATACTCGAGTGAAAATTAGCTGCTGGTGTGCAGCGGGGGGAAAACCGAGTCACGCGGCGTACCAACGAAGAAGAAGGCGTCACTGAGTTCGTATTATTACCTCCACCAAGGAGGTTGTGTTTTTGCCAGCGTTGGTTTGTTTGTGTAGAAAATAACTGTAAAACTCATGGACGGATTTGGATGAAACTTCCAGGAAATGTGTGAAATGGGACAAAGGAGAAATGATGACATTGTGGGACTGATCCGGATCACCGTCTGGACCCAGGATTGTTTTTAAAAGACTCTAACATTAGGAGTGTTAGAAAGCCTTGCAGTGCCGCCTTGTGGTAGGAAAGTGAATTACACATATATGGTGGGTGTCGGCCGCTCGTGCTCAACCACAGCAGTGCTACGGTGTGAGAGAGATTACCGGATGATTAACTTTATTTAAGGAGACATAGTCGTTGGGAGATTGTGTTGGGGTGGACTGAAGCTGCTTGGTGGAGGTCTGGATCTCTGAGTGCTTTTCTAGTTTAGGTGTAAAATCCAACGTACAAATCGTAAATCGGCGTCGCAGGAACGGATCTTGTTCGTAAACCGAGGACCACCTGTAGCCGTGACACCTGGGGGCGCTTGGAAAAATACTGGACATGTTGATTCGAGGTTCTTGATTTTAAATTTTTGTAAAATTAATAATAAAGTAAATTAAGATTTTTCCCCCCCATTTTTACGATTTCTGTCATTCTAACTGTGTCATAATGTACAGAAGGCAGCTTTGAGTTCACTACCTAGAGGTGCAGGACTTTATATTGCAGGGAAAAATGATGCTACAGTGAGTAAAAATATAACGGGAGCTGAATAATGCCAAGAAACCCGCAGCACAAACTCATTTTAAGAAGCATAAAAACAAGTTTCGCCATTAATGTGAGGCAGCAGTGAAATAGTTCCGACATAAAACCTCCAGTTAAACCAAAAAAGGTCATTTTTATATGCATGAAACAAACAAAATGCACTTAATTTAATTTAAAGGTGTTGGTGGGTTGATTTTGTGAACTTTGGATTGAGTCAAACAAGCTGCTTTAGCTGTTGTCTAGTTTCTATGCTAAGCTAAGCTAAGCTAAGCTAAGCTAAGCTAACAGACACCTGGCTGTAGCCTCGTGTTAATTGATATCTATGAAAATGGTATGAGTGGTCTCAGAAAGGCCTCCAGGTGTTTTGGTCGACCGTATTAGATCCATTTTCTCGAGTGCTTGCGACCCTTCAACCCACCTTTGGTCCGTAGAAAGCTCCGTCTCCCGGGTTCAGCTCCCAGCGTTCCCCAAACTGCTGCAGGCCTCGCTCCAGCTGCTGCTCACAAACAGAAACAGAACAGAGGGTAGCATTCAGAGACGACGGTGTAAGTACATTAGAGCACATTATGACTGCATGTGGAGGAGCTCAGGGACGTCATGTTCAATTACACTCGATTCAATCATCTCAAATTGCCGCCGTGCCTGTTTGAAGGCGTCCACAGGGTTTACAGATACGCATCCACCAGCAGCTCCACCGCTCTCTGCTGGAAAGTACCACATAACTCGCTGCTAAAGAGGACGATGTTGTTACGCCACGTCGTTCTGTTTGGAGGCTCTAATCTACAGCCAGCATCCACCCTCTGGGGCTCGTTTTCCATTAGAATGACAGAAACCAGAAACACGGAGGATGATTTAGTTTGAATTAATACGTCCAAGATCAGCTGTAGGAAGATGTTCCTCCATGCTGGATGTATCTCCAACTACTCTCTCCTCTGTTCTCTGTTTCTGAGGCAGTTTCGATTCATTCTGAGCCTTCTTTTATACGTTTTGTGCAGGTTTTTTTAAATCATTTGGGACTCTTTATTCAGCTGCTTTGGGGAAGTTCATGACATTTTGGGTCAGTTTGGAAAATATTTCAATCATTTCGGCAAATTTTGATGCCATTAAGGACAAAAACGACTCATTTTGGACACTTTTTAGAGTCGTTTTGGTCATTTTTGGACACATCTTCAGTCACTTTGTCACATTTAATTAACTGTATTTTCCTTTAACATTCATTTTGGGTATGTTTATGTGATGTTGAAGAGGTATAAGGTCATTTTGGACAGTTTTTCCACATATACAACAAACTCTGAGTCACTTTGAATATGAACATTTTCATTTTTTCAGCCTCTACAGGTCGTTTCTGTCTCCGTTCTGTTGTTTTGTGTCTTGTTTTGGTCATTTTAAGACACGTTTATGTCTCTATTTTGGTTATTTCGTGTCCCATTTTCTTCGTTTTCTGTCTCGTTTCGTGTCTCTTATGAACACTTCCGTCTTCTTTCTGTGGTTTCTTATCTTGTTTTTCTTCTGTGTCTTGTAGTTTCTCTCTTTGTGGTCGTTTCGTCTCCACATACTAAAGATATTTAACTATCTCCATGTTTCCAGCCTCTCCAGACTCATCATCTGTATAAACATGTTCCTCCATGCTGGATGTGTCTCCAACTACTGTCTCCTCTGTTCACTGCTTCTGAGCCGTGCTGCATTTATTCATTTATCCAGGAGGTCTCTCTGTGGAAACACTGCCTGCAGTTCAACCCGAAGACACTCTGAATTTTTGTCACGTGACTGTTGGTCACAGCTGAGTCACTCATGGCTTCTTAGTTGTGCTGAGAAGCGCAGATTTTTTGTTTTTAACAGAATCCGATTTGTACAAATGGTTTATTGTTGGCATATATTTTAAATAAAATTGGTTCTGGTGAAATATCACTGTTGTAAGCTGAGATCTGGTCAGGCTTGAAATGGAAGGGCATGTCAGAAATCACCAAAATTACAGCAGTTATTAAAGCAAGAAGAATTTTACCTTCGCCAAGGAGGTTCTGTTTTTGCCGGCGTTGGTTTGTTTGTTTGTTTGTGTTAAAAATAACTCGAAAAGTTCTGGACGGATTTGGATGAAATTTTCAGGAAATGTGTGAAATGGGACGAGGAAGAAGTGATGACATTGTGGGACTGATCCGGATCACCGTCTGGATCCAGGATTTATTTTTAATTTAAGGATACTTAGTCATTGGTAGATTGTGTTGGGGGTGGACTGAAGCTGCTTGGTGGAGGTCTGGATCTCTGAGGGCTTTTCTACTTTTATTTTTATCTACCCAAAGTTGAAACTCTGTGCTGTTGGAAAGCGCTTTGAGTTTTTGACACCGGAGTTGGCAGGTCCACGTACTAGAACCACGGCGTCGAACTACAGCCTTGGCGGCGCTCGGCGGCGCTCGGCAGTGCCTGGTGGTGGCGCGCAGGACTATTGGAATATCAAAATTATTATCCCAATACCACCACAATCAACCAATATTCAGATATTCCTATATTCAGGACCAGCCCTAATATTAGGTTTGTACAGCAGGTTAGCTAGCATACTGTTGGTTAGCTAACTTAGCCACTCTAGGCTACTTGGAACTACACCGTACTTGGCCTTAAGGTCAGCCTTATTATTACCTCCACCAAGGAGGTTCTGTTTTTGCCGGCGTTGTTTTGTTTGTGTTCATAATAACTCGAAAAGTTATGGATGGATTTGGATGAAATGTTCAGGAAATGTGTGAAATGGGACAAAGAAGAAATGATGACATAGTGGGACTGATCCGGATCACTGTCTGGATCCAGGATTCTTTTCCAAAAGATTCTTTAATATTGGGAGTGTTAGAAAGCCTTGCAGTGCCGTCTTGTGGTAGGAAAGTGAATTACACATATATGGTGGGTGTCGGCCGCTCGTGCTCAACCACAGCAGTGTTACGGTGTGAGAGAGATTACCGGACGATTAACTTTATTTAAGGAGACTTTGTCGTTGGGAGATTGAGTTGGGGGTGGACTGAAGCTGCTTGGTGGAGGTCTGGATCTCTGAGGGCTTTTCTAGTTTTTGCTTTCATTAGTTGGTCAAGGCTCAGTAAGTCGTAGTTTCTCAGTTGTGCTGAAGATGTTTCAGGTTTTTACAGGATGTGAGCACGCTGAATATTTTTTGACAAATTTTAATTTAGACATGTCAAGTAAAGTGATTTTTTATTAAATATCAACATTAAAAGCTCAGATTTTGATCATTTTTCTAGCTGCATGTCACGCATGATTTATTCTGACTTTTAAAATCTGTTTTTACAGTTTCTGACTCTGAGAAGTGTTTGTTTTGAAAGATAACATGCCTTCCAAACTCGGGGTTCGAGGAGTTAAAAGAAAATTTAAATAAAAACTTCTCGTTTCCACTTAATAAAGCGTTTATTCCATTTACGTGGAGCAGCAGATGAGATGATCATTTTGGCTTCCTTTACGTCGGAAATGCTTGCTTTTGTGTGTTCTTAGCGCTCTGCATCGACACTGCCTGCAGCTCAACTGAAAACTCTTTAACGCTACTGAAGGCCACAGCTGAGTCAGTCACGGCTTCTCAGTTGTGCCAAGAAGCTTTGAATGTTTTGTTTTTTACAGAATGCAGTTTATTTTTTTGCAAATATCTAAACGAGGCAAGCAGAATAAAGTGATTTGGATGATATTTAATGATTTTAAAGTCCATTTTCCCAACAGATTTTCCATTTTTCTAGTTTCTCGCTCTGATAAATGATTTTATTTTGATGATTTTTAGGGTTTAGGGTTATCTGGCTGCTGCTTACAGCTTACACACATTCAACCATAGACATATATACGTAGACGCCGCGTTGACTGCTGCTGCCGATTGGAGCCAACATGCCTACGCGCGGCCATCTTGGTACAGTGCCACTCGCCCCTACAGTGCATTACGTCTATAGAGGAATGACATGTCTGCACTATAAAAGTGATCATAAATCGATCAGTTGTCAACATATATTGTTTGTTACAAACGTCAGACATGGAGGACGGACAGGCAGACATAAATAGAACAAAAGCATCCTGTGTCAAAGCTACATGTGTGCTGTTTTAACAAATCAAACTGTTTGGAAATCGGTCGAAAATTCAGTGAATAATTCTACTTTAAGATTGTGGAGTACCTCTTACCTCCATAGACTTACATTCACTCCCCCCTCTGCTAGCCCTGTACCAAGATGGCGGCGCTTTAGGCACGTCCCTCCACAGTCAATGCGGCATCTACGTTTATATGTCTATGCATTCAACAACAGGGCTTCTTTCGGCGTACAACATGATATAAAGCGTGTGAATGTGCGTCTTCACCTGCTCAGCGTCGTCCCACTGCTCAGGCTCCCCGAGGCACGGCGTCGGCCGAGTCGACAGCATGCAGTGGAAGGAAAACCCAAACACCCGATAGACGCTCCGCACGAAGTCCAAACAAGACACAATCTCCTCTTCCAGCTGCGAAGAAAGAGGGGAAAAAGTCGGGACAAGGGCGACGAGAGGACACGAAAACAAAACAGGGAGCACAGCTGAGCGGAGACGGGGGAGTCGAGAGGGTTAAGCTCTGAAAAAAAAACCACAGGGTGCATTTTCTGAGTTCTTCAGAGATCGAATTAGTGTTTCAGAGGTGACCAGAGTTATCATGTGAATATAATCTAACAGCATGTAAACAGATGAGCTGGAATGTCGGGACCAGGATGACTGTACCGACACATGCGGAGGTGCAGCACAAAGGCCTCCATTCATCCAGACCGAGGCCTCCTGGAATGTCTCAGGAGTTATTTGTGCAGCTCGTCTAATCGCTGCGATGCGCCTCCACACGTGTCCCGTTTACGCTTTCCGAAGCCCCTCGAGAAGCACGGGAATTAACGCGTCTGTTTGCTTGTTTGTTCACCTGCTCAGGTGCGCAGAAGATGTGAGCGTCGTCCTGGCAGAACCGGCGAACCCGGGTCAGGCCTCCCAGAGCGCCGGAGAGCTCGTTCCGATGCAGGGCCCCGAAGTCGGCCCACCGCAGGGGAAGCTCCCTCCAAGAGCGAACACGCTGCTCAAACATGAGGCTGGACGAGAGAAAAGAGAGTCAAGGTCTGCAGGGGGGACGTCAATTATAAGAATTTAATACGTCTGAACCCAGAAAACCAGTGGGCGGGGTTGAAAGGCATTTTATCTTTAAAGAAAACCCCCAAAATGACACTTTTTATCAGCTGGAAACTGTAAAACCACTCAGAATGATCAGATTTTCAAATTTCCAACAGTCCTTGAACTACTCATCTGAGCAGCTGGATCTGAGTGTCTGAATCCCAACGCCTGCTGGTGGCTTTGAAAGGCGTTTTATCTTTCAAAAAAAATCCCCAAAACAACACCTTTCATCAGCCAGACACTATAAAACCAAACTTTCCCACTGTCCTTGAACTACCCGTCTGAAAACATTCCTCGACAGGCCCGTCTGTTCAACCGTCTGAACCCCAAAACCAACCGAACGGAATGAAAGGCGCGTTATCTTTTCAGAAAATCACCAAACTAACACCATTTATCTCGTATTCTGTTGGGAAAATGCACCGAATCTAAGCTTATAATTGACTATATTGAATTAAATCACTCGAGTCTGCATGCCTCATTTTTAAAAAAAGCCAAAGATAAACCTTATTCTGTAAAAAACAAAAAGATTCTGAGCTCCCTGGCACAACTAAGAAGCCATGAATGACTCAGCTGTAACCAACAGTCATATGCAAAAAAACAAACAAAAAAATAAATCACTTTTCTCAAATAATTTATGTTTAATTTTGTCGATTTTAAACATTTTTTCCATCTTCGGCTGCTCATTTCTGATGCGGCGCTCCTTTGAAAACTTAAACTCATGATATTATCTCTTTCCTCCTCTTCTAAAACAAATAAATCAAAATAAAACCACTTATATCAGAGTGAGAAACTGTAAAAACTGATTTATCCGTCACCAAATCTGAGCTCAAATCATGACATTTAATTAAAATCACATTATTCTGTTTAAAAAATCGGCAAAATTCGAAGCTCTGTCTGATGCAGGTTCTGTTAAAAACTAAAAATTCTGCGCTTTTTAACAGAACCAAGAAGCTATGAGTGAGTCAGCTGCGACCAACAGTCACCTCACAAAAATTCAGGAACTTTTTGGCTGAACTGCAGGCAGTGTTATGCAGAGCAGAGAGGAGACGGGCATGAAAACTAATTAAAAATGCAAATAATTAACTGTATCTGGCAATAGAGCCTCCATTTGTTCTCCAGTGTTGGCGGACATGTTGATTCCAGGTTTTATTAAGGGTTTTGCTGTTTTCTTTATTTTATACTGCAGTGAAAAACGAGCCCACGGTGAGTGAAAAGCCCCAGAAGCTGCTCTTGATGCTGGCTGTAGATTAGAGCCTCCAAACAGAACGACGTGGCGTAACAACAACGTCCTCTTTAGCAGTGAGTTATGTGGTACTTTCCAGCAGAGAGCGGTGGAGCTGCTGGTGGATGCGTATCTGTAAACCCTGATGACGCCTTCAAACAGGCACGGCGGCAATTTGAGATGATTGAATCAAGTGTAATTGAACATGACGGCCCTGAGCTCCTCCACATGCAGTCATAATGTGCTCTAATGTACTTACACTCTGCTCTCTGAATACTCCCTACTGTTTAAACAGAGCAGAGAGGAGACGAGTATAGGAACAAATTAGAAACGTACATTTTTAAATATCTATAGTAATTGGTTGGGATGTCCGACAATTATCGGTTAATATCGGCAATTATGACGTCATAGCGATAATCAGCCGATAAAATGAGCCGATAATAATAAAGACTCTGAATCCTGGTTTTTGCCGTTGGTCTGTGTGTTGTGGTTTGTGCTCATGTCTGGCTCCTCAACCCCTCCCCTCCCTGACGGTACTGTCGCATGTGTGTGATGTCATCAGACTGCGCGGGCAGAGAAAAACAAGCAGCATGGTGGCACTGACCAGTGTGGACTTTCTTTATCATGTCAGAAGAAGACATTTGACTAGGGCTGGTCCTGAATATTGGAATATGGGAATATTGGTTGGTTGTGGTGGTATTCGGGCAATAATTTTGATATTCGAATAGTCATGTGCGCTGCAGCCGAACGCTGCCGAGCATTGCTGAGGCTGTAGTACCCCGCAGGACGCCGCTGAGTGTTGCTGAGCGTCACCAACGCTCTAGAACGCTGCTGTGGTTGTTGTACCCGCCCCAGACCTGACGACTCCGGAGTGACGCGGTTTCAAACTGGATTCAGATACGGTTTCAAACTGGATTCAGACACGGTTTCAAACTGGATTCAGACATGGTTTCAAACTGGATTCAGATACGGTTTCAAACTGGATTCAGACATGGTTTCAAACTGGATTCAGACACGGTTATAGGCTGGATTCAGACATGGTTTCAAACTGGATTCAGACACGGTTTCAAACTGGATTCAGACACGGTTTTAAACTGGATTTAAACATGGTTTCAAACTGGATTCAGACACGGTTTTAAACTAGATTCAGACATGGTTTTAAACTGGATTCAGACACGGTTATAGGCTGGATTCAGACATGGTTTCAAACTGGATTCAGACACAGTTTTAAACTGGATTTAAACATGGTTTCAAACTGGATTCAGACACGGTTTTAAACTAGATTCAGACATGGTTTTAAACTGGATTCAGACACGGTTATAGGCTGGATTCAGACATGGTTTCAAACTGGATTCAGACACAGTTTTAAACTGGATTTAAACATGGTTTCAAACTGGATTCAGACACGGTTTTAAACTAGATTCAGACATGGTTTCAAACTGGATTCAGACACGGTTTTAAACTAGATTCAGACATGGTTTCAAACTGGATTCAGACATGGTTATAAACTGGATTCAGACACGGTTTTAAACTGGATTCAGACACGGTTTTAAACTGGATTCAGACACGGTTATAAGCTGGATTCAGACACGGTTATAAGCTGGATTCAGACATGGTTTAAACTGGATTCAGACATGGTTTAAACTGGATTCAGACATGGTTATAAACTGGATTCAGATTCGGTTTTAAACTGGTTTCAGAGTCGGTTTTAAACTGGTTTCAGACTCGGTTTTAAACTGGATTTAGACACGGTTTTAAACTGTATTCAGACGTGGCTTCAGACATGGTTTAAACTGGTTTCAGAAATGATTTAAACTGGTTTCAGAAATGATTTTAAGCATAAATTTGGTTAATTTTAATGATGGAAGAGAACATCACAGACGAGTCGTTGAAGAACTGTTGGAAACGTAAAACTCTGACATTTTTTCTGTTTTTACAGCTTCTGACTCTGATAAATGGATTCATTGTTGTGTCTCCAAACGCTCCGGCAGGTTTGAGGTTCAGACGATTAATTCTAGCATCTGTTTTCTGTAGCTGTGACTGAGTTTACCAGTGAGCAGGACAGTTCATGGGTTTGAGAGCGAAGGTCTGCGATCCCTCCGACGTCACGGTGAACATGTTCTCGCTGTAGTGCTCCCAGTGACCCGAGCGCTCCCACAATGCCGTGCTGTACAGGGTCGGGGTCACGACCTCGGTGAAGCCTCGCCGTCGGTACTCGCTCTGCGAGGGGTCGGAGAGGAAGGAAGGAAGGAAGGAAGGAGGGAGGGAGGGAAGGGAGACGAGGTCAGACTGTCACAACAGAGTTTACACTGGAGGATCACCAGAGCAATATCCTGACATGAACACGTGTCCTGAGTAACAACACGTATGTTCATGTTCACATGGAAGATATTCATTATTAACCCAGGGAGGAAAACACTCAGCAGCTTCATATGATGATTTAAACCAGCTGAGGTCATTGTTTGCATAATCAAATTAAGTAAAGTCGGCTGTTTTATTGAGTTTCAGGTTGATTTGACCGTTTTCAGACCAAAGGTTCAGGTGAGGCGAAGTTAAGCGTCGTGTTTCTGATTTATTCCACTAAATAAAACAGAACCACGACATGCCATGTGATCTATCTGTGCAATTATGGCTGCACAACAACAGATAAAACTGCAGTATCTTGGTTTTCTGAGATGCATAATGGAAAAAATACAGGTCAACAGTTAAACTAAGCTGCAGACTCTGCTGACAGAGAAGCAGCTACTGGTCAGCATCTTTCTTTCTGCAGCTTGAATAATTCCAGCCAAATCTTCCTTTTCTCTCTCGCTTCTTGTTTGTTTTGCTGTGAAGATGTGGAGCCTGCAGGTAAACAAACTCTGTGTTTTGTAATTAAAGTTAACAAAAAGGAAAATGGGTTTTAAAATCAGGCAACTAGACACTTAATCCTGGCTGGACACAACAGCAGGATTTAGGATTTTTTTTAAAAACATTCATCACCTTCTCCAACTTACAGAACCTTCTGTCTAAAAAAATACATTTATTTAAAAATTTAAAAATGTAATTTTGTAATGTAATTAAAAAAAAACACATTAACATATATTTCTAAAATTAAAAGATTAAAACATTTATCAGCTAACAGCAAAAAATGAAAAAAATAAATTAAATTAAAAATGTAACTTAAGTAAAAAAAACACAATAACATACATTTCTAAAATTAAAAGATTAAAAGAATAAAATCTATTTATTGAAACTGTTCAGTATCTTGTGAACATCAAAATTATAAAATTAAAAATATATATTATTGAAATAAATACATGAATTTTCAGTAGATTACTTAAAAAGTGTTTATTTTGGAAAGAATTAATAATTTTAAAATGACTGGGTTAATTTATAGGGGAATAAATTTACTCAGAAAATAAAAATAATTTAAAAAAAAAAATGTTTGGAGTCTTTCTCATATGGTTTATTATCTATTTATTTATGTATTTATTTAAATAAAAGGAAAATAGATGTAAAATCATTTTACTAGACACTTAATCCTGTCTGGACTCAACAACAGGATTTAATTTTTATTCTAACATTCTTAACCTTCTGCAACCCACAGAACCCTATATCTAATTAATGTAGTAATTTAATTAAAAATTTAAAAAATGAAATTAAAAAAACACAATAACATCTATTTCTAAAATATAAAGATGAATAAGCTTATTTGCGAACATTTGTGAATTTATTTACTGAAACAGTTCAGTATCTTGTGAACATCAGGGCTGCACAAAATTATAAAACTAAAAATACATATTAGTGAAAAAAAATAAAGGAGTCTCAGTAGATTAATTTAATAGCATTTTTTGGAGAGAATTAATAATTTTAAAATGACTGGGTTCATTTTATAGGGGAGTAAATTTACTTAGAATTTTTTTTTTTTTTAAAGGCGTATTTGGAGTCTTTTTCAAAATATGGGAAAGACTCCAAACATCTATAAAAATAGAATAAAATTAAATAAAATTAAAATAAAATAAAATAAGTAAAATTAAATAAATTAAAATAAATATAATAATAAAAAATCATTATGTTTTTTTTAAATCACGTTACAGATGCCACTTTAAACCTACAGTTATTTTTTAAAGATGTAAAACCTTTGTTTACATTTTGTTTCGTGCCATAATGACAGTTTGGCAAAATAAAATGCACTTAAATGAAACAGTCAATTAGATTTATTGGAGAAAAATTTATCATTTAGATTAGTTTTTAGAAATACAGTCATCAATGACAGCCAGAAAAGGAAACGGCTTTAAAAAATCACATATCTACAAATATTTATAATATTACTGCAGAAAAAAATAATCATAATGGATCATTTATAAGAGGGACTCAGCTGGGACTGACTGCCTGTTCATGTTTTCTGTTTAAAGGGAAGCAGACCTTGATGAAGTCGGTCAGCGTGTTGTAGATGTGAGCTCCTTTAGGCAGGAAGAAGCAGCTTCCTGGACTGACTTCATTAAAGAAGAACAGCTCCTGGTCCTGTGAAGATCAATAGATGTGATTACAGACATCGAACACTTGATTTCACCGGTTTGCTGCTGACGTTAAGGTTTGAATCTCACCGTCCCGATGCGTCGGTGGTCCCTCCTCCTCGCCTCCTCCTGCTCCTCCTCCCACTCCTGAACCTCCTTCTGACCTGGAAACGCCACACCTGAGAGCCGAGTCAGACCCGAGGCCTCCGTCTGATTGGACAGGGTCACCGAGGAGAGCTGGACGGAGACAGAACGATAATAAATGACAGTAAAGAGAAAGGAAGTTTCAGAACGAATTCTGCTCGACCATCTCTGATTGGTCAGAAATCTTCAGAGCATAAAATATGAATATTGCTAAAGAAACGTTGCTGCATCAGCCGCTTTCTGGGCCAGGAGTTCAGGATGGAGGCGTTGCAGGTGGGTTTGTATGTTGGTGGTGTTTCCTGTGTGCTTTACTTTGGCGAGGCAGTTCTTGAATATGTAATAGTCTTTGTCCAGCTTGCTTGTTCCCTCAAAGCCCAAATGGGTCCACACTTTGGACTTAACATGGATGGGGCGTCTCTTACGGTGACGTTGCTGTCCTCCATTATACTTGTACTAACTGTTGATTCATTTCAGCTCCAGTCTCCCTCATTCATGTGATAAACGCCACCGTGTGGAGACATTAAGTAGTGATGCTGGGGAATGTGGAGGGTTTAGAGCGCCTTATTATATTAATTAAAGTAAGGATATTTGGAGCCAGCGTATCGATGCTCATATCACACGAGGAGGGACGATGTTTTGACGTACTCTTTTAGATTATTCCACAGAAATACAGTCATCCCAGTCATGTGAAGTCAGATAATATACTCACATTTACACCGAACAAAAATCTAAAGGCCCCATGTGAAATATTGATGCCACATGAAGTGCACCACCCAAAGTGAGCGTATACTGTCTGGTACTTGTACTAAATGGATGTTTCTCTTGATTAGTGTCTAAATCTGAGTCCACCACTGCCTCAGTGATGCATTAATTCCATTCAGTCCATGGGTGTGGCATATCCAGACGCTGCTCCAACACAATGAGCAGTACTCAGACACTCCTTATACTGGGGACAATAAAAGGCCACCCCAACATGTCACATGTTGACCAAAGCAGCAACGCCTCAGATGACTCCGGTCATGAGGGAACGTGTCATTGGCATGTTGGAAGCAGGAATGTCCACCAGAGCGGTCGCTGTGCAGCTGAATGTTCACTATCAGACGACAGGACGTTTGAGAGTTGGTTTCCAACAGACGGGCAGTACTGCAAATCCACCTCATCCACGTCGGCCACGTGTGACCACCCCAGCACAGGATGGACACATCCGGCTTGTTCACTTGTGGGATGGTCTCAGACCAGCGACACGTACAGCAGATGAAACCTTTGGTCTGACAACAGACGCATCACACCAACATGCCAATGACACGTTCCCTCATGACCGGAGTCATCTGAGGCGTTGCTGCTTTGGTCAACATGTGACATGTTGGGGTGGCCTTTTATTGTCCCCAGTATAAGGAGTGTCTGAGTACTGCTCATTGTGTTGGAGCAGCGTCTGGATATGCCACACCCATGGACTGAATGGAATTAATGCATCACTGAGGCAGTGGTGGACTCAGATTTGGGACTAATCAAGAGAAACATCCATTTAGTACAAGTACCAGACAGTATACGCTCACTTTGGGTGGTGCACTTCATGTGGCATCAATGTTTCATGTGGGACCTTTACATTTTTGTTCAGTGAAAATATTACTGTGGAAAAAAGAGACATAATTGATCATTTATAAGAAAACAATCACTGCTGGGTCATGGAAGCAAACTTGCCTCCATCCTTTAGTCCTCTTATGGTTCTATGAGTCGCATGAATCAATGACATGATGAGAAATAACAGGGAAGATTTCAGGTTTTTATCTCCAATAGTTCCTCAGATGTTTTTCAAACAGCCTCAAAAAGGAGCAGAAAGCAGGTCGACAGGCAGATTTTAAAAACAGTTTTTGATATATGAAGCTAAAACTCCACATGTAGCATTTTTAATATCCAGAGTTTATGATAAGAAGGTTTAAAATAAATCAGAGATGGTGGCGCTGAGGATCTGAGGTGGAAAAACCCAACAGAGAAAACCCGAACAGATAAGAGCGGCAGCTGGTCTGACCGAGTGTTTGGAGCAAACCAGATCAGGAATCTGGCCTCTGACAAACACAACATCCTGCTGCTGGTATTTCCAGCCCCAGTCTGCCCAGTGACGGCCCAGTATGGAAACCGCTCCGTCTGCCTGGATCAATACAGGCGCGGAAAATTCCACTTTCACAGCACGAGTCCCGTCGGACCGAGAGGAGCCTCGCGGGTCCAAATAAAACAGATCTCAACAGGTCAGACCAGGTCAACACAGCTACAATCGGTTTAATATTTATTTTTACATTTTATATTTTTAATTAATTTACACTACTCTGTAAAAATCAGTTTTAAATTTGGCCTTAAAGAGCATTTTATGGGAAATTTTATTTTATTTTTCTTTAATTATTATTACGATTTAAGCTGAGAGGATCAACAACCACAAGGACACACCTGCAGCATCTTGAACACCTTGAGGACTCCTGTGTGGGGGAGGAGGGGGCCGCTGCAGACCCCGACACTGTCTCCACACCTGAGGACAGAACAGAACAGGTGAAGCTGTCGTGTTTCCCAGAAGGTGACTAAACATCAGGTGAGTCTTTCTGTACCTGTAGACGGTGATGACTGAGTCGCTGATCTGCTCCTCGACAAGCTGCAGCCTCATTTTACTGCTCTGGAATAAAAACAAACAGAAAACACACAGAAAATAAACACAGAGTGGAAAATATCAAGTTTTATGTCATTAGAGACAAGTTTTAACTAGTTTTCGACAAGTTTCAAGACATTTTGGACACTTTTTAACCCCTTTTGGACAAATTTAATGTAATCAGAGGCAGTTTTAGCTCATTTTGTGTCATTAAGGACAGTTTTTATTACATTTTAAACAAGTTTCATGATATTTTGGACGAGTTTATTGGTCGATTTGAAAGTTTTATTTCCTTTAAACTCATTCTGGGCAGGTTTTTAAGACATTTAGGAAGGCTTTATGGCATTATAACCAGTTTTTAACCTATTTTGGACAGGATTTAATGTCATTTTGGACAGAATTTAATGCCATTTTGTAAAGACATTTTGGTCACTATCAGTCACTTTTAAACATTTTTTGCCGTTAAGGACCGTTTCTAACTCATTTCAGAAGGTTCCATGTTATTAAAGACAAATTTGAACTCATTCTGGACAAGTTTCAGGCATTTTGGACACGTTTTGAGATATTTTGGAGGGTTCATGTCATTAAAGACAACTTTTATATCTGTTTTTATCTCATTTTAGACAAGTTTCAAGACATTTTGGACACTTTTTAACCCCTTTTGGACAAATTTAATGTAATCAGAGGCAGTTTTAGCTCATTTTGTGTCATTAAGGACAGTTTTTATTCCATTTTCGACAGGTTTCATGATATTTTGGACGAGTTTATTGGTCGATTTGAAAAGTTTTATTTCATGTGGGACCATTTAAACTCATTTCGTGCAGGTTTTTAAGACATTTAGGAAGGTTTTATGGCATTATAACCAGTTTTTAACCTATTTTGGACAAGATTTAATGCCATTTTGGAAAGTTTTAAACTCATTTTGGACCAGTTTCAAGACGTTTTGGTCACTATCAGTCACTTTTAAACATTTTATGCCATTAAGGACTGTTTCTAACTCATTTCAGAAGGTTCCATGTTATTAAAGACAAATTTAACTCATTCTTAACAAGTTTCAAGGCATTTTGGACACGTTTTGAGATATTTTGGAGGTTTCATGTCATTAAAGACAACTTTTATTCCCGTTTTTAACTCATTTTGGACCAGTTTCAAGACATTTTGGGCCCCTTTCTGTTCATGTTTCATGTAATTAAGGATCGTTTTTTTATCCATTTGACAACTTTCATTTCATTAGGGACAGTTTTTTAACCATTTTGGACCAGTTTCATGTTGTTAAAGACGCTTTTGACTAATTTTAGACAAGTTTCAAGGCATTTTGGACACTTTCTGAGATATCTTGGAGTGTTTCATGTCATTAAAGACAGTCTTCAACCCATTTTGGAAGTTTGAATGTCAGTAAAGACAGTTTTTGACTAATTTCGGACGAGTTTCATGTCATTAAGGAACTTTTTTTTTCAATCAATTTTCGACAAGTTTTATTCATTAGGGACAGGTTTTAACCAATTTTGGACACATTTCATTTCATTAAGGACAAGTTTTCATCCACTAGGGACAGTTTGTGATTCATTTTGGACCAGTTCCATGTTATTAAAGACAAGTTTTAACTCATTCTGGACAAGTTTCATGTCATTAAGGATAGTTTTTTTTAAATCAATTTGCGACAAATATCATTCGTTGGGGACAGTTTTTGACCAATTTTGGGCACCTTTCTTTTCATTAAGGACAAGGTTTAACCCATTTTGGACATTTTTCATCCACTAGCAGGGTTTCCCCCGGTGCTCTATAAGCCTGCCGGGCCGCCAGGCTTTCCTTGCCCCCACCGCCAGGCTATGCATCACTTGTTTATTTATTTTAAATAGGTTTTTTTATGCACCAAAACAGTGATAGCAAAAACAGTATACAGAGCTTTTAACTGCATCTCGTGATACGGTTGAAAGAGCAATGGCGACATTTTATAGTCTATACATGAACTTTTTCCGAAGTTGGAGGAGCACTGGAGGAGACCATGAGCTGCTCATTTTCCTCCAGGCCAAGGGGAGTTCATCCCGACCGAGCCGCGGCTCCATGATGAGGCAGAACCAGTGGAGTTAGCACGGATGTTAGCATGTTGTCGGAGCAGCCTTCTGAGAGCCGCGATGGTAAACATCCAGCTAGTGGATTTAATCCAGAATGGTTAGCTGACCCTAAATTTAGCGGATGGTTCTACCAGACCCAGTATGGTAAACCCAGACGGATTGATGCACTGATCCAACCTGAACCATGTGCAGCAATAAGTAGTAGAGGTCACACAACACAGCAGACCTGTTCAGCCTCTGAGTTCACTGGTTTTACCCCTTGGCCATGTTTGTAGTTTTTTATTTATGTTAATTTATTTTACTTTTAAATGTGACCAGCAATGGCTTGTTTTAAGATTCACTAGGATTTAAGTTAAGTGAAAACAACTGATATTATTTATTTTAATTGTATTTTTTTGTGTGTTTGTTAAAACCGTATTTCAAGATTGTGCCTTTTTGTAAGACTCTACATTTAAGTATTGTTAATAAATGGCTTATAATAACACATAATAGTCATAATTTCAAAATTCCTGTCAACTTTTAACTTTTTTTTTTTTTACAAAAACACAGTGGGCTTCTCTACCACCAGGCTTAGCAAGTTTTCTGGGGGAAACCCTGCACTAGGGACAGTTTGTGGCTCATTTTGGACAGATTTTAAGCCATTAAGGACAGCTGTAAACAATTCTGGACAAGCTGCAGCCTCATTTTACTGCTCTGTAATAAAAAACACAGAACAAACCGGAGTGGAAAATATCAAGTTTTATGTCATTAAGGACTGTTTTTGACTAATTCTGGACTCTTTATCAGTCAGTTTGAAAGGTTTTATGTCATCAGGGACAAGTTTTTAACTCATTCTGGACCCGTTTCATGTCATTAAAGGCAGTTTTAACTCATTTTCGACAAGTTTCAAGACCTTTTGGACGGTTTTTACCCCTTTTAGACAAATTATATGTCATTAAGGACAGTTTTTAATCCATTTTGGACAAATTTACTGTAATCAGAGGCAGGTCTAATTAATTTTGGACGAGTTTATTGTCACGTTATTATACACTCGGCATGTGTCACTGACCTGGAAGAGCTCTCGGACTTCGTCTATGTTCAGCTCCAGGCTGGATAAAGGAAGCTTGAGGGCTGCTGCCTCCTTACATCTGTCCTCCACGTCACTGAGAGTCAAGACGCTGTAGGAAAAACATGAGAAGATTTAAAACAAGAGAAGATTTAAAACACGAGAAGATTTAAAAATCAGCAGCATGAAGACGGACACTGCAGCGAGTGAAAAAAGCTCATTAAAGCAGCAGAAAGTAATGTACGTACAAATAAAGCATTACAGATACAATAGGGGGTTGTTCCCCTCCACTGCTACAAATAAAAATATAATAACAATAAAATACATTAAATACTAGAACAAAAGGGAAAAAATGAACAGCTCTATTTCAAAAATTAGCACCACTGTAGGGTTTGAGCCACAGTATCTGCATTAGTTTTATTTGTAAACCAGTAAACATCATAACTTATGAAACTGTGTAATAGTGAATATTGAACCTGTCGTCCAGCAGATGGTCACAGAACAGTCCCAGTTCTGAGGCTCCTTCTCTGCACACTTCAGCACCAAACGTCCCCTCTAACACTCCACCCAGAACACAGGCTCCTGTCCTCCACGCTGCCTGAGAAACCAGCGGATTACAGGTAAATCTCACATTAGAACACCTTGTTTTATTTTTCTGAGCTGCTGTCGTTGCACCACAAAAACTAAAACACAAAGCGTCTCAGAGTCGAGTTCCTGACTCAGCCTTAAAACTCCCAGCAAGGAATCTGAGCTTAAGAGTGATTCAGGAAGTTTCTGAGAGCGACTTTGAGCAAGGAGGGAACAGAAACTTTGATCTTAGTGAGGAGGTGTGGTTGACCTGTTGCTAGGTGTGATGCAGTCTAAAGGCTGTGATTGGTTGGTACAAAAAGGGGGAAAGACAAAAGAAAAATACGCTCCTCGTAATGAATGGACAGTAAAATCAACCGATCATATAACTTACTGTCCATGCTGGTAATTTTACTACTTCATGTGTTTGATATTAATGGTGGATACAGATTCAGACTCAGCAGGTCCTGTGATGCTGGCGTCTTTATAAAAAGCGGTTTGATTTGACAGAACGACCAAAACAACGAACGACATGGATAAAAAGAGAACAAGAAACTGGACACCAGAGCAGTGTCTGCTGTTGGTGCAGCTCTGGATGAACATAAAAGAGTGTTAAGAGAGAAACTGGGTCCAGGATCACAGCCCAGAGGAAGAGGTGGACTTGGGAGGACATTGCTGCAGATCAATGCGTCGTTCCCTCTCCTTTTCAAATGAACGACGAGTGTGAGAAGCGCTGGTACGAGCTGCAATCCCAAGCAAGAGCGGAGATTGAAAGCGAACAAATCGAACGATACGAGGCTGTGAAAGATCGTACTGGTCTGACTGGTCTGACTGGTCTCTCTGCTGACAGATGGTTGAGACAGACCCAAGTCATCACTGCTACACAATGTTGAGATGACTTCAATCTCAGGACTTATTGCGTTACATCCCTGATAAGCTTCACTGGCTCCCGGTTCAATACCGCATCCATTTCAAACTCCTTCTCCTCACCTACAAGTCCCTCCATCACCTGGCCCCTCCTTACCTCTCTGATCTCCTCCAAAGACACCGACCCTCCCGTCACCTTCGCTCCGCAGACCTAAACCTCCTGACGCCCATCATCTGCACCAAGCACCGGACTTTGGGGGACCGAGCCTTCACAGCCGCTGCCCCCCAACTTTGGAACTCACTCCCATCATCCATCAGGAACTGTGACTCACTTTCAACTTTCAAAACCCTTCTCAAAACCCATCTGTTTGACCTGGCATTTGTGTAACCCTTTTTTTTGGTTTGTTTGTTTGTTTGTTTGTTTGTCTGTTAATCTGTCCATCCTGTAAAGCGTCTTTGAGTGACCAAAACTCACTATATAAAATTGATGAATTATTATTATTATTTGATGAGGTCAAACACAAACATTATTCCTGCACCATCGAGCCGATAGCGTGTCATTAAATTCATCATCATTTAACGTACAGAGAATATCTCTCCTTCCTCTCGGTCTTTCCGCCATCTTGTCTGTTTAAGACGCTCTTAGGCTTCTTAAAGTCCTCCTCCCTCCTCCTAACAGTTTCTCACCTTAGCAGCTCTCTTAAGGCCTGAGACGCTTTGTGAACAACTTCATTACCAAGGGAACATTCTCAGCTTCAGTTTCAGTTTATTTGCCATTTGCAGTTAAAAATACCACACTGGAAAAGTGGTTCAAGTCGCTCAGGTGCCCTGTCAAATCATTCATACAGAACACAGACTCACAAACAGCTACCACTAATCAATATATGATAAAAGTCACAGTAAAAATGCTAATATATGACAAATATCGAGCCAAAGGGAGACGCCCTGTCAAGATGCAATTCAAGGAATTCTCAGATTTTTCTTAGATTGACGTCACTAAGAGCTGCTTTTAGCCTCAGGATGCTTTGTGAATACGGGTCCTAACTAAGAATATGAATGTATATCTGTAAAATTTAAGGCATATTTTCAATTTTTGGAGGGGACTTTTCCTAGTATGACATTTTCACGCCTTGACATATATTTAATAATCATCAGATGTACGTTTGTGAGCAACACTTTAGCGGCAAATTTTCCTCATCATCTCTGTGGAAACCGTTTAACAGGAGGATCTGCTGCAAAAACATCTCTCAGGCAGAACTAAACTCATAATGACATAATAATTAGCAAACTGCAAAGGCTGTGATCTTGTTTTAGAGGTCGTCTCATGCGTTAATCACATGTTCTACATCTGTTATGCAGTGAATATTGAACTAAAGCCGGATTTTCTGCAAATTCAGTTGCAATATCTGATGTAAAAATTGCAATTTTTCCCCAAGACCACGTCCCAACTGCAAGAAAAAGCTCATTTAAAACATTTATCTGCACTTTTATTCCTGTTTATAACCATTTAGACACTGTGCAGGGAAAACTTTTGGTTGCATCTACATAAAAAAATTCAGAAACGCCTTTGGAGCAGGTGTAAAAAGTTAGTCTGGACGCCTGGGTCGGTTAAAATAAAAAGAATATTAAGATTTACCTGAGTGGTCATGTGAGATAAGAGGCAGATGTCATTAAAGGGTGTATTCACCTGTTTCCCCTCCACTGAGTCGAACCCCAGCAGCTGTAGTTCGCAGTCGGCCTCTAGAGGGCGTCCCAGCTCCCACAGCTCCCCATCCACCTTACTGACCAGAGCTCCTTTGACCCTGCAGGAACACATGACGACAGTTAAAACCTCAGAGTTACAGCACAGACATTAAAGCAGAACCTCTGTGTGTGTTTTTACCGAACGCTCTGAGCGACAAACAGCGGCGTCGTGACTCCAGCCGTTCCTCTGACCGTCCGGCCGTCCGCCAAACGGATCCTGACGGGTTTCTCTGCCCTCCGCCTGTCGACCCGCTTCTCCCTGAGAGACTCAAAGAGCCGAAGCCGCTCGGATAAAGCCGGAGAGACCTGGACAGCAAAGACGGAGTGAAAAGGTGAAGATGATGAAGTGATATGCAGGAAAGCAACGTATGTACAGTCCAGCTGAGAGGCACATAGTGGATGAAAACTACAATATAACTCAGGACTCATGTCAAAACAATATAAATGCTGGATTCCCTTAATTTAAAAGACACATTACGACAACATGACTCCATATTCTGAGCTTATTTTACAGTTCTATCACATGCAGGACCCAGTTTTGGTAGCTGGGGCGTCATTTACTCCACATATTCGACGTTTTTGTTTCGAAAAAGGTCAGAAACAAAAGGAAAATGTAGATTTCTGTCAAATGAGGCAACACAGACCCACTGACTTTACCGTGCAAATCCAATATACACTCCACTACTGGTAAACTGGACTGTATCCGCAAAATGTTGACGCATTACTGTCTCGCACTGCAGTATAATGAAAATTCAGCTTCTAATTTTACTTCTATGGTAAACAACCCGATCATGATTCCTGCAGAGACACAAACCAAAGGAATTTCCTGGTTATGGAGCTACATGGAGTCGACTTTACATCACAAGCTGCCTTGGTAAAGATACACAAACTGGACGAAACGGCTGCCGAAGCCTCCAAAGTGCCTTTAAAGTTGAATTAATTAATAAAATTTCCAACCAAAATCCAAGAAGTCATGAAGACTGGATCCTTTACAAAGCTAGGAATCAGTGTGTTCGACTGCTGGGTGTATTATGACTGTTTTTAAACAAATAAATTAGACTATTCTTCTTCATCCTTCAATCCCACTGACATTATTAAAGTAAAAGCCGACGTATGAGCCTAATGGTCAAACATATTATTACTACTTTTAGTTTATTGATAGATACACTCTGAGTTATTCTAATTTTAATTTACAGAAAATTTCGATTTGATCAAGACGTTTCTTTTGGCTGTAAATGACAAGTGACAAAAGACGGTAATAAATTGTACTTGGGATTTTAACTATAATATATTTTTATGTTTTTTACTCAATAAATAATGTCTAAAACTGTTAAAACTCTTGAAATTGTGTCAAATCTTTGAGAAAATGCAGCTTCTACATTATTCCTGCTAATTCCCACCATGTTCCAGAGCGTTCTAATGCACTATAAAGGTGGAACAGCTGATGCAGTAGTTCTCTAGTCAGTTAGTAGTCATGACTGAAGCCAAACAGCTCATTGAGAACCTCCAGTTTCACATTGCTGCTTGCGTTTAAGTCTATAAAGTCACATCCCGGTGTTTTCAAGGTCCACAGTTTGAAGCATCATGAAGAAGTCCAAGGAGTTCCTCACTGAGAAACATGTCAAAGGGCTGCTAGGAAGACAGACGTGAGCCCTGCACTGAAACAATGGCAGAGGCCAAGAACAATCCAAGGACCAGCACCAAGAGCATCCTGATGAATGTGAGCAGTTCTGGTAGCAACATGTCCATCAGAAGAACAAGGCTGGTCTCCATGGATCAGACCAAGGAGGACTCTGCTTCTCCAAGACCAAGAAGAAAGCTGCTGCTCATCACTTGATCCCAGGCCAGGAGCAGCATCCCCACGGTCCAACATGGTGGTGGGAATGTGACGCCCAGCCGAAGGACCGGGCAGCCTGGTCAGAGTCAGCGGCATCAGGAGGAGATCATCAGGTGGTCTGGAGAAAAACCGCTTCCAACAGGGCGACGATGTGAAACATGGAACCAAGGTGGAGAATTCATGGCGGAGGGGAAACGATGAGAAGATGCTGGAGCGGCCCAGCCAGAGTCCAGACCTGAATCCATCCAGGATCTGAGGAGGAGCTGAAGAGCAGAGTGATGGAGAGGAAGCCTTCAAAGAGCTGGAGATGGAACCTTGGAGGAACTAAACCCCAGTGGAGACCTGAAGAAAGACTGATAGACACTAGAAGTACTGGTGGTCTCTGATTACTGACTTAAAATCTAAGTTAAAACCCAAAAATAGTTAAAAATTTATCATTAACATCTCTAACATAACGTCTTCCTGTGTTTTGTCACTTTATATGTCATTTCCACACAGAAGAAACCTGAAAATTAAAATAAAAACTCACTATAAATCAATAATTTGAGCCTGTTTTTATAATATAATAAAGAAAACTGAAGTTTATCCAAAAATAAAGCGTCAAAAACAAAATTACTTCTAGAGAAAATTAGTTCTGTGCGAATAAAACAACATCAGCTTCAGGTCACACACAAACACACCCCCACAAACATGCTATGCTAACGGCTAACGTTAGCATCACTGACAGTTCCGGAAGTTACAACACGCCTGCGCACCTTGCTGTACCTCCGGAGCGCGCGGACCGTCGGCCGGCAGGTAAGCAGCCGGATGAGCTGCGTCACCGCCATCACACCTGCCTAAACACACGCGCTCGTGTCCAAATGCCCCACATATCTGTCCCCTGCTCCGCGAGCCGCCATAACACCGGAAACACACACCGGCGGCGGCGGTGACGTCGGAGGGGTCAAAAAGCTGTGACGCAGCTCCGGAGCGGCGGCGTGCGCGCTCCGGGCTGCGTCTGCGCCAGAGCGCGCCTCCACACATACAGGGAGGAAGCGTCTCCAGGCAACAGCTTGAGGACATGCGCAGTGAGGTCCGGCATTGAAAACAGCCTCCATTCAGCCACAAACAAGCAGAAAACGTTCAAAGTGACTGTAGGAACTCAAAATATTTTACGTTCATGTCGCTGAAAAGTTCACAGACAAAATAAAAATATTTTTCTCTGTAAATAAAAAATGTATTTATGCATGTTTTTATTAAAGTGTGTATGATTTAGGCTCAGGTGTGGATTTAGTCAAAGCTCTTGTGCTACAAACTGCTCAACAATGATTGAATGAAACGGTTCAAAAAGACTCAAAATTGTCCAAAATGTTTTTAAACTGGGCCACAATGATTTAAAATGAAAATCCCTTATGACCTGAAAGTGTCCAAATTTACTTGAAACTTCTCCAAAACGAGTTTAAAATTGTCCCTGATGTGTTGAAACCTTCAAAAATGTCTTTAAAAACACCTAAAAATCCAAAATGTATTCAAAACCTGTTCAAAAATAGTTTAAAAACCAACACAAAATTTCCCCAAATGACTCCAAAAGTGTCCAAAGCTACATGAAACCTGTTGAAATTCAGTTTCAAACCGTCCCTGATGACATGAGTCTTTCTAAAATGCCCTAAAAAAATGTCATAACCGAGTTAAAACACTGTCCCTTATGACTAAGTGACCAAAATGTCTTTAAACCAATCCAAAATAAGTTTACAGCTGTGACATGTGACTTTCAAAAATGACTTATAAAATGTCCAAAATGTCATGAAACTTGTCCCAAGAGTTTAAAAAAACTGTCTGTAATGGCATGAAACTTCACAAAATGACTTAGAAATTGTCCAAATTTCATAAAACTTGTAGGAAATAAGCTTAAAGCTGTAGCTAATGACATGAAACTTGTCCTAAATTAGTTCAATATGGTCCCAAATGACATGAAACTGGTCCTAAATTAGTTCAAAATGGTCCCAAATGACATGAAACCTGAACAAAATTAGTTCAAAATGGTCCCAAATGACATGAAACTTGTCCTAAATTAGTTCAAAATGGTCCCAAATGACATGAAACTTGTCCTAAATTAGTTCAAAATGGTCCCAAATGACATGAAACTTGTCTCTAATAGTTCAAAATGGTCAATAATGACATGAAACTCGTCCTAAATTAGCTCAAAATGGTCAATAATGAAATGAAACTCGTCCTAAATTAGCTCAAAATGGTCCCAAATGACATGAAACCTGAAAAAAATTAGTTCAAAATGGTCCCAAATGACATGAAACTTGTCTCTAATAGTTCAAAATGGTCAATAATGACATGAAACTCGTCCTAAATTAGCTCAAAATGGTCAATAATGAAATGAAACTCGTCCTAAATTAGCTCAAAATGGTCAATAATGAAATGAAACCTGAAAAAAATTAGTTCAAAATGGTCAATAATGACATGAAACTTGTCCTAAATTAGTTCAAAATGGTCCCAAATGACATGAAACTTGTCTTAAATTAGTTTAAAATGGTCAATAATGACATTAAACTTGTCCTAAATTAGTTCAAAATGGTCAATAATTACATGAAACTCATCCTAAATTAGCTCAAAATGGTCAATAATGAAATGAAACTCATACTAAATTAGTTCAAAATGGTCAATAATGACATGAAACTTGTCCTTAGTTCGAAATGCTCCCAAATGACGTGAAACTTGAAAAAAATTACCTAAAACTGTCCAAAGCATCTTAAAATGTGGTGAAAGTAAGTTGAAAACTGTCCCTAATAATTCAGAAAGTGTCTGTATCTTGAAACTGGTCCAAGATGGGATTAAAAAAATGCCCTTAGTATCATGAAACTTGTCCAAAATGACTCAGAAACTGTCCCTGGTTACTTGAAACCTGTCCAGAACCGATCAAAACTGCATCTAATCACATTAAACGTGTCCAAAACGAGTTTGAAAAGTGTATAAAATGTCTTGAAACCTGCACTAAATGAGCTTAAAAATGTCCCTAATGGCTTGAACCTTTTCCAGACTGACTCCCAAGTGTCTAAAATATCTCAACACTCGTCCAAAATGAGTTAAAAACTGCCCCTAACGACATAAAACCATCGGAAATGCGTTGAAACCTGCATCCTGGAGCAAAACAGGCCTCCTGGGCTGAACAAGGAGACTCTGGACATGAGTGTCTTTTTATCTTATGTCATGTAAATCAGCTGAAGGTTGCATAATTAAAGCCTCTTATCCCGTTTATGAGTTCTGATGTTCTTCTACCTTCTGGATTAACAGATAAGAACGAGTGTCATCGAGTCACGTCTGACTGAAGCACCGACAAGCAGAGAAGGGATTAAATCTACTTTACTCTTAACAAAAAGGCCTAAAATGTCGTTTAATTATATTTTTGAAACCTCGCTCTGCTAAATTAGCAACAGCTCTGGAAAGAGAAGCGACTTCGGTTTGGATTCCACCATTTTTAAAGACAGAAACAGACCAGCAGAGGTCACATCATGGAGACTGGACCAGGTCTGCTGAAGGCCTAACGTGCAGTACCACCGACCCGCCACTTGGGGGCGCTGCAGCCCCGTGAGAGATTAGCTCCACCTGCACTGCAGGGATAAAACTAGAGAATAAATCCAGCTGTAAACGTGTCTTTATCTCCACTATTGATCAGTTTAATGAGCCTAAAGGCCAAACTTCAAACTGTTTTACTGATTAATATTTGAACTCCAGAGCTGCAACAGATTATTGATTCATTTAGTGGCTCATCAGTTAATCAATTTAAGTACATATTTAAGAAAATAACAAATTATGTGACTCCAGTTTTTTAAATGTGAATATTTTCTGTATTTTTAAAGCATTTTATAGACGATTACTAATCAATTAATTGACAGTCCTTACATTCCTAACAATTAATCTGCTCAATATTTTAAAAATAAAACAGAAAATGTGATTTATGTCGCAGGAACTATTTAATTTTAGCCCTTGTGGAGTTTAAAAAAATTAAATAACTACTTCTGCTTAACTTTATATTATTATTATTACATGCATAGAAGATACAGTGAGACTTTACCGATGCTTGTGTTACAGCAAAACTACAAAAATACAAGCACAACCTCGTTCTTTATATCAGAGCTGCCGCAAACTAATTAATTAATGACCAATTATTTTGAAAATCGACTACTTCCTGGTTTTCTTTCCTCCTCTGTGACGCTAAACTGAGTATGGATGGATTGAAATGACGCCTCGTTTGAGCTCCAGTGTGAACCAGAAATCCTTTAACTGTGTATTTAACCAACTTTCCGACATAATATTCAACATTTTACGGTCATTTTAAGGCATAAAACTACTATTAGATCTGATTTTATCAACGTGACTCCCTCTTACGTGTAAAAAGTGGCTAAACTTTAAACGGCACCTCTCTGCTTCGTCTGATTTTGTGTCGGTTATTTGAAAATGCCTAAATGTTGGCATCTGAGGACCATCTTTTGACATTTCAGAGACCAAATTATCCAGAAAACAACTGGCAGATTAATCAACAATAGAAATATATATAAAAGCTGCAGGTTTTCACTTCACTATGTTCATGTGGAGGTGAAATAGAAGCTACTCCAGAAGCTCGTTGGTCTAAAAGGTCGAGCTGTACGCGCACTTCGTTGTCAACCGCTTTGATTCTGCGTAATTCTGCGATTGCAGCTTCTTCAGTGTGGACATTTCTTTCCTCTGTGACAGTAAACTGAAGATCTCTGCACTCGATCGCTTCAGAAACTAACCTACAGAAGTGATTTCTGCGAACGTGTCCCGTGTGAGCTCAAATCAGCGCTTCAGTGTTTATCCGTTATTACTTTCTGGTACAAAGTGTGGGCTGTGCGAACATCTGTGTGTGTTAAAAAGCAGGAGAGGGAAAAAAAAACAAAAAAAAAAAAATGAAATAAAATAATAAAAATAAAAGATCTTCTCAGGGAGGCAATGAGAGGAAACGGATAGTTGATTACAGCTGATTACAGCCAACGGTGCAACCAGCAACAAAACAGCAGATAAGATATGTGAGGAGGAAAAAGCACAAAAGATGTCGTCGTCCTTGTGGCTGCGATTCTTTAAAGAAAACAAATATATAAATGAGAGAATGTAGTTTCATTATTTAACCCTCTGAACCCCAAAACCCGCCGCAGAAAATCACTGATTAGACAGAAGCTGTTAAAAAAAAAAAACAAAAAAAAAAACGAAAGAAAAGTCAGATTTAAAAAAAGAAGGCCAAAAATAAACCGGGTTGAGCGCTGGGCTGCCGATCAGAAGGTCGGTGGATCGAGACCCGGCTGCGGACACTGTTGGAGAAGCCCCTGACTGCAGTGTGCAGTTCGGGGCGGAGCTCAACGTTTGACTCCGCCCATCTCAACGTTCCATAAACCAATCACGTTCAGTCTTATTACATTCAGCTTTACTTCATTTTGCAACAGTTTGGTGGAAATCTAACCCTAACCCTTCAGGAACGGGTATCTAATGCAATTCAGAGTGGAACCACATACAGGTTTGTGACTAAGGTAGGAGCAGAAGACGGCGCTCGTTTTTACATGCAGGCAACGTCCCCGTGGGCGGAGTCAAATGTTAGATTCAGCCAATAGCATGTCGACGCTGAGCAGCATTGAGCTCCGCCCCGAACTGCACACTGCAGTCAGGGGTACTTGCACTGTTGGGCCCCTGAGCAACATAGACATATATACGTAGACGCCGCATTGACTGTGGAGGGACGTGCCTAAAGCTCCGCCATCTTGGTACAGGGCTAGCAGAGGGGGGAGTGAATGTAAGTCTATGGAGGTAAGAGGTACTCCACAATCTTAAAGTAGAATTATTCACTGAATTTTCGACCAATTTCGAAACGGTTAGATTTGTTAAAATGGCACACATGTAGCTTTGACACAGGATGCTTTTGTTCTATTTCTGTCTGCCTGTCCGTCCTCCATGTCTGACGTTTGTCACAAACAATATATGTTGACAACTGATGGATTTATGATCACTTTTATAGTGCAGACATGTCATTCCTCTATAGACGTAATGCACTGTAGGGGCGAGTGGCACTGTACCAAGATGGCCGCCGCGTAGGCACGTCGGCTCCAATCGACAGCAGCAGTCAACGCGGCGTCTACGTATATATGTCTATGCTGAGCAAGGCCCCTTAACCCTTCCTGCTCCAGGGTCGCTGCACCGTGGGCTGACCCTGCACTCTGACCCCAACTGGGATGTGTGGAAATTGAAGAGCCCCCTGAGGACAAATAAAGTTTCTAAAAAAAAACGCAAAAAGCAAAAAAATTGCGCATTAATCTGCGCAACCGTGGAGACATTTTTGACTCGGCTGTGACAAACAGTGACACGACAAAAATTCAGGGAGTCTGGCTGAACTGCAGGCAGTGTTTGCACGAAACAGATGGGGCGTTTTTCCAGCATTTGTAACACCTGTTGACATTTGGTCACGTTTTTCAATTTTTGCAAAAAATAATTAAAGAAATTCAACATTATTTTTCATGATTTATGGTTTACTAACAGTGTCATGCTGCACAGACATTTCTGAGTCCTCTCTGTTTCCGCAGAGGTGCAGGACTTTATGTTGCAGTGAAAAATGAGCTCACAGCCACTAAAAACAACGCGACCGGAGCGAGGGAAAAAACAACAAAGGGTTCAGAGGGTTAAGTCTGCGTATATTCCCCTGCTGCAGAGATGCGTGCATGTTGATCACACCAGAAAGGATTGGACACTCAAAGACCAGTGAAACAGCATCGTTGATGAGAACAGCAGTGGCAGCAGTTTTCAGATACACACAGACCATCAGCTTCGTCACATCTTCAGTCACTTTCAATTCGTCAAACCAAGCAGGGAAGAGAGGTTATTTACAAGGACAATAAAAAGGTTGAACTTCCGCGTGAAGATGTTTTGTTTTTCCATAACAATCTAGCGTTTTTCCCTCCGTGCAAACTGATTATTAGCTGCTGTGATGTGCAGAGATAGGAGAGTTTACAGGTGGTGGTGAAAGACATTCAGTGAAACATCTGTGTGACAAACATGCTTCAAACTTTCCACGCAGGAGGGTTTGTTTTTGCAGCGTCTTGACGATACTGTAATTTCCATTTAAATAAGCACAGGAGACGACACACACTCCATAATCAAAGAACACAGGAGCAACACTGCAGCAGCTCTCGGGCGTCGGGCTTACGGACGGCGGTGCGTAACCACCGCCGCCGCGATGCCGGACCCCTGCGTCGAGAGCGGCGCGAGTGTTCGAAAGGCAGAAGCATGAAATTAGCAAAGGAACAATATAGAGAAAAGGGGCCGAAACAAGTGCAGGATTTAAATGAACCCTTTTAAAAAACAATCCTAATTAGCTCTAATGTTTCCACCCCCCCTCCTTCCTCTCCTGATTTCCATCTGGGGTAAAATTGCCAATTTTATCTATTAGGGGGGGGGAAATAAAAAACAACAACAACAACAAAACAAAAAAAAAAACAACAGCGCAACAAATAAATGTTAATGCAATGTGAAGATGGCAGCAGCTGTGTAAATATGAGAACAATTCCTCTGGAGTAAATCAAAACAGCGCAATTCAAGTGGTGAATAAAATACCTCCCCCTCCCCCGGTTGAATTGAAACTCTGGATTTTATTCAAGTCAGTACATGTTGAAGCCTAGCAGACTGAGAAGCCTCCCTCCCTCCCTCCCATCCACTACTGAGTGTCTTCATGACTCAGTCTAAAGCGCCATTTAAGTCGTCAAATGAAATATAAAATTAAAAAAAAAACAAACAACATAATCATCTTCGCCCTCCTCTTCTGCGTGGCGGGGTTTTCAAAAGGAGGGCAGAAAGGTGCGAAACTCCTCAGTGGGGAGGGGGGTGGGGGGGGGCGCTAAAGCTTATCCAAGGCCTCAATCACAGTAAAGACGGGGCGGGTAAGTAACGGATCATCGTCCTCGTTTACAGAAACAAGAGATTGAAGAGGGAAGAAAAAAAAAAGCTGCATCAACTCAGTCAGTCTTTATATTTACAAGCTTGGAAATATACAGTGGGAGGGACAGATGGGTGAGGAGGGGTGGGGGGAGAAGAGGTTGAGAAGGGGGAAAAACCAGGAGAAGAATTATTATTTACAGCAGGTACTCTGGAAATAAGAACAAGTGTTAACCTCAGCTGCAACACAGATCACTTTTTAAATGAGAAAACACCACTTTAGGATGCACAGCACACGGCCAGACACTCGAGGGAGAAGAGAACCTACTTTCATCACTTCAAGCACACTGGGTTTTTTTTTTTCTTTAAGGGCTGGTTTGACATTTTGGGAAATCAGATTGCTCTTGTCGAGAGTTTTTAAAATCTGTTAAACACGAAGCAGAGAGAGCGCGAGACGGGAAAAGACGGAGCTGGGCTGACACTGCGGGAGCTTTAAAGGCCGGAAAAGACGCTGAAGTCGGGTTGAAAGACACGACACGACTAGCAAAACAAAACCGGAACAGGTCTGGATGAGGAAATGATTTTAGAGGTGAGGCCGAGATGGTTTGTGGTGACATTTAAGCTAGCAGTTTCGACGCCCGTAGCTAGTCAGGGCTAGATTTGTGTATCTATAAACCCCTCGCGTCACCAAATAATCTGGGCCAAACATTAGTTCAGACCAGATTTCTCCTCCAGCTTTACGGAGGGTTAAAATTGGGGTAAACCGGCCTGAAACTCCCGCAGCGTGAGCCCAGTTTTAGCCTAGCATAAAGACTGGAAACTGGGGCAAACAACTAGCCTTCGACTGTAGCCAAGTTCGCCTGCATTTTCGGACTTCCTGATGGTTCTAAGAAGTCTTCTGTGTCGGATTGAACAAATCTTGGACGGATGGTGAGAAGGTTGCTTCGCACGGGTTTCAGGTCTTTATGCGAAGTTTAGCCTCGTATACGCAGAGTGATCAAAAAGTTCTGGGACTGCTGGTGGGTTATGGAGCGCGTCACGGGTACAGGCGTGCAACAAGAGCGAGCGGTAAGCGTAATGAGTCGGGAGACCGCGTCAGGTCACGCTATCTACATCAGGACCTGTGTTGTAGATGTTTTTGCGCGAGTACGCGACCGGAGTGGGTCTGCGGCTACCATTAGGAGAAGCAACAACCCACAGTTTAAAAACCAGGAGCACGCCCGCTGGTTTTTTCAACATTTACGTGGTTGCGCGCCGTGAATCCGTCCCCCAGAGTTGGACGGTCGACGCATGGTTCCGCTTTGAACTGTGGCACGGTATCCCAGCACTCTATGCGCTGATGTACACGGGTTGTCCAACCACAACAATGTCGAAAAGTCAGGTTTTTCCAACACGGTTTATGAGATTCAGCTTGATGGAGCGTCACATGTTTACAGACTTCCAGGGAGCGTTGCAGGAGCAGAGTATCACCGCACAAGGAGACTACTTTGACGAGGATGGCGGCCATATTTAAATCAGGTTTTAAAGTTCGTTGGCCCAGTCTCTGAACTTTCTGATCACCCCGGGTACAGCAGGCTAACATGAGAGCGGTAGCAATGTTCTTATGTGAATCCCACCAACAAAGCTTATGTACATATTTCCCAAAATGCCGAATGACTGCTTTTAGTTTCTTTCTCTCTCTCAGGTAAAGCATCCCAAGAACCACACAACTCTAAATGCAGCATCGTTTTAATTTCTACTTCAACTATCCTCTTACGGTTTGTCACTCTTGAACCTAATGAAACTTTTATCCACTGTGAACGTTGAGATGGAAAAAGGGAGATCGAGGGTTGTTACACAACACTCTGCACTATGTAACTGATAACCTCTCAGCTGTACTGTACAGTGTTGGATGATCGGCTGCCTAACTCGAGCATGAAGCTTTAATCAGCTATTTACACACAACCTAAGGTAGTTTTTAATTCAAGCTAACGAACAGAGTAAAGATATCTGGGCTCATACCAGCAGGGCTAACACACACTGCACTGCTGGACAGGCGGCTTCTCATTCAGCTTGTCATAGACGACCACTTCAGTAGCGAGGGGGGAGGAAAGGCCTCTTCTGAGCATGGAAGGGACCACCTGCGAATGGAGGACCAGAGCGCTTCCCCCCACGAAACCCGCCCATGGGGTGGTCTTGCTGCCCGGAGGGGGTCCGGCCTCGCAGCATGGGTCTCTGCGGACCGGAGAGGATCGGGGGCCTGGTGGTGGGCAGGTTGAGGAGCGGGACCGGGTTGGAGGTTTGGTTTCGGGGCTGCTGACCTCCTGGAGGACTAGCTGGGGGTTGACCGAGGGAGCGATTGGGGGCGGCGTCGACGGCGGGGGAGTTGGGTGTGGAGGGGGAGGGGGTGGAGGATGTGGGGGAGGGAGATGGAGGAGGAAGAGGTAGGTTTAGAGGCTCCTTTACACGACCCAGTAAAGGTGGAGGGACGCCAGGGGTGCCCGGGCGGTGGAGGGGGGGTGCGTGGCGAGGAACAAAAGGCTCTTTAACAGTGCCGGGGCGGGGGAGTTTCGGGGGCTCACCCAGCAGTGATGCCATGAGGGGGGGAGGCCCCGCTTTGCCTCCTCTTGGACCGCCTCGTTCTGGACCTTCAGGTCGGATTGGGGGAGGAAGGGAGAGGGGGCGGTCGACGGGGACTAAAACTCCCCCCACCATGACCGCCGTGGGAACAGCGCCGTGGGAGGGTGGGGGTGAGAGGCGCTGGGGAGGCGGAGGAGGGCGAGGGATTGGCGGGGGTGCGCCGAAGAACGGGGATGTTGGTGGAGGATGCTGGTGGAGGTGGGATGGAGGTGGGAGGGCGTCGGGGTGGTAGGGCATCTGGAACGGAGTCTGGGGGGGAGGAGGGGGGTGGGAGAGGGGGTGGAGGTGAGGCGGGGGGAGGAGGAGGTGCGGGGGAGGCGGCATGGAGGCGGCGATGTCCTCGAGGGGAGGCGGGGGGAGGTGAGGTGAGGGAGGCTGAGCTTCCAGGTACTCCTCTTCTTCGTACCACATCGCCCCACCTGGCCGACCGCCGGCCCCGCCCCCTCGCCGAGAGCCGCGGCCAATCACGCGGATGCTCTCCACCGTCTTGATGCGCTCTCCGGCGAGCGGTCGGTTGGAGTAGCCCAGAGTCTGGATGGGTGCCCCCTCAGCGCAGGGCGACACCAGAGTCTCTATGCGGTGGTACTGGCCCTCCTTCCGGTTGCCGCCAGGTGACGCTTCACCTTTGGCCTCTCTTTTCCCGCCGTCGTCCGACCCGGTGCTCGCCTTACGGGAGCCGGCCGAGTGTCTCCGCTCCCCCATGGCTCTCATCCTCGACTGCTGCTCGTCTTTCCTACCCTTCATGTCATTACCGGGCGAGGAGGAGACCCGCTTCCTCGCATTCATGACGTCATCGTCCTTCAGTTTCGTGTTGTTCTTCTTCCCGGCTCCGTACCGCGACGAGGCCTGAAAGTCTCCATCGCTGTTGCCTCCCGACGGGGTGATGACGGCATCCCAGGGTTCACTTCGGTAGGCGGTGGGCGACAGGTTGTGACCTCCAGACGAGCCCAGGGAGTCAGGGACGCTCCCGGGCGTGTCCATGATCTCATCCTGGGTCGGCGTCCCGGCCGCCTCGTCTCTAACCGGCGTCCCGTCCACGCCATCCGGACTTACGTCACCCAGAGCCAGACTGAAACCCGGGTTACCCTGCAGGAAGCTGTTGATCTTGGATTCTAAGCTGGGAGGGGAGACGGCGGGAGCTGAGGGACGAGGAGGTGGAGGAGGAGGAGGAGGAGACAGCTGCCTCTCCTTCTCCCAGTCTCTGGTTCTTCCCGGGGCGTCCCGTTTGAGGCTGTTCCCCAGGACGGGCTTCGTTTTCGGGGTGGTCGGGGTTTGCGGAGCTTTGACGGTCGCCGATTCTGGAGAGGTTCGGGTGGGAGGAGCAGAGGCGGTGCTGGTCACACTCTGCAGGAGGGAGGACAAACCTACACAGGACGGAAACAAAGACAGGTGACATATTCAAATTCTAAAATGAAATAAATATTAGTCTTGAGATTTCCAAGATGGCGGCGTTCAAAAGGCGCAATCATAAACAGGCTCATACATAAATCTTATTAAGTAAGTACTAAAGTAAAATCCTTGTGTCAGACCTGGTGTGCTGCTCTTGGACAGAGCGTTGAGGATCCCTTCAGGTGTGATGTCGACACGCGACAGGATGCTGGCGAGGGCGGGGCTCGGAGGGGTCGTTTTGGATGCCGCCGATTGGCCGGAGGGGGTGGTGGGTGTCCCGGGAGACGGCCGAGGCGACGGACTCGCTGCTGAGAAACAGGAGAGGACGGGGAAATCAAAGACACGCTCAGGGCTGATTTATAACCCTCAGACGTCAGTTTAATTGCCCTCGTCAAAATAAAACCCCTGAAAACCTGTAAACATCATGTAAATTGTTTGTTTACATGACGTCCCTGCTGTTAATAAAAGAAAAAAACACAGAAAGTTATATAGATTTTGTATAATAAGTAGAAAATTACTTCCTTTTTAATAATCACATTCTGGGATGCATCAATAAGAAGCAACAATGTAGAGTCTCACGCATTATTTTTTATGCAATGTCGCATTTAAACAACAAAAAAACCCTCACACTTGGGATAATAAGTGGGAAAAATGGAATATTCCTCTTTTGATCGATGATTAGCAACAACATTGAGTTTTTTGCAGTGTCAAATTTAAACAAAAAACCCACCTCACACTTCAAGCCTCCAGGACAGAAATGATCTCTTCAAAAAAAACTGCCATAAGAATATGATATATTTTTAATATTTACCACTTTAACTCAGTTAGATCTTGTTCTAAGAGCAGGGGGGATAGAAAATAGCAGTTTTAATGGGTTTCAACAGGAACATTTTTTTGAGGTCTTAAGTGTAACATCTTGTTTTTAAAACACTGTGATGTTGATCAGGGTTGGACTGGGGCAAAAAATCAGCCTGGCATTTTGAGAAGCCCCTGACTGCAGTGTGCAGTTTGGGGCGGAGCTCAACGTTTGACTCCACCCATCTCAATGTTCCATAAACCAATCGCATTCAGTCTTACTACATACAACTTTATTTTGCAACAGTTTGGTGGCAATCTAACCCCAACCTAACTCTTCAGGAACGTATGTAACTAATGCAATTGAGGCCTTGTCCACGCGTAGCTGAGTATCTCACAAAACAAAGATATTTTCTACCATTTGTCGCGTCATCCACACGAAAACACAGATTTACAGCATTAAAAACGATTCTTTTAAAAACCTCCGACCAAAGTGAAGATAATTCTCCGTTCATGTGTCTGCATGTGGACGTCAATAACCGGAGTTTTGCGTTTGAAAACATCACTGCCAGCGACTAAACATGTTCTTACGTCACATATGGACCTGTGTTTACATTAGGAAACAGTACGGACGCCCTCACAAGGACCGCATGAACGAGCCTGGCGCCACGGCAAATGGCAAAATGGCAAATGGTCTGCACTTATTTAGCGCTTTTCTCTACCTTAGTGGTTCCAAAGCGCTTTACAATGTGTTTCTCATTCACACATTCACACTCCAATGGCAACAGAGCTGCCATGCAAGGCACTAATCTAGCATTGGGAGCAACTTGGGGTTCAGTGTCTTGCCTAAGGACACTTCGGCATGCAGAGGGGCCGGGGATCGAACCCCCCCAAATCTTGTGGGGGGAGTCAAATGTTAGATTCAGCCAATAGCATCCCAATGTTGAGCTCCGCTCTGAACTGCTCACTGCAGTCAGGGGTACTTAGGCATTTTTGACCCAGACTGGTCCATAAGATTATAAGTTGACTGAATCAAGCACTGATCTCTGCGGGAGGGTGGCGCCAGGATCAGGCATGGTCTGCAGGGTCTGTCCTCTGCTATCAGATGCTGCTGCTGGCGCTGCAGCGCCTCCTGCTGCTGGACCAAATAACGCAGTTACTTTGGTGCATTTGGACTCCTCCGCTTCCAGTGCTTTGATTGTTTTCATTTGTTCCTTTTCAGTGTCACCGGGGCGTTTTTTAAGTGGTTGTTCTTCCATGATGTTGTCAGACTCCTCGCATAACCTCGGCTCACCTGCCGTGACTCTGTTAGCCCCGCCCATCCAGCAACTGGGTGATTGACAGGCGCTGACTGAGAGTTAACCAATGGGACGTGTCGATGGGCTGCGCCGAATGGCCAGTCAGCCACACAACTGGATAATAGGTCGCATAACTGGCCAATCAATTATGTGGGGGGGGATTAAAAATAAATAAATCTGTTGACCAGCCCCCACTAGACACCGGCCCACCAGGACAGTGCCCGGTATGCCAGACGGCCAGTCCGCCCCTGCTGTTGATGTTATCATGGAAGCTCAGGTTAAAATTTTAAAATCCCCCCCAAAATACACTCACACATGCATCAATACAGCCAAAAAAATCACAAAAATCAGACATGAAAAGGAGAGAAATGTCCCTGTGGTCACATGAGGGTCAAATGATCTAAAATTCTTACAAGATAATGAAGGCGATTCTTTATATTCTTCAACTTCTATGAAATCAGCCATGAATTTCTCTCACTTTAGCTTTAGCCGTGAGTCTGAACAGGGTTTTCATCTGCACCACAAAGCTTTATTATCACAAACATAATTAAAAACACACCAGTGCTGTTCTGCTGCTGCACTGGGTGTCATGTTTCTTCATTACAGGGATCATTAGCAGGTTAGTTTATTTAGAAACAGCCCAACAGACGGATTAACAGCGAGCACTTTCACCGTCTCTGGAGAGCAGCTCATGCTTCGACACGCCGTTCTGTTAACACCGCCCCATTAGGAATCAGTGTTAATTAACCAATTATATAGTCCAGCCTAAACTGCCTGAGCTTTATATTCATGCCTGATAATGTTTATTTATCTTTCTAAAACTAAAACGTTTCATTACATTATTGAAGATATGCCAGCAGTCAGGGTTAATTCACTGTTCTAGACCGTGTTATTGTAATTCACTGGGCTGTTAGAGAAAATACATCCCATGTAATTAGCATTTTATACTTCAGCAAGTCGCTATCATTTATAGAACACATGTAAAGCAGCAGATGTTCTGCTCTATCAGATAAATAAGGTTAAAATTTCCCCGACAGATTTGAATATTGTGGTTAACACCCAACTATATTAGCATTATGATAGGCTATAATGCAAATTTCCTCGACTATAATCCTTTGAAGCAGTGGTTCTCAACTGGTCCAGCCTCAGGACCCACTAAAGCCTATTCTCACGGGATAAGTATTACCTGGGGACCTGTTGTAATTTGTAATAACTGCCGAGGTCGTCAGTGATGTTAATCCCGTGAGAATCGTCCATGTCGGTTTGGAAAGTAAAAATTCCCTCGCAAATTACCTACTATATTTTGCAGAACTCCGATGTCCTGGGATGATTTTAATCCCGTGAGAATTCGCATCTCGGTGATTTGGCCAGAAATCGCCGGGACCCCACGGGCATTTAGGCGGTTTTTGTTTACTAGACGCATTTTTATTAATTGTTGGTGAATGATGGAGGCTGCATTGGAGCGTTTAGAGGAGCTTTTTGGTCCCAGGTCAGTAAGAGCTTATCGGTCCGTCACGTACAGGAAAAAAAAAGACAAGGCTGAAAAGAAGAAGCAAATTCACCTCCAAATGGTGGATCACCAGCCTGACAGTGTGTAAGAATAATGTTTTCTATTTTTAGTGAACATTTTCAAGCAGTGGCTGCATCAGTGAACGTCATTCCCCGCCTCGACTGATAAAGTGTGCGACCCAACAAACCCGAAGTTAAAGTAAAATACAACACTGCCGATTCTAAAACTGCTGCTGTTAGTTGCTGCTGTACTTCCGTTACCACTGTTCATTTCCAATTAAGCCGTGGTGAAAAGCAACTAAGTAAAAACTAAAAAAACAAAACAAAAACAAAGTGAGCGGATGTTACGCAATACGTAACGCGCTGACATCATCCAGGGGAATTCAGTAAAATCTTGGGGAAAAACTGGCTTTGGTTATCCCGTGAGAATGGGACACATAAAAAGTTGACGTAGGGGGTCATTTATTTATTACATTGGGTCCCCAGATAATACTTATCCTGTGAGAATAGGGCTTATGTCTCTATTAATAATGATTGCGACCCAAATTGTTGAAGTTTGCTGTTCCTGTTAACAAATTAAGGTTTATTTGGGCGAAGTCTCAACGCATTTTGATACAACTTAGGAAAATTTTGGCTTATTTTTTTTGCTAATTTTGGTATATTTAGACACGTTCTGGGCATATTTTGGGCCCTTTTGATAGATTCTGAGCACATTTTGGTTCATTTTTGGCAAATTTTGGCATAAATTTCTCCAATAAGCTGGCAGAGACAGATCTAGTGGGCTACTACTGGTGTCACCACCACTAAATATCCTGCTACTGAAAGCAAGCTGTGTCATAAGAAACACTTTTGGGGGTTCATGCTTCTGCGACCTTCTAAAAATGGCTTCGCGACCCACTTTTGAGCCACCAGTTGAGAACCACCGCTTTAAAGAATAGCTTCTGATTTAACTACAGAAACCTCTAGCATCAGTAAAGACCCCCATCCTCCCACCTCCAAACCCACCTGTGTTCTTCATGGCGGATGTGAGCGAGCTGAGGATGGAGCTGATCTTTCCCAGGTCCACTTTGGCCAGGTTGACTCCCAGCGGGGCGGACGGAGCTCCGGCAGCTGCAGCAGATGTCGGGGTCACCGGGGTGGCGGAGGCGGTGGAGGTGGTCGTCTTGGACACTTTCGTCGGCGTGTTTGGAGGCTTTGATGCCACGTCGGACTTCGTCGTCTTGGTAACGGCAGCCGACACCTTGTCTTTCTTGTCATCTGAGTGAACAGCAAACCAACAGCTGGTACATCACTGCAGCTTAACATGGATTAACAAGAAAAACTAACACCGCAATAGATCTACAACAGTCTGCAGCCACTAACCTCCTGCTGCAGCGCCGTCGGCCTCCTCGTCAGACATGTCCATGTCCTCCATGTCTCTGTTGTCGTTCTGCACCTCTCCTTCATCCATGGCCTTCCCGTCCAGCTCCGGGTCCACCTGGGCTCTGCTGGCTCCCATTCCCAGGAAGGGCGACTCCGACCCGGTGGGTGAGGGGGCGTCTTCGGAAGGGGACGGGATGGGGGAGTCCTCGGGTCCAGGTAGAGTCGACTTCAGAGAATCCAGCTTCCTTTTAAGGCTGGCCACACGGTTGGCAAAGGCATTGTACGCCTGAGGAGAAAGAGGGAATTAAATAGGAGATGATACGTATATAAATATTAAAAAGGCGTTCCAGTTAACTTGCATCTACTCCAACATCTGTACTGGTTTCTGGGATCATTTTATCAACAGTCAGCTTTACCACAAGCACAGAAACATCAACTGGATGAACCTCGAAATCTAAAAACCTCTCAACAGTCAATAAAATCACCAAAAACCCACCATTTACCAGCCAGAAATAATGTGTGATGTGGGTTCAGTAAGGAAAACTAACCAACAAACAGCTTAAAATTCTGGTGTTTTATCAAAACCACTTTATTCTACATTAAAAGTTTGCCCAGAATGAATGGTTTGCACTAGATCCTGCAAATTTTAAATAAATCAGAGCGTCTTGGCGCAACTGAGAAGCCAAAATTGACCGGCTGCGACTAACAGCGACGCAACAGTAAAATAGTTTTGGATGAACTGCAGGCAGTGTTTCCGCAGAAGCAGACGAAAGAGACCGAGAGGAAAATCGAACCTACTGGATCAATAAATAAATGCAGCACGGCTCAGAAACAGAGAACAGAGGAGACAGTAGTTGGAAGATACATTCAGCTGTAAAAATACGTCCAAAATGATTGAAAAAGGTGCTCAAAATGATTTAGAATTTGTCCAAAAATGTCCCAAAGCTGGTTCAAAAATCATATAAATCTATCAAAAAATGATTATGAGAGTAAAATCAAACCTACTGGATCAATAAATAAATGCAGCACGGCTCAGAAACAGAGAACAGAGGAGACAGTAGTTGGAAGATACATCCAGCATGGAGGAACATCTTTATGGAGAAATGATCAAGGAAATTCTGCATGTCTCGTGTAGAAATTCCCCAAAAATAAACCGTTCACACCAAGCAGATTCTGTAAAAAACAAAACATTCTGCAGTCTTTGATGCAACTGAGAAGCTATGATGGAGTCAGCTGGAGCTAACAGTCATGTGACAAAAAATCCCTTTCAAAGTGACTCAAAATGGGTCCAAATTGATGAAAACTTGTCCGAAATGATAGAAAAAGTGTCAAAAAAGACATAAAATTGCTTAAAATGATTGAAAAAAACATCCAAAATGATCTTGAGAGGAAAACCAAAACCTACTGGATCAATAAATAAATACAGCACGGCTCAGAAACAGTGAACAGAGGAGACAGTAGTTGGAGATACATCCAGCATGGTGGAACATCTTCCTACAGGGCGGTGGCCTAGAGGCTTATGAAGTGGACTTGTTAACCAGTGGGTCGCCGGCTCGCGTCCCCGGACTGGCAAGAGGCTCAGTCACCACCACTGTGGGCCCCTGAGCAAGGACCCTAACACCTGACTGCTCCCCGGGCGCCTCTGCAGCAGCCCACTGAGAACGAATTTCCACAAGGGGACTAATGAAGTACAGATTATTACAGGGGCCGTGGGGACCCAGTGGGTTGTGAAGCAAACTTGGAACCGGTGGGTCGCCGGTTCGAGACCCCAAACTGGCAAGAGGAGGAGATGGGAGAGTGAGAATGACCGCTTGTCCCAGTCACCACCACTGTGGGCCCCTGAGCAAGACCCTTAACCCCTGACTATAGCGAAGTTTAAATATGAATAGGATGGGTTTAAATGCAGAGAAGAAATTTCCCCAAGGGGCTCAATAAAGGTTAGGTTACCGTATTTTCTGCACTTAAGGCCACTTAAAAGCCTTTAATTTTCTCAAAAATCGACGGTGCGCCCTTCAGTCCTTATGTGTGCACTGAGTTCCAAGCGCTCCGCTTCATTGACTGTCGGACCATTTCCTGCCGTCATAGGTCCATAAAGTACGTACACCAAGTACGCTGGCAGCCATAAACCAAGGTATCTGACTAGGGCATCTGCTTTGACTGTTGTACGACCTTTCGCGAAAGCCGGCATCATTGCTGAACAGCCAACCGGCAACGAGACCGACTCCGACAATGACGAGAGGGAACCCGGCATGCTGGATGGCGAAGCTGCCCAGCTGTTCAATTCAGATACAGAAGATGAAGACTTTGAAGGGTTTGTGACGGAAGATTGATCAAAAAATAATGTGAGTGTATTTGTAAATACGGTACGTAGTAGAATAAAGTTCAACAAACTCACTGTTTTACTGCCGTTTCCTTATTTTAGCATGCGCCTTTTAACCCGGTGCGTCTTATGTATGGCTTAAGTACAGAAATAGACCCGTAATAGAGACTTTGTCATATAATCTGGTGCCTTAAGGTGTGGAAAATACGGTAGATTAGATTAGATTACAGCTGATGAGCAGAGCATTGTTGGTAAAGGCTATAAAAATGTAAATAGTTTAATGTTTATAGTACGTAGAGCCTCCATTTTTCAAGTATTTTCCACCTGGTGAACCATTGGACACGTTAAATCAAGGTTTTTTCGATTTTTGCAAATTAAATACTCAAAGAAATGTAACTTTACTAATGATTTACGGCATTTTAACTGTGTTATTCTGCACATAAGACATCTCTGAGTTCTCTCTCTCCTTCTTCATGGTTGCTCTGTTTCCACGGAGGTGCAGGACTTTAAGATTGCAGAGAAAATTGAGCCCACAAACAGAGAAAAAGCACCAGTTCACACAAAATAACAAGCACTAAACAACCGCCGAACTGTTTTAAATCTCTCTCCACCAAAACAACATTAAAATATCTTTACATTAAAAATAAAAAACATCACTCACGTTGGCCACGATCTTGACCTCCTTGTACTGCATCTCGTAGAAGATGTCTGCGTTCCCCAGGGCTTCCAGCAGGGGCGGCCCCGTCTTCAGCTCCTTCTCCAGGAAGCCGACGAACTCCTGCAGCTTCAGACTGCCGTCCTCGAAGTCCTTGGCGAACTTGTTCCCCCCTGCTTTGTCTGACGCGGGAGACGGATGACAAACAAGCGCCGAGTCAGACACAAGGCTCCCTCATGTTTAAATGTCAGACGCTGTTTTCTTCCGTTTTTAAATTTAAATCACAATACCGAGGAGATGTTATCAGACACTGTACATGAAGGTGGCTGTCAGTTTTCTAGGGTTCAACACCGTACAGGACTGCTGCATGTTTAAGGCTCCAGACATGCATCGATGAGCCACAACATTAAACCCAGCTGCCACATAAAGTGCAGGTCTGTGATCAGGGCATTTTTAAGGCCAAGTTAACACCTTGGCCTCATTTTTAAGACCGGAAAACGAGGCAGCATAAGCTAGCAGACGGGTGTGGATGCACCAAAGTTGAATGTGTTTAACCCTCTGAATCCCAAAACCTGCAGGTGGGTTTGAAATGCATGTCGCCTTTCAAAATAAATGAATAAATAAAACAAACATCTCCAGAGTTACACCATTTATCAGCCAGAAACTGTAAAAATACAAACAACCGTCGGATTTTCCAACAGTCCTCGAATGCATCACCTGGTTCACCACAGAGAAAACGAGCCAAAGCTAATATATTCCATTAAAATCACTTCCTTCTACACGTCTCATCTAAACATTTGGCACAAATAAACTAAATTCTGAGCAGCGTCAGTAATGTGACAAAGATTCTGTGTATTTTCAGGTGAACTGCAGGCAGTGTTTGTTTTTTAACACAGAGCAGAGGAGACAAGTATGGAAACAGATTAGAAACAGCAAAAATAAATAAAATATCTATCCAATGTGGAGCCACCATTACTTTTTCCAGTGTTGGTAACAGCTGTGGACAAATGTGGTGCTGGTGGATCCCAAATGTTTTCAATTTTTTAAAATATGAAATCAAAGATTGTTAACTGTTGACTTCCTTGCCTGACAAGTGAAACAATCCATTTCACTGTTAGCATGTTAGGATGATAAAACAACCTATAGCTAATTTTTTTTATTAAACAAAAGGAGGAGAGAGACGTGGAAGATGGCGGAGAGGGAGAGGACCAACACACCTGATAGTAACAAGGGCAGGTGATGGTTAGCGCAGTGGTAGGGCTGAAAAACTAACCAAATGTTAACAGCGATTCCAAATTTGGCTTCCTACAATTAAATGAACATGATCAACTGCTGTACGGAGGTTTAAAATTCACTTAACTCACAGACAACAGTCCGTGTAGATAAAAAATACAGTTTCAACTTGTACAAATCGGACATTAGCGCTCCTTATTTCACTCTTTTACAACTCATTTTACTGCTTCACTGCAGACTGGTTAGCTTGTACATTAGCCTGCATGTGAGGCGTTTAGGGGACATCTGTAAATTGTAGTGTCTATTGATAAGGAGGCAAATGAAGAGGGGGTGATATCAGTAGATCAAGTCTTGAATCTCTGACAATCTTTACGTCTATGCAAAACTTAGAAAGTGGAAGAGTCAGTCTGACATCGTCCAGAGCATCACGCCGCCTCCATCAGCTCACCTTCTTCCCATCCGTCTGCCATTTGCTCTCAGGGAAACAACACACTAAGCTGTCTATATAGCAAAAAAGAAAAGCCACCAGACCAGGACATGTTCTTCTGTCCCTCTATGATCCAGTTCTGATGCTCATTTGAGGAGTTTTCAGAGGTGGACAGGAGTCGGTTTGGACGCTCCTGCAGCCACACGGCTAAAAATACAGCAAACTCTCATCGCAGCGTTAAATTTTTGATGCTGCAGCAGCTCTTCTCCGAAGCATCAGCGAGCCAAGAACCTGTGCAACATTGTCGTATCCACATCCAGAGGAATTTGGACAATCTGAACGACTACTTGTTTATATTTTTGCTTGTTTTTCTACTGATATTCCCTCAATGTTTGGACCGTCCCCTTTGCTGCTATAACACTGCAAATTCACCCACTGTGGGACCAACAAAGGCGGATTGTACCAACCTCATGTACATTAATACCCCTTTTCCACCAAGAAGAACCAGGTCCTAGTTCTGGTTCTTAGCTGGTTCTAATCTGGTTCCTCCTAAGAACCTGTTTGCTTTTCCATTGACAAGGAGTCCAGTTGGAGCCATTGGGTCACCATAAAACCACTATGCTAGCATCCATTACATAGCAGTTAAACACAATAAGGTCAACGCTCCCTTCCTTCCCTCCCTCTCTCCTTTCTTTCCTTCCTTCCTTCCTTCTTTCTTTCCTTTCTTGATTCCCTCTTTCTTTGATTCCATTCTTCCTTCCTTCCTTCCTTCCCCTTGCTTTCCCCCTCCTTTCCTCCCTCCCTCCCTCCCTTCCTTCCTTCCTTCGCTTCCCTCCTCCCTTCCTTCCTTTCTTCCCACTTTCCTTCCTTCCTTCCCCTTGCTTTCTCTCTTCCTTTTCCCCTCCCTCCCTCCCTCCCTCCCTCCCTCCCTTCCTTCCTTCCTTCCTTCCTTCCTTCCTTCCCTCCTTCCCTCCTTCCCTCCTTCCCAAGAAGAACCAGGTTCTAGTTCTGGTTCTTAGTTGGTTCTAATCTGGTTCCTCCTAAGAACCTGTTTGCTTTTCCATTGACAAGGAGTCCAGTTGGAGCCATTGGGTCACCATAAAACCACTACGCTAGCATCCATTACATAGCAGTTAAACAAACGCAGTAAGTTGATGATAATATCTATGTTTATCTCTATAGATGGTCTTAAGGCTGATTGTGAGGCGGAGGTCCTCCTGTTGCCTGGACACATCCGTGATCACGCTAATGGACAAGAGTGAGAACTAAAACCCACAGGGAGGCTGCATTCAGCCGCTATGGTCCACGTCTATGGAACAGCCTGCCAGAGGGCGTCAGGACCAGAGAGACTGTAGATGTTTTTAAAAGGAGGCTCAAGACCCACTTTTTTAGTTTGGCGTTTAACTCATTTCTCTTACTCTTTCTGTCTGTTAGCTTTTTAGCTCTTTTTATTGTCCAGTTTAAGCTCCTCATGGGGGGCCTCCATGCTGGGAGGTGTGGCTGCTCTGCCCGTGGGTGGGTGACCCCTCAGGCCTGGGGGACCGGGGGGCTCTGCACCATGTGTGGAGTCCACCCCGGTCCTTCTGGGTCAGGGGTCTCTGTGGTGGCGGCGCTTCCTGTGGGCGTGGGCTGCGATCCGTCTCAGTGTGGATGAGCTGCCCATATGTCGTTTTGTCCTCACATGGTTCCTCACTGCCCCCCATGTCACCAGACTAATAGCTACTGTAGTGTTTGTGGTTCTGTGGGTGGGAGTGTGTGTTTGGGGAGCGGGTTTTCTTTTTGTGTTGCATTTCTGCTGTATGCTTTTATTTTGGAAAGCACTTTGAGTTACCTTTTTTATTGTATGAAAAGTACTGTATAAATAAAGTTTGATTGATTGATTGATTGATAGTGGTGGGACACAACTGTAGCGGATTTCAGGTCAACAGTTTGTGCTAAACTTCCAGGAGTCATTCCAATACATGTGTGATGGGACCAGGGACGTCCTGGAGAACAAGGACACTAATTAGCGCTTGTGTGTCCCTTTCCACCGTTGATGGTTGGTCACCATAACCCCGCCCCCAGCCCCTGACGGACTCGGTGCTTAGCTCTGGACCAGCAAAGAGTTGGTGCTTGCTGAGCTCCAGTTTATAGAACCTGGAGTCGGTGCTTAGGTGGTGGAAACACAAAGAAGTGGAGCTAAATCAGGCTCTGGCTCAGAACTAGACCTGGAACCAGCTCAGTGGAGAAGGGGTATGAGTGTCAGTAAACCTGTATTTGTTGCTAGTAACTGTATTTATTCCTCTGCACTCAACTTTGGCTCACTTTTAAAGACTTCAACCGGTTGTTTAAATGCATGTGAAGCACGATTCTCAGCAAAACAAACCAGTATTATTCACGACATCTCTCTGTCTTTTAATGCCGTGGCTGCCTGGTGTAAAACACAGATGCTAACAGGTGTGTGACGATGCAGAAAATCAGCAAACCTTTGAGTCTTTTGAGGGCCTCGGTGCTGCAGACGTCCACCCTGAGAGCTGCCAGCTGCTTCTCCCTGAACTCCTCCTCGGCAACGGCTCGCTTGTACCTCGACAGCTGTTCGATGAGGGAGTGGGGCTGGGGAAGACGCGAAACATGAAGCCTCATCATCCGTTTTTAGAGGAAATACTCCATGAGAACATATAAACAAGGCTTACCGTGAACTCTGCTACAATTTTGGACTTCAGGGCAGCTTTGGAATTAGCAGGAGCAGCTGGAGAACAATAATAGCAACCATAAAAACACTGATTTATCCGCAGACTGAAGCTCAAGGAGGCTATTTTAGATTTAGACATGAAAACCAACCATTTGCAGGTGGAGCCTCCTTTTCTTTCTCTTTCTCCCTCTCCTTCTCCTTCTCCTTCTCCTTCTCCTTTTCTTTTTCCTTCTCCTTCTGCCTCTCGCGCTCCTTTTCCTTTTTGTTCAGGTTGGCTTTGAACTGAGCGATGACCTCCTCGGGATAAACGCTCCTCTCCTCCCAAATCGTGAAGATCCTCTCCACCGACTTGCGAACCTTCCCGTCTCTGTCGAAGCAAAAATGAACACATCAGCGCCAGCAGGGACACGGACAAAACGTGCAGAAGAAAAAGATCGATACTCGGGTTGAGTAAACACTCACTTGATGAGCTGAGCGGCGTTGGGGAGCACCTCGGCGAAGGCTGCACGAAAGACGATGGCGTTCTTTCTTTTGCAGTTTTGTATCACGTCATTGGCAACGTAGAAGAGATTCAAGCGGTGGTTGTTGTCAGCTGGAGAAAGAAACACAAAAACCATGAGATTATGAGTTTAGAGGACTCCTGGTTGTCTAGAGAGTGAAATAAGTAAGGCACACACTGCTGTTTCACTATGAAACACTTTGCAAAAATGACCAAAATATTAGATATATCAGTATTGGTGAGTAACTGAGTCAATAAATAACATGAAACTGCACTATAAAGTCAGTTTAAGGGAAGTTATTGGTTTGTTGGGTTAGGTTTGTTTTGTAATTCTCAAAAAAACGCAAATACTGGCTTTTTCATGTTGTCCTTTTAAAAATTAGGATTTGCTGATATATCGTTATCTGATGATTTAAACCCTCGAAACCTCAAAAGCTGCCGGCAAGTTTAAAAGGCATGTTTACTTTAAAAAATAACGATGAGTAGACCTTTTATCAGCCAGAATATTTCAACCTTTTGAAATCTCAATCGAATGTTCAAGCAAAATAAAACGTTTGCTCCAGATCCTGTTAAAAACAAAAAATTCTGCACTTCTTAATGCAACTGAGAAGCTACGTCTGACCCAGCTGTGACCAACAGGAACGAGACAAAAATTCGAGGAATAATCGGTTGAACTGCAGGCAGTGTTTCCACAGAGAGACTGAGAGGAAAATCCAACCTACTGGATCAATAAATAAAAGCAGCACGGCTCAGAAACAGAGAACAGAGGAGAGAGTAGTTGGAGATACATCCAGCATGGTGGAACGTCAAGTTTGTAGGGAGTGAAAATTGCAGGAAAACATGAGAAAAAGTGTGACAGAAGCCAACTGGAAAAGCAATCGGAGAGCTCATACCTCCGCCAAGGAGCTTCAGTCCACCCCAACACAATCTCCCATTTCACATATTTTGTATGGAACGTTACAGATACAAATGTAATTACATACAGTTCAAATGTCCTACCAACAATGCGGCCTTCACCCCATCTGACCTAATGAACAGGCGCGGCCTCTAGCGCGGCAGCTCCTAACAGCCTCCCAGCTTCTTAGACAACCGGAGATAAGAATGCCGGCCCAACCATGCGTATGAAGGAAAGACAACTCCGTCACTGTCGCTGTCTGTTGCGTGGAGACCCAAAATGTCATGTGGTCAGAGGGGGTTACCCCAAAAACAAGAGTGCCCTCTGGTGGCTTTTAGAGTAAACCGCATTTAATTGTCCACCCAAAATTTCATCATTTCTTCCTTGTCCCATTTCACACATTTCCTGAACATTTCATCCAAATCCGTCCATAACTTTTCCAGTTATTTTGCAAACAAACAAACAAACAAACCCACGCCGGCCATCACATAACCTCCTTGGCGGAGGTAATAACACTCAGGAACTACTTGAAGTCCAGAGGGTTGAAGTGTCTAGTCGTGTCTGCTGCTGGGTGATGCAGATACTCGGAGGTAATATATTCTCACTTTTATTCACTTTTCAAAGTGCATTTTTAGCAAGATTCACAGACAGACCCTACAACCACTAAGATACTAACATTCACAGGATTAAACATGTAAACTGTGACGATTCTAAAACAGAGACAAGCTGTAAATACTGCATTATGTCCTCATTATTTGTCGTTCAGTCACGTGAAACCAGAAGTAACAACTGCAGTGCCTATTTTCCCTTTGACTGACGTGTATTTTTTATGAAACTTACAGCAAAGGATATTAATTTTACATTTTTTTTCTTTGCCTGCATCATCTTTATCTGTACATGCCGCTTCAAAGAGGACGTTCGCTGCCTCTAATACATTTCAACAATTATTGTTTTTCCACCACATCTGTTACAACATCAGCTCTTGAATATGTCAGCTGGGCTTCATGTAAAAGCCCGTGAAGGTGTACTGGTCTTTTAAAACTGCTGCCAGTGAACAGAAAGTTCAGACATATACCAGTTTCTCACAAGGGGTTTTTCCTGCATAAGATGATTTTTTGGTGGCTTCAGGCAGCACTGAAGGAAAATCACAAGCGCCAAAATGGTAAAAAATAGACAATAACAACAGCAGTTTAATTTTTTACCTGTGTGGTAAGTAGGGGTTTTCTTTATTCAAACATAACAGGTATTTTTGTTTATCAGTTGGTCAAAAAATGACGGTAAAATGCAGAGATTTCTGTCGAACAAGGCGACACATCGTCTTTGATGGTCGCGATAACATTTAAAACCAGGGAAAAAACCCATTATAATGAGGATTTTAATCTCTCTGCTGTGTCTCATTTTGCAGTTTTTATCTTAAGTTACTCTAAATGACTCAGAAAAGAGAAAATCTTTTCTACCTGCGTCTTCTTTAATCTAAGAGTGTCGCCCTTGAATTAAAAAACAGCCGACTGACGTTTAAGAAGTTAATACTGACCTAGATAACTTATTGTATATCACATTAAAACATACTGATAACATGTGAATATTAGGGATCCACTGATTGTTAGCATTTTTCTAATTATCCGCATTTTTTTCAACCACTTCCTGATAAATAAATTTAAAAATGCAGCCGAGCACTGATTGGCTACACGTCACGACTAACAGCCAATCAAAAGCTGAGGAGAAATTTTAAAAAGCTCTCTTTGAATTAAATATATAAAACGTAAATCATCAAACGCATTTTTTTAAATGACATTTAGAATTTCAGAAAGTTAAACACTTAAAGATTATTTTTGTTTTAAGTGGTCTAATTTGGTGAAATGTACCAAGGTGTTCAACCCCACCAGCACATTACACGAGTCACTTACAGTCAAACATTGAAGTTACACGTCTCAAACCACAATCCTGCACAACAGATCTGCCGTAAATCTAATTCCATCCTACGCTGACACAGAACTCGCAGCTAGAAATGTCATTAGGAGCCAACAGGACCGCAGGAGGACGGTGTTTTGTGTGACCGTTAGTTCAGAAAACATCCAGGAGGAACTGCATGTATGTCAAACGACATCAACCATTTTAAAAACAAGAATAGAAAAGCTGAAATCTCATTTTCTGACATCAGTTCTTGCACCTTTTCCTTTTCCTTCCTGTGACATCATCTTAGAAAGTGAAACTGCCAGAGCTAGCTTCGAAGGCTTTATTTAATAGAAAACATGCATAACAACTAGGGCTGGTCCGAACAGCAATATCTGTGCTTCAGATATTAGGATCCAACATTCGGGGAATATTCGAATATTCGGTTGGTGCCGTGGTGTCGGCAGGGGGCGGGGTAATGGAACCGGTGTGACGTTCTAGAGCTTCGGAGGCGTACTACAGCCTCGGCAACGCTCGGCAGTGTTCAGGGACGCTCAGCTGCGCCCAGTGTCGTACTACAGCTTCGGCAGCGCTCGGCAACACCCGGCAGCATTCGGCAACACTAGGCGGCATGCTACAGGTTCTGCAACGCTCGGCAACACTCAGCAACGTTCGCGACACTCGGCAGCATTCGGCGACACTCGGCGGCATACTGCAGGTTCTGCAACGCTCGGCAACACTCAGCAACGTTCGCGACACCCGGCAGCATTCGGCAACACTCGGCGGCATGCTACAGGTTCTGCAACGCTCGGCAACACTCAGCAACGTTCGCAACACCCGGCAGCATTCGGCGACACTCGGCGGCATGCTACAGGTTCTGCAACGCTCTGCAACGTCCGGCCACACTCGACAGCGGTGGCGCACACGAATATTCTAATATCAAAATTATTATTCGAATACCACCACAACAAACAAATATTCGGATATTCAAATATTCGGGACCAGCCCTAAAAACAACACAGGACTATTGAATTAGATGCGTGTTTCCATTAACACCACAATCAATTTAATACTGTTCCTAATCAAAATCAGTTCAGTATTATCTTTATGTTGACTAACCCTAAGCTATTTTTCCCCCAAATAGTTTAAAAATAGAAGAACAAACAAAAACAATTAATGAACACGATCAGATCAACACTGTACAACTGCAATAACTAATTAACAACTGATCAACTATTAAATTAATCGTCAACTACTTAGAAAACTGATTAATTGATTTTTAAAGGGGGGAAAAGCTTCTAATTCTGTGATGAAGCTTCTTAAATGTGAGTATTTCCTGGTTTCTTTCCTCTTCTACGACAGTAAACTGAAGATCTTTGAACGAAACAAGACGTTTGAGGAAACACTGACATTTTTCATAATTTTTTTTTTACATTTTCTCACATTTTATAGACTATAATAATCATTCACTGCAGCCTTAATCTATTAGCTGTGTTGTTCTCTTTTGTTAGTGTATTCAGAACCATCACCACAATAATTTTATTCCATTAAATCGATTATTAAATTTACTATTGTAACAGTTTTGACTGTGTATATTGCCAACTCTGGTAAATACATCCTCAGACACAACACTGCACTACAACACTCAGTACACATTAAACTATGCTGCACTTTTATTACTCTTTCTTAAAGTAATATTGCTCAGCTCACACTGGAACATGGAGAAAACTTTGCTTATTGGACTGAAACAGCAGCTGAGACTGACGGACGTCGACTCGAAACAACAAAACACAACTTTTACGACCAATATCCTGCAACTTCTGACGCTACAACAAACACCTGAGTAGATTTTCTATAACAGAGAAGCTCCTCGGGCTTTTTTCTCAACTGCAAGACCATTTAAAATAAAAAATTCCCACTTTAAAGCAAAATAAAAGATAAAATACCCTAAAATCCTCCTCTCTGATTGGGGAGAAACAACACATTCCCTCCTATTAAACGCATCATAAATTGTCTTTACTCTAAATAAATCCGCTTCCTGCACTATTAGACCGTTTTTAAATAAACTGAACCGGTCAGAGCCGACGGCCGGATCACCTCCCGGTTACTTGGCTCTGATCTGCACCAGAACACAAAGGCCGAGCCGACACGCAGCTCTTCGTCCAGTTCTGTCAGCATCAGCTTTTATTATGCATTGTTCTGCGGGCGCTGATGCAGGTTGGGGATTAAAAAGGAAGCGTCCACGTGAGGATCGGACCGAGACACCGACCTTTCAGACACAAACCCTGCACTGGAGGTCTCTGGGTTTTAGGAGAGAGGCTATTAAGAGATGCAGCAGAAGGTTTTAATGCATCTGAAAAACTCCACGTTTGAGAAGAACTGATTTCATCCGAGCGACGAGTTTGTTTGGTTTCCACTAAGCGTGTTCACCAGCACTGTAAATGTTGATCTAGCAGTGTTTAAATGCAACAGCGACACCACGGCTATGCTAAGCTAGGCTAGTTAGCATTTAGCGGCTAGTTTTGACTGCTGCTACGTTTTCATCTGTTCCAATTTCAGATTTAGCTTCTGTCTTATACATGCAAATAAACTCTTCAGGACAAAGCGGCTAAATTAGCTGTCGCTAAGCTAACAGCTAGCCTCAGCTAGCCCGGGTGCTGCGCTGTTTATTTGAAGTTTGCTGCACGCTGGTTTCTTTTCACAATTACAGATTTAATTCAGGATAAAAGTGAAAAACAACTTTTGAATCAGCTTTTACATGCTAAAAAAACTCACTACACCATTTTCTAAATTCAACTTTCAGCATTTAAGTTGCACCAAAACAATAAGCACCGGCTACAACTAGCATATATTTTCATTCTATTATTATTTTATTTATTACTGTCTAAATAAAAGGGTAAAAAAATGTCTTGTTTTGTCCAAATACATTCAGTTTACTGCCATAAAGAAAGAAAAAAACTAAAAATATTCACATTTAAGAAGCTAAAATGACAGAAATTAGATTTTTCTCTTTAAAAAATTACTCAAACCAACTAATCGACTATTAAAACAGTTGATTATTTAATAGTTTGCTGGCTAAACATTTTATTTATCATTTCATTCTATGATAAAATAAACATTACAACCTTGATGATCATTACACCTGACATTTTGCACATATGCTAGTGTACTTATCTGTATATACTTTATTCTATTCTACTTCTTCTTTTATATTCTTAATGTTATTTTATTTCTTACTATCTTAACTGTTTGCACCAACAGACCAAGACAAATTCCTTGTAATGTAAAAATTACTTGGCAATAAACATGATTCTGATTGATGCAGGTAGGATTTTCTGCAATACACGGTTCCTAATAAACTTTAAATAAAAAAATATATAAAGAAAATATGTTTAAAGCATCCAAACACTTACAAACATCTGCCAAGATGCTCGATTACTTTAATATTCCAAACTGAAACTAAACATGTTAATCTATGTTTTTAAAATTCCCAAACTCGTCCCGTCAACGCTGTTCATTAAATGAAAATGTAGTAAGAAAAACACAACTCCAAAGCTCCAAACTGTCGAACCAAACGTCTTGTTTTGTTTACAACCCAAAGAAAACCTGGTTTACTATGATAAAACCAGAATAAACCAGAAATAAATCCAATTTAAGAAGCTGAAATCACAGAATTAAACTTCTCTTGTGTGTTTTGACCGTAAACAAAAACATGACAACCAACATTCAACACAGCCGCTCGTCTCCAGCCTGCAGGTCAATCCAGAACTCAACCAGCCACTTCAGTTCTTTTAGATACTACAGGAAAATAAAATTAGCAGCTCACCTGATCAGGAAACCAACTTTAAGCTCAGAATATATCAATTAGCTGGTGTAACTCCTCAAATCATGACAAGTGCTTTGTTACCAGACTCTCTTTTGTTGTTTATTTGGAGTTGTTCATCAGTGTTGATGCTAACGCTAACGTAGCAACTTTGCCTGCAGGACTTTCTGCAACTGGATCCGGCGTCCCACGAGCAGAAGGATTTGCATTTGTTAAGCGGCCGTTAGGAATGACGCCTGGGTCTTCCAAAACAAGAAGAGCTGCAGATGCCAACCCCCCACTTTGAAAGACGTCGCGATCGCTAACTCTGCGTTAGCTCTGCGTTAGCTCTGCGTTAGCTCTGCGTTAGCTCCCTTAAATGCTGGCGTGCAAATCAGCGTCATGCAACAAAAATCCAAGCAAATACACCCCAATAAATATGTTAAATTTACCCTCAAGCAAGAAAGAAAGTCTAGAAAGTCACTTTACAATAACAACAATACGTCTTCTCATTAATTTAAGTATGAACCAGCTGGCATGTCCTCCTAAAAAACCCACCACATTTAAGAGCAAATACAAATCCCAGAATTATTATGACACTGGTAATTAGCCCTGGCTAATGCAATGTTAACAAGATTATTCCTGAATTGACCAGAAAAGGAACCAACCAACAGTGAAACACCTCAAAAATCCAGTTTGCGAATTCAGTTTCTTACCAAAAGCTCAAATTAAAACCATCAAACATAAGAACTCCTGCAAAACCCTGGTGATGAGCACCGAATGCTAACAGATATTCAGAGTGAGAGGCAGATCCTCAGAGCAGAAGGAGGCGAAAGCAGCAAAGAAAACGTGTTTGCGATTTCAGAAAACAAGCACAAAGTGAAGATATTTTGGGCTGATGAAGGTCACAAGTGAAAGAAAAGAGCTCTCTGGCTTCACCACTGCAAATTCAATAACTCCTCCTGCAGCAACTCACTGCTCACGTTTCCTGTTTAAGCTCATTCTGGATCTTGGACGCTGTAGTTTTCACATTTTGCAGTTTTCTTCACGGGATGGTGTTTCCTCAGTTTTAACGGGGGAGTAACAATTTAGCAAAACACATGTGGACCCTACTGCTTTGAGAAAACACTGAATTATTTAATTTCACACGTCTCTTAGCGCCGTTTACTGTAACTGCCGAGTGCACAAAAACTCCAAAATTTTGTATTAAAGTGCTGCTTTGCATGTCTACATAAAATCAGCTGCACATTTTCAGACATGCCTGCAATAAAGGTAAATAAATGCTGTCATACTCCAATTAAATTTGATGCTAGTCCTGCAGCTATCAGCAGCGATAATACAGTTAACATCACATTAATGTAGAATACAATCAGTACTACTGGTACGGAGAACGAGGGTATTAGTTATCGCTGCATGAATAAACAATTTCAAATTGCAAAAAGAAATTAGGATGCACATCATGCAAGGTTCATTCATTAATATATTATCATTATTGCTGTATTTAACTTACTTTGATGCTGCTTCAGAGCCATGAATAGATTACAGAAAGGTCCATTCATTTTCTAATTTGAATTATTTTATTTATCATTTCATTTTCTTGTATTTAACTTTCCCACAATCACAATTTTTCCCTTCTATGTCATTTAAAAATGTAATAAATACATGTCAGAAGCAATTTAAACCTGTACTCTGTGCATTAGAATATAGAACAGTTTGCCTTTAATATTTTTATTGTTATTATTGTTCCACAAGTTTCTTATTTGTGTGCTGACATCTTTAATTTTCTTACTCGACTACTATGCAAAGTAGGCCTCCATACCTCAGTGTCGTCCACGTTTAAATAAAGGTTGAATGAATAGATAACTATGACAGCCCATTTTATTGTTTTATTTCAAGCTGCTATACTTAGATTTATTATCATACGACTAAATATGGATGAGCCGTACATTTGTCAGCTTCAAACAGCAGATTTATCTGTTTAATATTATTATAACCATCATTACTGTTGTTGACTTTACAGGTTGACCTGCATCTCTTTGGTTGATTATTTAAAGGGCCGGTCGCCTACGTGACTGTTAAATTAAATTTAGGACAACAAATATTTCCAGAACACATCTTTACATATTAACATGGCTGTAAATCATGACAATCAGACTAGTTGGAGAACCACAGGTTTAATTATCCTGCACTCTGTGATATAAATGACCGTACTATGCAGAAAGCACACTGTCTCACATGTTTAAATCAATTTCACTGTGAAATAACTTGAATTTATTACGCCAAAGAGTGATTAACGTGCATTTAAATAGATTTCCAGCTGATTTTATCTAGTTTTAACAGTCGTAGCATGCAAATACACACAACCATATGCATGTTTAAATGTCCAATGTCATAGTAAAGGTATGTCTTTGCAAAACTTGAAAAGAAAAGTTTGAATTTTATATTGCATTGATGCATTAGTGGCAATATTACAGTAGTGTTTGTCATATTTAGGCTAACATATCTAATATCCTTGTTTGTATTTAGAAACTACACTGTATTCAACATTGTTTCTCTAAGAGTTTCAAGCATAAACCAAAGAAATGACCTCTTCTGAGCTACAATAATTGAAATATAACTCATTTACATTCATTTTTATGTCATTTTAGTCACACTGCAGGGGCTATAAAGCCTTTTTTGCAAGTTGAAAATGCCTTGTATGAATTAAACTGGTCTGTTAAAGCTATTTTAACTAGTAAACCAACTGGACTGGTTATTATTTAGGGCACAGAAACCAGACTGAGCCTCCAATATGTCAAAAACACACTGGGAATGAAGTGAACTGCTCCTTTAGCCTGTTTAAAACTATTAGCATCACAGACTCAATCATGCATGTTAGCTCAGCAACCAGCTCCAACGACAAACCAGCGACTCCAGCCGACATGACGGTAAGTAAATCTAATTAAACACACGTGAACCGCCTTTATTTCACCTTTTAAACCGAGCATGAGTCGCTGTGTCCGGTTCGTGAACCCCGGGAGGCCCGACTGTAAACACAGCTAGCAGTTAGCTTAGCTCGCATTAGCGGCTAATTTCAAGTGGAGATGACTACGCGTTGGTTAGCTTCCAGAGATGCAACCGGGTAAAAGTTTTAAAAAAAATCGTTTTGGAAATTTGTTTTTGTTTGCATTAAGCTGCTCTGCACCGGACACAGAGCGACCACAAGGAGCTGGAGCCGAGTTTCGTCAGTGCACAGATGCATTTGAATTAGCTAAAGTAAGCTAGCTAGCGGCTTAGCTTCGCTGCTCGGCTACTCACATTTCTTGAGCCACTTCATCCAGTAGCGCACGATCAGGCCGTGCTGCTTCTTGTTCTCGATGCACCAGCTCGAAAGTCCCTGTATCGACTCCATAGTGTTGGATACTCCTTGAAACCGCCGGTCCAACGTGGCTTCCAGCGCAGCGTTGGAGCTGCGGGCTCCGTGGCCGCTTGCAGCGCCTGAACCGGCCGCCATCTTCGCAGCTCTGACCGCTGATGATGAGGATGAAGGAGCAGCGGACGTAAAGAGGAAGAACCGGAGACACACGCCCCCCGGTTCACTGCGTGTAAATCTACTGATGCAGGTCAAAAACTACAGCAAACGTTCATGTAATAATAGTAAATAATTACCTCTAGTGTCGATTACTCTCGATTAATTGATTAGTTGCTAGAAAAATGGTAAAAAATGTCAGTTAGTGTTTTCTAAAAATGCCTAGTTTTGTCCGCAACTCAAATATTTTTCATTTCCTTTCACAGGCTTGTACAAAAACCAGAATAAAATACATTTAAGAAGCTGCAAACACAGAAATTTGAACTTTGAACTGATAATTAAACTTTAAAACAACTGACAACTAATCGATTGCTCTCGATTAATCGATTACCTGTCAGAAAAGGGTGAAAAATGGTGAAAAATGTCAGTTAGTGTTTTCTGAAAATGCCTAGTTTTGTCCGCAAACCAATTATATTCCATTTCCTTTCACAGATAAGGATAAAAACCAGAATAAAATACATTTTAAAAGCTACAAACACAAAAAAATCGACTGTTTTCCATTAAAAAAAATCACTAAAACCGATAATTCAACTATAAAACAACTGACAACTAATTGATAACTCTCTTGATTAATCAATTAGCTACTAGAAAAATGGTGAAAAAAGTCAATTAGCGTTTTGTAAATATGCCTAGTTTTGTCCACAAACCAATTATATTCCATTTCCCTTCACAGACAAGGACAAAAAACAGAATAAAATACATTTAAGAAGCCGCAAACACAGAAATTTGACTTTTTTCCTTTAAAAAAATCACTAAAACCAATAATTCAGTTATAAAACTGACAACTAATCGATTGCTCTCTTGATTAATTGATTAGTTGCGAGAAAAATGGTGAGAAATGGTGAAAAATGTCAGTTAGTGTTTTCTAAAAATGCCTAGTTTTGTCCACAACCCAATTAAATTCCATTTCCCTTCACAGACAAGGACAAAAAACAGAATAAAATACATTTAAGAAGCCGCAAACACAGAAATTTGACTTTTTTCCTTTAAAAAAATCACTAAAACCAATAATTCAGTTATAAAACTGACAACTAATCGATTGCTCTCTTGATTAATTGATTAGTTGCGAGAAAAATGGTGAGAAATGGTGAAAAATGTCAGTTAGTGTTTTCTAAAAATGCCTAGTTTTGTCCACAACCCAATTAAATTCCATTTCCCTTCACAGACAAGGACAAAAAACAGAATAAAATACATTTAAGAAGCCGCAAACGCAGAAATTTGACTTTTTTCCATTAAAAAATCACTAAAACCGATAATTCAACTATAAAACAACTGACAACTAATTGATAACTCTCTTGATTAATCGATTAGTTGCGAGAAAAATGGTGAGAAATGGTGAAAAATGTCAGTTAGCGTTTTGTAAATGTGCCTAGTTTTGTCCACAACCCAATTAAATTCCATTTCCCTTCACAGACAAAGATAAAAACCAGAATAAAATACATTTAACGAGCTGTAAACACAGAAATTTGACCTTTTTTTCATTAAAAAAATCCCTAAAACTAATTATTCAACTATAAAAAAATAGTTTGCGATTCATTTAGGAGTCGAAAACTAACTAATTAATTAACTGCAGCTCTAAAATAAAAGAACATTACAGAAAATATTTACATTTAGGAGGCTGCAGGCAGAGTTTACTGATTAATCAGTGATCAAAATAGTGATCAACTAATTGATTAATTGTTGCAGCTCTATTTCAAAATAAAAGTCACGCACAGAACTGCTAAATAATATCTATAAATTAAACGTATTTCCAGATAGGGCTGCAACTATCTGTTATTTTCTCCATTAATCGATCAGTTGTTTGGTCGATAAAATGTCAGAAAATAGTGGAAAAATATTAATCGGTGTTGTTGTGTCCAAATATATTTAGTTTACCGTCAGACGAGGAAAGAAACCAGAAAATAATCACAATTTTCACAAATTCAGCCTTTTTTCCCCTCAAAACATTAATCAAACCAGTTAATCCAACATCAAAATAGTTGACGACTAATTAATTAATTAATCAGTCGTTAAAACTCTGCGATAAAATGAACATTAAAGAAAAGATTCATAACTGCAGCTCTATTTACACGTCATTTACAAAACCTGCTCAACAATTTCCATCTGGAATCAACTCAAACATTCTAATTCAGCTCTGGTGGACTTTAGGGCAAAGCTTTATGGAACACTGACGGTCATTTTTCACCATTTTCTGACATTTAAAAGACATATTTACTGTTTCCAGCTTCTCCAGAGTTCGTTTTTCGCTGTTCTTTGTCTGGTTTGAGATGAAACGAGGGCTGAAACTAGCAATTATCTACATTTTCAAATACAATGTTGATTATTTTATGTTGGAATTTGTTTTTTCAACAATATCTCGGGAACTATTAAAGACAAAAACATGAAATCTTCACTGTTATTTCTCATCATGTCATCAGTTTGGATTCTACAATGTTGGACAAGTTGATCATCTAGTTTCTGATCATGGTTGAGTTGAAATATCCATTAAAAAGTCTCATCTTTGAGCACGTTAACATAAAAACCCTGATAATGCAGAAGTCAGCAGGTGATATTTTCTGACCCACATGTAGCTGCAGGTCATAATAATACAAAACTAAACATGCAGAATGCTTTTAATTTGAAATATTTGATCAAAAAAATGCAAAAAGGGGTTGTTTTTGTTGAATTTTCATAACTGACTGAGCAGGTTTGACAAGTTGTAGCACAAAAATACTGCCATGTCGTCTGATCCAGGTAGAAGAGTGTTCTAGATCAGTTTGTCCAACATTCCAGATTCTGAATCAGTGACGTGATGAGAAATAATAGTTAACATTTCAGGTTTTTATCTTTAACAGTTCCTCAGATATTGTTGTTCAAACGGACTCAGATTTTAATGAGAGAAAAAACCTGCTGACAGATTTGGAAAAAATATGCATCATGGAAATCATTTCATATATGAAGTGAAAATCTCAAAAATATCTTTATACACTGAACAAAAATATAAACGCCCCATATGAAATGTTGATGCCACATGAAGTGCACCACCCAAAGTGAGCGTATACTGTCTGGTACTTGTACTAAATGGATGTTTCTCTTGATTAATGTCCCAAATTTGAGTCCACCACTGCCTCAGTGATGCATTAATTCCATTCAGTCCATGGGTGTGGCATATCCAGACGCTGCTCCAACACAATGAGCAGTACTCAGACACTCCTTATACTGGGGACAATAAAAGGACACCCCAACATGTCACATGTTGACCAAAGCAGCAACGCCTCAGATGACTCCGGTCATGAGGGAACGTGTCATTGGCATGTTGGAAGCAGGAATGTCCACCAGAGCGGTCGCTGTGCAGCTGAATGTTCACTATCAGACGACAGGACGTTTGAGAGTTGGTTTCCAACAGACGGGCAGTACTGCAAATCCACCTCATCCACGTCGGCCACGTGTGACCACCCCAGCACAGGATGGACACATCCGGCTGGTTCACTTGTGGGATGGTCTCAGACCAGCGACACGTACAGCAGATGAAACCTTTGGTCTGACAGCAGACGCATCACACCAACATGCCAATGACACGTTCCTTCATGACCGGAGTCGTCTGAGGCGTTGCTGCTTTGGTCAACATGTGACATGTTGGGGGGGCCTTTTATTGTCCCCAGTATAAGGAGTGTCTGAGTACTGCTCATTGTGTTGGAGCAGCGTCTGGATATGCCACACCCATGGACTGAATGGAATTAATGCATCACTGAGGCAGTGGTGGACTCAGATTTGGGACATTAATCAAGAGAAATATCCATTTAGTACAAGCACCAGACAGAATACGCTCACTTTGGGTGGTGCACTTCATGTGGCATCAATATTTCACATGGGGCCTTTATACTTTTGTTCAGTGTAATATTCATATTTTATGCTATAAAAACTCAGACAAATCAGAGATGGTGAAGCAGAAATAGTTATTAAAATGTGACGATCTGAGCTGGAACGACCCGATTCAGTTTGGGGTCACAGAGGAGGAACGAACCCAGGAAATATTTACATTTAAGAAGCTTTTTTCCCTTATAAAAAAACCACACAAACCAACACATTTATCGACTGATCATTGCGGCTCTGATTCCAAATCTTAAAAAAGTACTGACAGAGTCGGTTAGGTTTCGTTTATTTAAGGCTGTGACTGAAGGTACAGACAGACAGCTACAGCTCGCTTAAAGATTTGCTCGTTTCTCCAAAAGAAAAAATGAACTCAGGGACTTTAAATTCTGTGAAATCTGTAACAACATCGCCTCGGCGTCCTCCCGGGTTTATTCTAAACGTGTTCTTTCACTGATCGGGTGCATTTCATAAACTGTTCGGGATTATTATCGGTGGAGACGGAGATTTAGCATCACAAACTTTGCTCGTAACATAATATGACACAGTTCCTCGTCGTCACGTTAAAGCCTCACGCAGTGCAATCTGTCGGACTGTATTCAATCACTCCTAAGAAAATACCTGACAGAGAAGCCTATGAACACTGACACTCACACCCTGATCTGCCACAAACATCCACACAGGTTTATTGATCCTCCGTTTCCATGTTCAAGTCTCTGGTCTGAGCTCCAGCCGATGCCGGCCGGTGGGCGTCGAGGGCCGGCGGGCTGCTGTGGGTCTGGAGGCTGGAGGGAAGGAAGGAAGGAAGGAAGGAAGGATGGGGACTGAGGCTGGGAGTTTTTAGAGAGACTTCAGTCGTCTGTGGAGTCCAAGACGCTCTTACTGAGCGCCAGGTCCCAGTAGTGTTCTGTTCCGTGCTTCTTGAAGTGCTCTCGGGCCATGCTCTCCGTGGGGCACTGCTTGAACTTCATGTCCCCGAAGCTTCGCTCTTTAGCCGTTCCCTGGAGAGAAAAGAGGGATTATTAGAGCCACAGTGAAGGAAGGAAGGAAGGAAGGAGGGAAGGTAGGAAGGAAGGAAGGAGGGAAGTAAAGAAGGAAGGAGGGAAGGAAGGAAGGAAGGACGGAAGGAAGGACGGAGGAAGGAGGGAAGTAAAGAAGGAAGGAAGGAGGGAAGGAAGAAGGGAAGGAAGAAAGGAAGGAAGGAGGGAAGGAAGGAAGGAAGAAGGAAGGAAGGAAGGAGGGAAGTAAGAAAGGAAGGAGGGAAGTAAGGAAGGAGGGAAGTAAGAAAGGAAGGAGGGAAGTAAGGAAAGAGGGAAGGAAGGAAGGAGGGAAGGAGGGAAGAAAGGAAGGAAAGAAGGAAGGAGGGAAGGAAGGAAGGAAGGAGGGAGGGAAGTAAGGAAGGAGGGAAGGAGGGAAGGAAGGAAGGAAGGAAGGAGGGAAGGAAGGAATGAGGGAAGTAAGAAAGGAAAGAGGGAAGTAAGGAAGGAGGGAAGGAAGGAAGAAAGGAAGGAAAGAAGGAAGGAGGGAAGGATGGATGGAGGGAAGTAAGGAAGGAGGGAAGGAAGGAAGGAAGGAGGGAAGTAAGGAAGGAGGGAAGTAAGAAAGGAAGGAGGGAAGTAAGGAAGGAAAAAAGGAGGGAAGTAAGGAAGGAGGGAAAGAAGGAAGGAGGGAAGGAAGGAAGGAAGGAAGGAAGGAAGGAGGGAAGGAACAGAAAGAAAAACAAAAAACGAGAAAGAAAATAATGAAAGAAAAAGAGAATAGTTGGAAAGAAAGAAAAAATCAATAGTTCGAAAGAAAAATTGTTAGAAACAATAAAAAAGAGACAAAGAAAAAAACTAAAACAGAGGGAGAAAGAAAATTCAAAAGTTTTAAAGAAAGAAAATTTAGAAACAAATAAAAAAGAAGGAAAGAAAAACAAAGAAAAAAGGCTGAAAGACAGAAAAAAATTAAAACAGAAAAACAGAATAAAACTAGTAAACCCCTCATAGAGCTCAGACCTCCTCCAAGCAGCTCATTTCACCCCATGTTGGGATTTACACCCAGAAATAATCGTCCCAGGATTGTTTTATCTCCATTATCAGACTCCTTGACCCAGAAAACAAACCCTTAGCATCTGGATTCACATTGATCTCATCATTAGTTCAATAGTTATTCACCAGAATCTCTTTCTGGGTCATGGTGGTTTCTTCTGGATCCAGCTCCATAGCTGTTGATTCTACAACAGATCTGTTGGATCCTCCTGATTCAGCAGAGTCTCAGCTACATGTTGGTGTTGGCTGCATGTCTGGATCTTCATCTGTTACCTTACAGTGATGACCATTCCACAGGCCCTCTAGGTTTAACTGGTCTGGATCCGAGCATCTGGAGTTTAGCCCGGATCCGGATCAAATTTTGACATGTTGTAGAAATTAGCGGGAATTTATCCTGTATTTTTACCAAGCAGCCTGGATATTTATTGTGGAGTTACATGAACATATACATGCACACTGCCCTATCTCCCAATGCTAAAGAATCCTGGAGAACATTCCTGGATCCAGACGGTGATCCGGATCAGCACCAAGATCTAATCATTCCTCGTCCCATCATCCAGCTTTCCTGAACATTTCATCAAAATCCGTTCAGAACTTTTTATGTAAAGTTGCTAACAGACAGACAAACATAAACCCGACCTCCTGCCTTCTATTGGAGGCGGAGGTTGGAGGAAGGACAGAAAGAGAAAATGAAAACAGTTCGGAAGAAAGAAAAAATGGTTAGAAATAAAAAAAAAACTAAAAAGAAAAACTGAAAGCTGAAAAAAGAGGGATAAAATGAAATCAGAAAAACAGAGGACAATAAAAAACAAAGAAAGAAGGAACAACAGAAAGAAAGAAAAGGTAGGGAGGTGCTTTATTCATCCCTTTATTTTATTATTTTATTTAAAGAAAATAAGGAAACTAATGTACAAAAGAATGTGCAATTATCATGGAAAACATGTTGGTGGAAGAAATAAGCTGCAGAAATTGCTGACGTTTACAATAAAGGAGCAAAATTGTTGGTATTTACAACAAAAAGAGTGTTAAAGAGTCCAAGTGCTGCGTAAAAGTAGAAATAATAATAATAATAATACAGGAGGGGAATATATTTGAGTTAATGCAACAGAAGACAGAACATCTGGACACTCACCTCCCAAATCAACCAACACTTGTTGTTCCTCTTTGTGTCGTCGTCACCATCTGGATCTAATTAGGAAGAAATAGGAAAGAAAAACACAATTAGGCTCCAATGAAGTCGTTTAGCTCTGTGTTAATTTCCTATCTGAAGCATCAAAGCGAGCAGAGCTGGGTCTGACATGTTGACGCAGCCACTAAAACGCATGCGTGTTGAGATTTGACAGGTTCCAGGTAACAGTACCGTCTCTTTTACTGTTGTGTTCCTCCCATTTGATTCTGTGCATCATCAGCCTCTTGAACTTTTTCTGGGATTTTGGGCCTGAAAACAGGAAGAGAGAGACTCAGACTGCAAGTGCGGCTTATTTCTCAACATATACCAGGTGAGAGAAAACGGTTAAAGATAAGAACCTGGAATATAATCAGTGCCGTCTCTTACCTCCCTCCACCACCACCAGGTTCACATCTTTGTGCAGAACCACGGTTCCCGTCAGGTACAGCTGGTTGGCGTTGGCCTCCACTTTGAACTTCTTAGCGGGATTCTGCAGGTTACGGATCCTGTGCAAGGAAAAGGATGAAATTAGACCCACATGTAACCCGGGTGGAAAAGCCGGCATCAGTGCGTCGTTGCGTCACGCGGTCACCTGACCGAGCGCGGCCAATCTGGTGACCATAAAACAGGTAGCAACTCACTATCATTAGAAGCGAGCGGGGCACAGGTGGGAAAAAGTTTGATGCAGGTATGTTTTATCGTTTGTTTGTTTGTTTGTCGGAACTGAAAGTCTTAAAGCTAAATCTAACAAATGCCAACTGTAGGAGCCGACTGCGGAGCCGTCGAGCGGCTGAAACGGAGCTCATGTCGATTAACTACGGAATTGGTGAGTCACATTAACATTGTTTAGCTTCCCATTCATTTGAATGGTTTAGCCTAGCCTGACTGTTTGGTACGGTTAGTGGCGTCTGGTATGCCGATTTCTCTGAATATGATCTATTTAATCCAATGAAGTTTATAGTGTCTAAAGTTTCCATAATGTTTAAATCTTTCTGTGATCAGACACGTCCCTTTGTCAAAAACATACCTACTGTGATCATCACTGTGATTTACTGTGTATGTAACTGAAGCAACTTAAAGTCCGTTGCTTGTTTGTCGGTGCCCTGCATCCAATGCACTTTAATGCAGTCCAGTTAGTCACTGGGGCTGCGATGCACTTTATTTATGGATGATTGTCTCTGATACTTGTACTGTTACACTGAATACTTTGATTATATTATTTATTCAAATTGAATTTATATATGATGACCTGTTGTATTGTATTGAACTTTGAAGCACTGCTACTTATAAAGCAGCACTAGTCCTTTTGAATGCTTTTGATAACGTGTGCACACTAGATGTTAACTGGACCTGTTTTTTATTTTTTTATACAGGCCAGGTTTGGATGGCGAGCTAGAACCTAGTCTGGGCCCAAAGCCTGAAGATTTGCCTGGGATCGAATGAGCTGAACCTCCACTGCTCTGGTCGGGCTGGTAGGAGGCTCTCTTTATGCAGCTTTCTTATATTGCCCCCGCAACTCATTCACGGGCCACACACACACACACACACTCAACACACTCCCCCCTCTCAACACTTGGAGTTTTCCCCCCTGGACACTCAAAAGTGGGCCTGTTGAACTGTGTTGTGCCTACTCTATTACGGGCAAACCTTGAACTCTACCCACACAGTTCTTTGTAGCAGATACCGTACATGTTGCACACAAACGCTGCTTTATTCAGTTCATCCGAACTACAGCGTCCGATCTCTCCGTACGAACCTGTACACTGCGATGTGAACGCCGTCTGTGAGGTCTTCTTTCAACTTCTTCACCTTCTTCTCTTTCCTCTGCTCTGCTGTGAGCTTGCGAGCCGCATTCGCCTCCTCGTGAGCCCTGCAGGGAAGGAGGTGGACGTTATTTATCACGGATCGGTGCAAGAAATTATCAGCTGACAGATGAGGAGATGAACTGTTCTACTGACTTCTGCCTCTTTGCCATCTGCGCTCTGACGTGGGCCTCGACTTTGGTGGGGTCCTGAACCGCCTCCGTCCCCAAAACTCTCATCAGGTTGGAGATTCGTACTGAAGAACCAAAGCAAACGTAATGTAAATTCAGTCTCATCCTGCGTTATAATAAGTTGTAGCCACAGCAGTGACTTCAGTGTTTCTACCTTTGGGTTCTGGCGGAGGCATCAGCCCCAGACGGACCTTCTCTTGGACTTCTTTCTGACCCTCCCTTCGTGTTTGTCTTCTCAGCTTCTTCTGTTCTTTCTTTGTCAAATAGACGCCCAGCGTTACCGGCTTATCTGTGTCGACTGAGAACGAGAACAAACACACACGTTACCACCACCGGTAATAAAATAAATACCATCAAGACAGTTGCAAAGGATCCACATGCATCATACAACCACACTGGCAGAAACTGACACTGTGATGTTTTGCTAAATAAAAAGGCAGAAATTTCAACCAGGTCACTTCACAAACTATTTGGAAAGATTTAAAAGTTCTGAAATGGCTGCAGTGATTTCACAGGCGAGTGAATCTGCAGAGAGAAAATAAAAAACAGTTTAAAAAAAAGCTGAAATCAAAGCCTTTTTCATGTTGTGTAGACGTGCAAAGACATCCCAGGTAGTCTTTGATGTGGATGCTCTCATGACATGTCTTTGTCCTCTTAGATTTCTGCTGCTGATTTAAATAATCAAACTAATTTATGGCTTCATGTGGAGGGAAGGAGCTGCAAAACCCTTCGGTCAACTTCCTCCTTTTTATAGCCCATTTTTTTCAATATAACCAACTACGGCTGCACGGTTACAACCCAAATGATAACGATTATTTAGCGCAATTGTTAACTGACTTTAGAGACAAAATATTGTTGTTGTCGCACTTTCTGGTTTAAATAAACAGACATTCTGCTAATGTTCAAATCTGCATGAAAATAAGACTTAAAATCATCTTCGGCTACTTTCAGAGCATCTCCAAGAGGCTAAGTATAAATAAAAATGCACCCATAACACATCTGTTTATTGGGGTGTAACAAGACACCGAACCGTACCGAACCATTGGGTACAGGCACTTTCGGTTAAGTAATGAGGTGAACCGCGGTATGAAAGTTTTAAGACTATTAAGAATGGCTGATGTACACAACTGTGTTGGACCTTCTCCGTCTCACAGTTGCACGGTATTGCGGAACTAAAAACAAGCACGAGTTTCCAGTCGGACTGTTTGTTCTCCTGCCGGTGCTTCTGTGACGTATGGCTAATGCTAATGGGATGGCTAATGCTAACAGCTAGAAGACGTTCCGCCGTGGTTAAAACCACCCGTCTGGGATCACTTGGGTTTCCTGGTAAAGGATGAAAAGGAGTAAAACAAGTGGACCAGACCAAAGCCGTAAGGAGCTCCAAACGTGGACAAAGTATGGTGTTTATTATCTGTCATAACTCTGGTTTTACTTGGCCGATCAGACTGGTAGATAGTTTAGCTAGCCGTGCACAGAGAAGCTTCTCGTCTCCGTCATTTACTGCAGCTCAGACAGATGCGAGACCAAAAATTAGTTTGAAAAGACTGAAATAAGGAGTTCTAAAGTCAAGATCTACCTGAAACCAGGTGATTTTCTGATCAGACATCAATTTTGCAATCAACCGTGTTAATTTGATTGCGTTAAGCCAAAACGTGATTATTATCCATTACCTGTGCAGCCCTGCAGCTCATGTTGCATGTTTTCTGCAACCAAGTCTTCATTTTCAGTTTTTTTCTCCTGCTATTTGCTCAGCCTGCATGTCAACAAATCTGTCTTTTAAATAAAGCTCCAAAAAACCCTTCAAGAACCCTTAAATCAAAGCAAATGATGTCTTTTCTCGCCGATAAGTAATGAGAAAATGAGAACTGTGCACATTTTCTTTTTGTTGCGGCACGTTGTGTTAAGTCACTTCACATTTCAAGTGATGTACACACTAATGCCAGCACTGAAATGACGCTAAATAATAAACACTGAGAGGCAGAAACACATTTGAAGTCATGTAAAGGGTGAAAATAATAAAATGTGCTTGCCAAAACAGCTCCAGAAAGTCTGAGTGATCACAACAAATCAGGATAGAAATGTGAAAATGTGTCATTGCAAGCAGACAATTACATCAGCTGAAAAGACTCCTGAAGCCTGCAGTCAGAGTTTCATCAACAGATCCATCTCCCTGCACTCGAACGCCACATCCTGCATTAAACAAGTCTGCACAGCTGGTGTTCTTGTGATTGCAACTTTAATTTCTGCTGCCTGCTTCTTGGATGAGTGCTCTCCTGCCTTTGTTCTGTCCCCGAGCACCGTTACGCCACAAATCACAAACAGAGAAAACCAAACTCTGCCGTTCTGTCGGCGGACAACCAGGGAAGAGTCGCACTTTCGCTCCCCACAGACTCACCTGGAGGGCTGATTTGAGCCGGGTGCTCCACCAGGTTGGTCACGCCGAACAGCTCGTACTCTTCGAATTTCGAGTCGGGGTTTCTTCAGGACGCAAAACAGAAAAACATGCAGGTGAACTTCAGTAACTACATTAATATTTGTGCCACGAAGACACAGCTGCAGCTTCACCAGCCAAACATCAACTGTGTGTTTAAGATAAGACAGAACTTCACCAATGCTGACAGAAACTCTTGTGCCAGACGTTGCTCAGGAAAAAAACAATAAGATTTAAGTATGATGCATTACTAAAAATAAAAATAAGTACACTAAAATATCTCTTACATCTGCAGTAACATCCTGTACAGGGTTTCCCCCAGAAAACTTGCTAAGCCCGGTGGTAGAGAAGAGAAGCCCCCCGGCTGCCCACCGTGTTTTTGTAAAAAAATAAAAAAATTGAAAAAAATTTAAAGTTAACAGAAATTTTGAAATTATGACTATTTTGTGTTATTATAAGCCATTTATTAACAATACTTAAATGTAGAGTCTTACTATAAGGCACAATCTTGAAATATGGTTTTAAGAAACACAAAAAAATACAATTAAAATAAATAATATCAATTGTTTTCACTTAAGTTAAATCCTAGTGAATATTAAAACAAGCCACTGCTGGTCACATTTAAAAGTAAAATAAATTAACATAAATAAAAAGTGCAAACTTGGCCAAGGGGTAAAACCAGGGAACTCAGAGGCTGAACAGGTCTGCTGTGCTGTGTGACCTCTACTACTTATTGCTGCACATGGTTCAGGTTGGATCAGTGCATCAATCCGTCTGGGTTTACCATACTGGGTCTGGCAGAACCATCCGCTAAATTTAGGGTCAGCTAACCATTCTGGATTAAATCCGCTAGTTGGATGTTTACCATCGCGGCTCGCAGAAGGCTGCTCAGACAACATGCTAACATCCGTGCTAACATCCGTGCTAACTCCACTGGCTCTGCCTCATCATGGAGCCGCGGCTCGGTCGGCTCACCGGGGATGAACTCCCCTTGGCCTGGAGGTTAACGAACGGGGTCATCGTCTCCTCCAGTGCTCCTCCGACTTCGGAAAAAGTTCACGTATCAACTATAAAATGCGCTTTCGACCATATCACGAGATGCAGTTAAAAGCTCTGTATACCGTCTTTGCTATCACTGTTTTGGTGCATAAAAAACCTATTTAAAATAAATAAACAAGTGACGCTTAGCCTGGCGGCCCACCAGGCTTATAAAGCACTGGGGGAAACCCTGTCGTAAACACCGGTCTTTTCTCTCAGTAGCATTTTGACTGCAATAACAGAAACGTAGAAGGACTATTCTTTGTAGTCTTACAGTCTTTTAACGTACTTTTTTATTTCTTGTTATGCTTATTTCATGCCTCGTCTGGATGAAGCTGCTGTTAAATGTAAATTTCCCCAATAGAAGAACAATAAAGATGATCTTATCCTAAAATAAGATGAGAAAAAGGAGGAAGTAATGCTGACAATGAAGCAGTGAATGTACTTCTTACATGTCTACGTTGGAGGGCAGGATGTACGAGTCCCACCACTCGATATGGGGAACCTCTCCTTCTCCGATCTCTTTTTTCGGTGCAATCAGAGCCAGTTTGGTCGACGCCTGGATTCCCGTCTTCTTTGCTGCCTGAGCGATTTCATTCTGCAGCCGTTCCAGCTGAGCCTGATTGAATCAATGAGTGGGAGAAAAAAAACGTTAACCGTGAGCAAACAGTTAACAAGGTTGATGCAGCTGCTGATGTGAAGTTTTTGCATCCAACCTTAGTTCTGATCCTCTGGGCGATCTTCTCGAAGCGTCCCTGGTCGTGGAACTTGAAGCCCCTCCGAGCGCGCTGAGCCGGCGTGATCGAAACGCGCTGGTCGAAGTAGGAAGTGGACTCCAGGTCGTCTCCGGGTTTCTCCTTCAGCTGCTGGCGGAACTGTTCCCTCTTCACCGCTCGGATGTTGGCTGCAGAGAGGAAGACAGAAATGAGGTGAGGAACACCAGAACGAGAATCACAGAAGGTCAGTTTCTGTGTTGTTATTTTACGATTGTAAACAAACCTTTCAGTGTCGGCATACGATGTGTGAGTTCCACCTCTTTGCCGCTGGCGTCAACAGTTCTTCCCTTCTCGTCCAGAATCAGAGGCGTCGGCTTGTTCACCTCCTTGATTTCTACTTTCCTGTAGATGAACGCACAGAACGCGGTTTATTTTCGAGCATCTAAAGCTGCCTTCTAGCTTAGCCACTAGCCGTTAGCATAGCCTTAGCCACTGTGAAAGCAGCTGATGACCAGATTTGTGGAGATGGCTGAGCTTCTTGTTCAGTTTTTTCAGGTTGCGTCTCTGCTGGAGTGACACATCTGTCTGTCAGAAGGTAATCAGACTTTACAAAGATGCTACGGTGCTCCAGATAGCGTTAGCAGCAGGCTAAGAGGCACAGCTTAGCCTAGCACCATCAGGAGAAATAGTTGTAACTGCACTGACACCAACAACCAAATTAGTCTGTCATTTTTAGTGTAACAGGGAGACTGATCATGCTTGTGTAGGATTATGGTGTTTACAACTTTAGCAACATCTAAAGCTAACAGCTAATTCACCAGAGCTGCTACAGTCTGCTAATGCGCTCCTCTTTTCCCGTCTGTAAACAGCAGCTTTCTTTGCTGATTGGCTGTTACTGGTGATGTGTAGCCAATCAGATGAGACCACAGAGTCAATCGCATCATAAAAATAACGATACTCCAAAAAGTACAAAGTACATTTCTTATAAACTGGGGCTTTACTTACGGTGGAGCTATTCCCATGGCGTGCAGATTCGCCAGAGCCACCAGGTTGTGAGGCCCAGTGTTCCCCAGAGCTCCCAGTATGCCGGGCTTCATGGCCAACTGGGACTGGATGCGGGCCTGCAGCTCGGCAGCCTTTCTGGCCTTCTCGATGGCGTCGTTCATGAAGCTGGCGGCCTGCGACGGGGCGATGGACGAGGCGCCGGCTGCTGCAGCTGAACTGCCGAGGAGCCGCGAGACCGGAGGGGAATCCAGCTGAGACTGTGGGGCGAGAGGAGGTGAAGTTAGAGAGGAACAAGACCGGGATTCAGTATGTAGCATTTAAATCATAGGAAAACAACTTACTCCTGCACCAGGAACCGAAGAGGCGAAGCTCAGCTGCTTCTTCCTCTCTTCTATCTGTCTCGTGGCGGCTTCCATCATCTGTTTGATCTGTTAGTGCAGCAAACGAATGGCACAAAAATCTCAGAACCCTTCATCCATCATTGTTATGCAGTAAACCGGACTGAGGGCTACGTACCTGCATCTTGGTGAGCATGCCAGGGCTCTCAGACGGAGGTCCAGGAATGACCTCCGGCTCCTCCACCTCCTCAAAGCGAGGAACCCGTTTCCTCTTCGCCGTCGTCCCTCCGCCCGACTCCTGAGGTTCCCTCATGGCACCTGGTTCAGCCTCGTCGCCAAACACGTCCTGAGTCCAACCAATTAGAAGGTTGTGCAGTTTGATTAAATATCAGCAACACCTTGGTGCAATGAATCTGAATTCAACCACCAAGAATAAATCAGTCCCTCCAGGAATTCTCGATGCTGCGATCGCAACAATTAACGCTAATTCAGCCGATCTCCATGAATTCTGCGCCACCTTGCGATTTTGTCCAATCACTGCGACTTTTCCGTAATTTTGTCCCGCCTCCCGTGAGTTCCACCAATCACAGCAGTCCCCAGTAATGCACGTACGTCACTGGATTCACTTCCTTGTTTATGGTTTGAAGATACAGATACGTATGCAACAAAAACTACTGCAAAACAATTCCCTGATGTTCTTCACCAAAGCGGAGTTAAACTGTTTTCCCCCCGTGGAATATTGAGGTGGAACACAAACCAAAACCATCCACTGACAAACACTTTTCTACCGTAAACATATCAGGAGAATGAGTGAAACCAGCGGACCACAGACCAGACAAACCACCGTGATGAAGCTGCTGCATCCAGATCTGTGGCAGCACTGAAACAATGAAGGTCAGTTAGATTCATTAACTGACGTGACGAGCTGTGAGCGTGTGTGTGTGAACACGCGTGTGCCGGGATGTGGAATTAACTTTTTAAACTTTTAACATTTTTAATGAATTAAACAAAACAAAGAAAAAAATGCAACTTTTTTAGCAATTTTTTACCGTCTCCCGCAATTTTATCGCAACAAATACGTTTAAAACATCAAAACTTACATCGCAGTTTTTTAGAAAAGCTGCCGCGAATTCAGACATTTTAGGAGCAACAATCTGGAAAAATGCCCGTGAAATCCTGGAGGGACTGGATAATGAATTTGGAGGCAAACTGCACCTGAAAAAAGTAATTTACATTTTTATGTCCTCGCTGTTTTCTGTCTTCTTTAAAATCTTGTTTTAGAAGGCCAAGTCCATATTTAACCCACTTTCCATTTCATGTTTTAAGTTGAAGCATTGTGCAGTAAATGCAATTAAATTTACTGCCCAGGGTAAAAAGAGAGGGTTGATTATTCAAACACGCTGTGCAAAATAAAAACATGCATTAACCCTCTGACCCTTACACAGATTATTTTTTATTTGAAGACAATCCCTCAATAAATTATGTGTGATATGCATTTGCGTTACGAAATTTTAAATGAGTTTAAAATCATGACACTTTAAAGAGGTCATGTTATTCCACGTCTCACTGAAAAAAAACTGCTAAAAATACACACTTTCCACTAAATGGATTCTACAAAAAAGAAAAAATTCTATGATCCTCATCACAACCAAGGAGCCAAAGGTGGCTCAGCTGTGACTAATAATCACATGGCAAAAATTTAGAGTTTTCAGGTGAACTGCAGGCAGTGTTTCCACAGAGCAGAGGGGAGACAAGCATGGAAACAACTTAAAAATGTAATTAGTATGTGGACCGTCCATTATTTTCGAGCTCCAGAAAACTGATGGACAAGTCTATTTTAAGTTTTTTCAATTTTTGTAAAATAAATAATCAAAGTAATTATTTTTTTATTATTTATGGCATTAATACTATGATACCCTATACAGAAGGCATTCCCTTCTTCATGGTTGTTCTGTTTCCATAGAGGTTCAGGACTTTATATTGCAGTGAAAAATGAACCACAGAAACAGTGAAAATCTAAAGTCAGAACATGTCTTTAGGTGTTTGCCTACCTTCAGGTCTCTCTTGCGGTTCTTCTCTCCTCCTCCTTTGTTTCCGCGAGCGCTGCGACTCTCCTCCAGCGCTTCGAAAAGACGCTCGACGAAACCTCCAGCAGAGTCATCGAGGAAAGGACGCAGCTGGTCTGAAGGTAAGAACAAGAGTCATCAATGGTAATCCAGGAATCTTTACATCAGAGTCACAATAAAACAGTGTAAACAGAGGGCCTCTACCGGCAGAAAACAGCTGATTGACGGATGGATGGATCTGCATTAGCTGTCACCAAAGTGGGACTGTTTAAATTTATACATTTATTGGTGCAGTAATTTATAGAGAAAATGAAAGCAGTCTGTTGAGTCTTAACTGCTGACAGATGAATCACAGACACTTCTCTGTCGAGTTTAATCTCTATTTAATTATCTATGAAAAGAGCGGACAACTTGACAGCCACCACAAATATTGATAATTTGCCCAAAGCAGTTTTGAAATCATCTCAAGGGCCACTTCAATCTTTACCTTTGTAACGATTTAACACTTTCTCTGCATAACCGCGGCTGCAATTTCCATGCAAATTGAATGAATAATGATTTCACCACAGCTCAGCTCTGCTCCCAGTAGAGAACATGGAAAACTAACACATTTCACTCTGCTGCAACATCAATACATTTACAGACGTTGAATTATAAATATTTAGTGCATTTAAAAACCATAAAATATCAGTTTCTCTACATCTATAAGAATCTGTGCTATACTATTGTGTTTTAATATCTAGATATGTGCAATATTTTTATTTTTCCCATTCAGAAGAATCAGTGCAATATCAGAATTTTCACATATGGAAGAATCTGCACAATATCAACACTACTTAGGTGTATTTTTAGTTTTCTACTGATGTTACCTGCACATCTGCACTGTCCTCTTTGCTGCTTTAACACTGCAACTTTCCCCACTGTGGGAATAATAAAGGTTTGTCTTTAAAATCACAAGTGTTTGAATGAAACTCTGGCCTGGACTTGCGGTTTTTAGGTGCAAGCTTCTCTAAGCTGAACCGGCACTAAACCTCTGTGTGCGCCGATACAAACACGGTGCTCAGGTGAGTTACCTGTGGTCTTCCTTTTGTCCAGCCCCTTCCCCACACAGTGCAGAGCTGCAGTCACCACGGTGGGCTCGGAGAAACCCAGGACCTTCTTCACGGTTCGCTCCACCCACGGCCTCAACTCCTCCACCTCCCGCTTCGGAAGAGACATCCTCCAATCCTGCAGAGCATCGCACAGTTCACATCCCGTTAGCACCGTCATGGTTAAAGTGCTTTTTGTTACTGAATAATTGTGACTGAAGTAATGTTTGCAGTTCAAAGCAGGCGTGCATGATTACAGTAAACATTACAGTATTCTTTCTGTATGTTTTAAGTATTTCTAACATCACTGTTTACATTTGGAAACTTGAGTTACGCTGCAGGTTTTTATTTCTCCAATGAAGAAATTTGACTTTTTCCGACGACGACTGGGCCTATGATCTTTAAAATAAAGAACTCACGGCTGAAATCATCTCGATGCATAACAACTACAGCTGCACAACATATTAAATTCAGAACTGGCGCTGCAATGTCCACTACAGTCACGCTGTGGGAAGCTAACTCAACAACAGCACGCAACGACTGTTTTTGCTGCTCGATACAAAAAGATAAACGAGATTAATCGACAAGAGAAGTATTTTACTCCGATCTGAAGGTTCACAGAGTTTTTTAAACTTCATTTTATATTTTGTGCAAAAACAAACATTACTCCTATGGAAATACTTCGGCTACAGAGGAGATAATAGGTATCCTGTCAGCAGTGTTTTGCAAATGCTGCCGGCTCACGAAGCAACACAGCTAATTCGTTTGACCACTTAAATTCAATGCCAGTTTTCTCCCAACATCATGCGGACCCATTTAAAACAGTCATAATGTAGGAGGTGCAGTCACTTTTTAGCGGGTGGAAAACTGCTTTTTGAGTTGAATTGGTCCTTCACGGCTATTTAAACCGGTAAAAACGGAAGGACGGGTCAAGATCGAGGACAGACGGCAGGTATAACAATGCAGAGATGTTAAAATGACTGCAGGAGGACGGTGGAGCTGCCAAACCTTTCACTTCCAATTTAAAGTCCTCCAAAATACGATTATGTAACTTCTCAACAACACAAGTAGCCTATGTTCTGGCTCGTCTGGGTGTTGTTAAAGCTGCAGATCTACTTCACAGCATAGAAGACCAATTTCAGGGTTTGTCATTGTTGGTATCTTCTGGTAGAAAGCTCACGAACTTGCTAACATACAAGAAGCTTTTCCGAAAAGATAAAAGATGGAAAGGCAAACATCTAAATCATAGCACCTCATCTCTGACAGCTGCAGCCCCCTGGCACAATGTAAATACGTATATAACTTATAGATGTATGCACACATGTGACTGAAAGACTTCCACAAAGCACGCTGCCCTTTAGCATCTCATAATTTCTATTTTTTCTGCTATGTTAAAGAATGTTTTCGTTGTTACGGCGCAGCTTCGAGGAACGCTCACTTTCCATTTCACCGCCTGTATAATCTGAACATGTGACAAATAGAAATTCTTGAATCCTGGAAGAGTTATCTCGTGTTATCATCAGGCCGAGCATGAAAAGAGTTCAGTGTTTCCAAGGCTCAACTTTTCACGTATTTATGGCTGTAAATTACCACAAATAAAAATAACTCTAGGGCACACAGTTAGAGAACTGTCTGCCTATTTATTCTGCACACACAGTGATATTATTGTGGGCTGAGCAATAAAAGAAAGTGGGATGACCTTATGTTGCAGAGAGCTCATTGTCTCACACTTTATAGTCATATTACTACTAAATAGCTTGAAATTGGTGCAATTATCAGGTTAAAGAGTAAAGATTTCTGGGTTGAATTGAGCCCCAAGCGTGTTCGGATCCTAACACCACATATAAAGTTGACTAGTCTGGTTATAAAACTACAAGATGCTGCATCATATAATCCATCTTGGATGCCAGACGAGAAGCTACGAGTGAAATCTTTCTCCTTGCCAGCATCTGCATCTCTTCTCCTGGACTATTTCACGATCAAATTAAATACTTTCTGAACATTTATGAGCCATACCAAGTAATATGTATGAATCTCACTTCATCTAGAAGCTAAAACCTCCAACTCTGTTCTAGCTCTGTGGATTTTTTCACACTATTTATGAAGAGAAGTAATTCCAAAGCACATCTGTCTGTACATTTATGACTGTAAATCATAATAAAAAAGAATAATTTACTGGTTTGACTATCCTGCGCATCCTATCTGTATATTCTTTTTGAGAACAGGAAGGAAGTGGGATGACTACTCAGTATTTATATTCATTTTACTTTGAAATAGCATGAAATTTATGCAATAATCAGAATAAAATGTAAATATTTCTGGGTTGAATTGGGCTCCAAATGTCTTCAGATCCTACCAATGCATATAAAGTTGACTGGTCTGGTTATAAAACTATAAGATGCTGCATCACAGAATCAATCTTGGATGTCAGACGAGAAGTTATGAGTTAAATCTTTCTCCTTGCCAGCATCTGCATCTCTTCTCCTGGCCTATTTAAAGAGTCACTCACCCAGATTACTATTAAATTACCTAACTATACCTAACATTTTCGGGTACTACTATCTTGTAATACTAATATATACTAAACTATGTACTATTCTCACTCCTGCTTGTAGCTAAAACTGGCAAGTCTGCTCCACCTCAGTGGTTTCTGGCAAATCTTTATAAAGACAAGTGTTTCCAAGGCACACCCTTCCATGTCATTACAGCTGTAAATCACTATAAATAAGAATAATTCAGATTTACTGCATTCACTGTGATGTTATTGTGAGCACAGAAAGCAAGTGGAATGACTCTACTCTGCACACAGAGCAGTGTCTCACAACTTATATTCATTTTACTCTGAAATTGCTTGAAATTGATGCAATTATCAGAATAAAATGTGAAGATTTCTGGGTTTAACCGAGCCCCAAATGTGTTTAGATCCTATCACCGCATATAAAGTTGACTAGTCTAGACAGTTACAGCTTTAATAAGCATTGTTTGTCTCCTGCAGGATGTTTTTATCACGACACCGGCCCCGTTTAGGACCGTATAACCCTGATAACGAACCCAAACACGGTCACCTGAACACAACACCCTCCTACATTAACCACTTAGCTTCACAAACACAAACGTTTAGCAGTTTAACTCTCAGTCTATCAGTCTAAAGCCGCTCTCTGTCAGTTTATAACGGTCTAAGTTGAGTTAAACCGGTTAAATAAACGTGCTAACCGGAGCGACACGAGCTAAAACCAGCACCATCCGCCAAAACTCCCGGTTAGCTGCTAGCTGTGGTTAGCATCGTGCTGCCAACATCACCGAATAACTGCAGAAAAACGCTCACAAACCTGAAATTCTGCCTTTAATCCTCGTCAGTGCGGATTCGCTGTTGAAGTCAAACGGAAACAGTCCAGTTTAATCGGTTTTTAACTCTCAAACTGCGGAGTTTTCTGAGAAACTTTCAGTTTAGTGGCGCCGTTCACACGACGTTTCTGCTCCTCGACCCGGAACCAGAAACCCGCGCTGTTTCTTCTTCGTGGGCTTTTCTGCGCATGCGTCTCAGTGAAATGCTCGCTGGTTCCACCTGTCGGCCAGAGTGAGGAACTTTCTTCGCTTAGCTGAAGATTTCATCAGTTTTTATTAAAAAATGATGATTAAAATAAGATTTTGGGGGATAATTAGTCTTTTGTAATGTGTACTTCACTCAAAAAAAAAATACAAACATATAAAAGAAGATGTTAAAATGTCAAAAACTTGCATGTTAACCAACAAAAGTCTTTAAAAAACCTGAACATTACTGCAAAAGACACCAATAACCTGGTATATTAATGCATAAAAGCATCAAGAACCTGATTATTAAAGTATAAAATAATCAAACCTGAATATCAACACATCAAACTGCAAAGAAAATGGATTTTAATGCATTAAAATCTAAAAAATCTGATTATTAGTGCATTAAATTAAGTTAAAACCTTGATATTAACATGCTAAAGTCTCTTAAACCTGGATATTAGTGTAGAAAATGTGTCAAAAACGTAGATATTAATGAACCACAGTGTGAAAAACCTGGATATTAATGCAGTGAAGTTTCAAAAACCTGGATAAGGAAGCATAAACATCTCAATAACCTGGATATTGGCACGCAAAAGTGTCATAAACCTGGTTATCAATGCACCTAAATGTCAAGAACTTGCATGTTGACCAACAAAAGTCTTAAAAACCTGAATATTACTACAAAAGACACCAATGACCTGGTATATTAATGCATAAAAGCATAAAAAACATCATTACTAAGGGACAAAAGCTGCCAAAACCCAGAGCTTAACACACAAAAGTCTCTTAAACCTGGATATTAGCTTAAAAAATGTACGAAAAACCTGAAGATTAACACAAAAACATCAATAACTTGGCATACGAGTGCATAAAAGTCTCAAAAACCTGATTGTTGGAGCACAAAAGTGTCAAAAACATGGATTTTAATGGACCAAAGTGTGAAGAACCTGCTTATTAATGTGAAAACCATCAATAATCTGGGTCTTAAAAACCTGAATTTTAAGACACAAAATCATATTAAAACAACAGCATATTAACATGTAGAATAAAAAACCTCTATATTAATCATGTTTTGGAGATGTCCTTGCTGAACCTGCTCCCTCCCAGGGTCCTGGTCCTGGTTTACGAGGTCAGCCTCCTTCCTCTGCTGATAATCTGAGTTTATTTCTGGTCGGTCTCAGGTTAAACTTTTCCCAGCTGCTGTCAAACTAACCAGCAGTCCGACATGAACTCAGTCCCCTCTCGGTGTCAACACGGGACGGTCATGTGACCTCCGCTTCCTGTTAAGCCCCGCCCCCCTCTGCTCTGCATGCGTGATGTGGGTCAGCAGAGTTCACAAAGCCTGAGGCGGCTGCAGGGAGACCCGGATCCCTCGGAGCTCGTGTTCAGCTGCTGTGGAGCTCCTGATCCTCCAGTCTGACTCTCCCACTTCCTCACAGCCAAACTGGGATGAGGGTCCTCAGCCGTCCAGGCCGCGGTCATCCTCGTGGTTTCAGCATCTGGACTTGTACGAGAGACTCAAGCAAGTTCGATTGAAACCACGAGGATGGAAATCTGAGACTCTTCGTTTGTGCTGCGGCTTTTGTTTACAGAAACACAACTTGGGCCTCAGTTCAACAAAACTGAGCTCCAGCTTTCAGTTATTTTGCTTAATCTGTCAAGATTCTGCGAATGATTTGATCACAAAATGTCCAAAAAGCTCCCACAATGCAAAGCGTGCATCATCCAGAGCTGCAACTACATAGTATAATCAATCAAACGTCATTTTTAAGTCATTTTTTTGAGCACGGCGGATAAAAAAACACTGATTCCAGCTCCTCACATGTAAATATCTGCTGCTTTTAGTCGTTTTCTCAGAGTAATTTTGTGCTGTTTGCTGCTGCTTTGACAAAAAAAAATGATTTCAAGACTCTGAAATGTGCTGCGAGATACTGTTGGTTGGACAAAACAAAGCTTTAAAGAGTTTAAATGGAAATGAGTAGTAGGTTTGATTTTCCTCTCAGTCTCTTCTTGTCGTCTCCTCTGTTCTCTGTTTCCTTATTTATTGATCCAGCAGGTTTGATTTTCCTCTCAGGATCCTTTTGGACAAGTTTTTGGGACATTTTGAACAACTTTCTTAGTCCTTCTGGACAAGTTTCGACCATTTCAGACACATTCTCAGTTATTTTTTTGATATTTTCAAGCATTTTAGACAAGTTTGTGTCATTTTAGACCATTTTTTAGTAATTTTGCACGAGTTCATGTCAGTTTGGACCAATTTTGAGTCATTTTCAATATAAATATTTTCATTTCTACAGCCTCCACTCTGCTCATCAGCTGTAGGAAGATGTTCCTCCATGCTGGATGTATCTCCAACTACTGTCTCCTCTGTTGCTGCATTTATTTATTGATCCAGTAGGTTGGTTTTTCCTCTCAGTCTCTACTGTCGTCTCTATTTTGTGTCTCGTTTGTTTTTTTTTTTCTCCTTTCTGACATTTTGTGTCTCGTTTTGCTCATTTTGAGTCTCCTTTGGGCCTTTTGGGGTCTTGTTTGTGTCGTTTCGTACTCAGTTTTTGTTGCTTTGTGGGTGTTTCGTGTCTCTTTGCCATTTTGTCTCCGCATAATGTCGATATTTTACTACTTGCTTTTTTACAGCCTCTAGAAACTCAGTGTTTTTTACTCCACTCTCCTCATCAGCTGTAGGAAGATGTTCCTCCATGCTGGATGTATCTCCAACTACTGTCTCCTCTGTTCACTGTTTCTGAGCCGTGCTGTATTTATTTATTGATCCAGTAGGTCTCTCTGTGGAAACACTGCCTGCAGTTCAACCCGAGCATTCTCTGAATTTTTGCCACATGACTGTTGATCACAGCTCAATCAGTCATGGCTTCGTGGTTTTTCTACGGAGTGCAGAATTTTTTAATTTTTACAGAATCAGTTCAGTGCAAACTGTTTGTTTTTAGCATTTTTTTAAAAAGAGACACGATGAATAAGGTGATTTTGATGAAATATCACAATTTGAAGCTGAGATTTTGTTAATTTTCCAGACAGAAACAAACTTCACTCATGATTGGTTCAGGAAAAAGAAGAAAATCAGACAGTTCTTTAAGTTCTGATCATTTCTGGTGTGATTTTGGTGAATTTAAAGAACAAACACGTCTTTGATTGATGCAGTAGGTTTGATTCTCCTCTTAGTCCAGGGGTGGGCAACTCCGGTCCTCGAGGGCCACTATCCAGCATGTTTTAGATGTTTCCCTCTTCAAACACACCTGACCTAATTAATCAGCTCATCATCAAGCTCTGAAGAACATAGACATATATACGTAGACGCTGCGTTGACTGCTGCTGCCGATTGGAGCCGATGTGCCTACGCGGCGGCCATCTTGGTACAGTGCCACTCGCCCCTACAGTGCATTACGTCTATAGAGGAATGACATGTCTGCACTATAAAAGTGATCATAAATCCATCAGTTGTCAACATATATTGTTTGTTACAGACGTCAGACATGGAGGACGGACAGGCAGACATAAATAGAACAAAAGCATCCAAGCATCCTGTGTCAAAGCTACATGTGTGACGTTTTTAACAAACCAAACCGTTTGGAAATCGGTCGAAAATTCAGTGAATAATTCTACTTTAAGATTGTGGAGTACCTCTTATCTCCATAGACTTACATTCACTCCCCCCTCTGCTAGTCCTGTACCAAGATGGCGGAACTTTAGGCACGTCCCTCCACAGTCAATGCGGCGTCTACGTATATATGTCTATGCTGCAGAAGCCTGATAACGATCCTGATCATTTGAATCAGGTGTGTTGGAAGAGGGGAACATCTAAAGCATGCTGGATAGCGGCCCTTTAGGACAGGAGTTGCCCACCCCTGTCTTAGAGTCTCTGTGGAAACACTGCCTGCAGTTCAACCTGAGGACTCTCTGAATTTTAGCCAAGCGACTGTTGGTTGCACCTGAATCATTAAAAGCTTGTCGGTTGTGCAGCAGCCTGGAGAATTTTTAGTTTCTTATGGAATCTCGTTTAATTTGGGCGAATTTCTAAACAAACTGGTTCTTTGTAAATATCAAGATTTTAAACTTAGATCAGATTGAATTTTGTGATAGAGCTCACATCGGAGGTGAGCAGTCCAACACAAAAATAACCAGAATTTACACCATTTATTAGAGCAAAACTCCCTGACGGCTCCTTAGTTGCACTGACGACCACAGAAGGGCAAATTCTATATTTATGGCATTTTACTGGAAATGAATGAAGTGATCTCTCATGGAAAATTACTATTTAAAGCTTAGATTTGATCAGTTTTACTATTGCAATCACACTTGACTGGAAGGTTTGTGGGAAAGCTGAGTGGTCTTCTTGTTTTCTGGCTGATGAACGGTGTCATGTTGGTGATTTGGAAAAGGAAACATGTCTTTGAAAACCAGGTTCAGTTCTGGAGGTCTGGATCTGAGCTTTACATGTAAGTAACATCAGTTTTTGTTGCAGCAGATCTTCAGGAGAACATCCAGTTTAAACATCTGCAGGACATTTAGAGGAGTAAAGCTCAGATGTGGTTGTAATCGTCCTGTAAACAGCCTCATCCGGCTCCAGGATCCACCACAACATGAATTCCCGGCCGGTCCCTCACATGTGCCGTCTGCCCCCCTGCTCTCTCTCTCCAGCCAGCCCCATTATGTAATGACACCTCAGCACATCAAACGACAATACCACAGATATTTCTATACAGCGGGGGAAAACAAAACGTGCACGGCTCACATGCACGCTCGAGTTCAGCCGGTCTGCGCAGCTAAAAGTGGCATAATGCAGCCTCACGGGGGTTTGTGCCGAGAGCCGGATGAATTATTCTATTATATTGGAGGAATGCTGAGCATTTGCAGCCCGCGGTTCGTAATCCTGCTCCAACGTATGCAAAGCTACAACTGTCGGGTCTCACAAGTGTTTCATTCAGAGATCTCAACCCGTCTGGACTCCAAAACCCACCGGCAGGGTTTCAGAAATCAGCGATACTGCACCATTTATCAGCCGGGAAACTGAAGAGAGTCGTCCAGTTAGCTATCTTCAACCCAGTGATGCAGAGATAATCAACCAAATACAAGCTAAAGACAGAGATAATTCATCAAAACCACTTCATAATTCAAAAGCTGCTAAAAATACACAATTTTCACTCAGAAAATCCCATAAAAAACTTGGCGTTAATCGGCGCAACCAAGAAGCCACGATAGACTCAGCTGTGACCGACAGCACTGCGACATAAATAAGTTTTCAGGTTGAACTGCAGGCAGTGTTTCCACAGAGCAGAAATGATCAATGAATAAATGCAGCACGGCTCAGAAACAGGAAACAGAGGAGACAGTAGTTGGAAGACACAATCAGCACCACGCAAATTCTGCACAAAATGACCAAAACCATTTTAAAACACTTGAAAAAAGGGTCAAAAATGACATAAACATGTCCAAAATAAGTGACAAAAGGGTCCAAAATGGCCCCATAACCTGTTTAAAATGACATAAACCTATTCAGGATGATCATGAGAGGAAAATATAAGATATAAAATAAAAGCAGCACGACTCAGAACCAGAACAGAGGAGACAGTAGTTGGAGATACATCCAGCATGGTGGAACATCTTCCTACAGATGATGAGCAGAGTGGAGAGGAGAAGTCTGGAGAGGCTGGAAACATGGAGATAGTTCAATATCTACAGTATGTGGAGACGAAACGACCACAAAGAGACAAAAACTACAAGACGCAGAAGAAAAACAAGATATGAAACCACAGAAAGAAAACAGACGTGTTCATAAGAGACACGAAACGAGACAGAAAACAAAGAAAATGGGACACGAAATAACCGAAATAGAGACATAAACGTGTTTTAAAATGACCAAAACAAGACACAAAGCAACAGAATAGAGACAGAAACCGTCTGTAGAGGCTGTAAAAATGAAAAAGTTCAGATTCACAGTGACTCAAAGTTTGTCCAGAAGGAGAAAAAAATTGTTCGAAACAATTAAAAAAGTGGCCAAAATGACAAAAATGTTGCCTAAGTAATAGAAAAATTGTCCAAAATGACTCAAAAACCTGTTCAAAATTACATAAATGGACCCAAAGTGATCATGGGAGAAAAATCAAACCTAGTGGATCAATAAATAAATGCAGCACGGCTCAGAAACAGTGAACAGAGGAGACAGTAGTTGGAGATACATCCAGGATGGAGGAACATCTTTATGGAGAAATAATCAAGGAAATTCTGCATGTCTCATTTTGAAATTCGCCCAAAAATAAACCGTTCACACCAAGCAGATTCTGTAAAAAACAAAAAATTCTGCAGTCCTTGGCGCAACTGAGAAGCTATGATGGAGTCAGCTGGGGCTAACAGTCATGTGACAAAAAATCCTTTTCAAAGTGACTCAAAATGGGTCCAAATTGATGAAAAATTGTCCAGAACGGTGGAAAAAAGTGTCAAAAAAGACATAAAATTGCTTAAAATGATTGAAAAAACACCCAAAATGATCTTGAGAGGAGAATCCAACCTACTGGATCAATAAATAAATGCAGCACGGCTCAGAAACAGAGAACAGAGGAGACAGTAGTTGGAGACACATCCAGCATGGTGGAGCATCTTCCTGCAGATGATGATGGAGAGTAGAGGCTGTAGAAATGAAAATATTCAGATTAAAAATGACTCAAAATTGGTCCAAACTGACATGAACTCGTCCAGAATTACTAAAAAAATGTTGTAAAATGACAAACTTGTCTAAAATGCTTGGAAATATCAAAAAAATCACTTAAAATGTGTCTGAAATGGTCGAAACTTGTCTAGAAGGACTAAAAAAAGTTATTCAAAATGTCCCAAAAACTTGTCCAAAAGGATCCTGAGAGGAAAATCCAACCTACTGGATCAATAAATAAGGAAACAGTGAACAGAGGAGACAGTAGTTGGAGATACATCCAGCATGGAGGAACATCTTCCTACAGCTGATGAGCAGAGTAGAGGCTGCAGAAATGGAAATGTTCTTGTTTAAAGTGACTCAGAATTGGTCCAGAATGACCTGAAGTTGGTTGTGTTGTTTCTGTAGAGGTGCAGGATTTTACACTGCAGTGAAAAATGAAACCACGGTGAGGAAAAACGCTACAGGAGCAAATAAAACACATTGAATCTGGACCAAAGGCCTGCTGTGTGTCCCGTGGGGCTGTAAATATTACATAAGCGCATCATTCATGAGTCCAGTTCCTCCTCGTTCCGCCGCTTCTTCAGGTTTACGGTCGCGGGGTGTTTCATCACGCTGACCCACTTTTATTTCACGGGATGTGACAGCGGCAGTAAATCATCCTGGTAGATATGATCTCTGGGGACGCTGCCGTCTTTCCACGGACCTCACTGAGCACGTGCACGAGTCCAGCCGTCGCCCAGCAGCAGCAGCAGCAGCAGCTCTTCCTCCTCAGCCCCGGCCGGTGATTCCCTCCCGGTGAATAATTGAGCAGCCGTGTGAGATGGCGTCACACATCGGGGCCACGGCGCCGGCGTGTCCCAAATACCTCGCGCAATGTCACGGGACACACGTGCGTCCTTGAGCGGCGTCTTCAGCGTGTGGCCTGGACGTGACGTCACGGACGGCGGGAAGAGCGACCCCCGCGACCCGAGGCCTCGACGCCGCCGCCGCCTCCATCTTTTGGAAACGGCTCCGGTTTCCCTCCCCAGAGCTGCAGCCGTGCAAACTGAATGAGCGCCGGGGCTGTTCTGGGATCAGTCGGCGCTAAGAAACAGATCAGAGGGAATTCTGGGAGAAAAATGAGCGAATGAGCACCTCGGTGTGTTGAACTGTTATGAAATACAACACGAACACTGGCGAGGACGGGCCAGCGAAGCAAAACACACAAGAAGAAAGGAAAATTGTAAATATTATCAGAAATATGTGAAAAAACAATGAACTATTGGAACGTACAACATGCAAACTGACTACAGCAGGTGAGCTGATCGGAAAAACACACAAAAAATGATGGTAAATTCTGTATAATGTGAAAAATACGTCAAAAAACAACGACAAATTCGACTCGGCTGTCTGTAGTGTTAGAAAATACACCATCCACGTACAAAAAAAGCACAAAAACGGACTGCAACAGGAGAACGGAGCAAGAAAAAGCATAAAAATGATGGAACATTCTCTTTATAATTAGAAATATGTGTAAAAATACTGACTACTTTTTCCTCAACCTTCTAAACTATGATAAAAATGCTTCCTCCACATTGAAAACAGTGAGCCAACTGAATAGAAACACACATAAATGATGGGATATTGTTCATATTATGAGAAATATGTGCCAAAACAATGAACTACTAGAAAATACACATGCATACTGATGCCACACGCCAGTTAAACCCAAAAATAATGGGGAAAAAGCAGATATAATTATAAATTTGTGCAAAAACAATGCTGATTTTTTCCTCAGCCATCTAAATACCAGCTACCTACTGACTACAACAGGTCAACTGAGCAGAAAAACTCATAAAAATGATGGAAAATTGTCGATATTATGGGAAATATGTGTAAAAAAAACCAACAAAATCCTCTTAGCTCTCACATTTATTCCAAAATGCATCGACTAAAACAGACCGACTGACCAGAAAAAGCATAAAAGTGATGGAAAACTCTCCGTATAATTAGAAATATGTGCAAAACTAAGACTAACTCTGGTTGGCCTTCACGCTCTGATGTGGGAGCCTTTAAAATGGCCGAACCAGAACCCGGCTGTGCTGCAGAGCTCCGCCCTCCGACCGTCCACCTGCTCAAACCAATGAGAGCCGCAATTAAAAGCTGCACAGCGGCGGATCAGAGCCGCTCTAAGTTCATTATGTGGAATCCTGCCGGCGCACGGACACGTAATTAATCCAGCAGCTCAGATTGAAAACAGAAGTTCAGAGACAGCAGGGAGGGACTTTTATCGACTTTCTCATCGAGGAAACTGAGTAAAACTGCAGAAATAAACACAAAAAATGCTGGAAAACCTGAAGTATAATTGAAAACATGTGAGACAGTGATGAGCTACTATAAAATGCAACAACTACGGAGCAAAACAAGCAGAAATAATAGTAAATTCGACCACTGGGCAAAAAAAAAAACCCATAAAAATGAAGGAAAACTGTCGATACAATGATAATTTGTTCTCTGCCTTCTACAATAGCACACAATACAACATGAACACTGACCGCCACTGGTCTGCTGCACAAAAACAAACACGAAAATGACAGAAAATGTTAATATTTTTATAAATACGGGGGAAAACAATGAACCATCACGAAGTACAAGAGTCAGAAACCCATTGATGATAGAGAATAGTGTCTATTATTACAAATACAAGAGATATAACAATCAAATCAAATCAAAATACACCAAAAATAAACACAAAAATGAGAGAAAACTGTATATATAGTTAGAAATAAGTGCACAACAATGAGCTATTAGAAAAATAACAAGCCAACAAATCAATAAAACACAACAAATGGGGTGAAAACTATATATTATTAGAGATAACATGCTAGCTGAACCCAAAAAAAGAGCCAAAAATTATAGAAAATGTAGATATTATTAGAAATAAGCACCAAAATAATGAACTGTGACAAAAGCAACATGCACACTGACTGCCACAAAAAAAAAACACACAACAAACGGTGTAACAACTACTTATTATTGGAGATAGCATGCTAATAGAACCAAAAAAAGCTAAAATGATGCAAAATATTATATACAACGAGAAATATGCACCAAAATAATGAACTATTCCAAAAATAACAAGCCAACAAATCAGAAACACACAATAAACGATGTAAAAACTACTTATTATTGGAGATAACATGCTAGCTGAGCCAAAAAAAAGCAAAAAAATGATGGAAAACAGTAGATATTATTAGAAATATGCACCAAAATAATGAACTGTGACAAAATACAAGACGTACAACAACAACCACAGGACAACTGAACCAAACAAAACAAAACAAATGATGTAAAAACTACATATTATTAGCGATAACATGCTAGCTGAACAAAAAAAAAGGCTAAAATGATAGAAAACAGTAGAAACTATTAGAAATATATGCTAAAACAATGAACTATTACATTTTTTTTCTTTCTGTCTGCATTTATACTCATCGTTTAACACCATAGAAGGGGGTCAACTTTAATGAGATCAATGCATATTTTAGTCTTGCAGCAAAATATATTAATATTTACCGTGACCATCACCGGCCACCTCTGGAGGCTAAGCTGTGATTCTTTATTGAATTTTTCCATCATGAGCCAGAGGGGGCAGTGCAGCACCTCAGTGAATTGAGGGGAAAACAAATGAAGGACAGGGCGAGACGAGACGAACAGGGAGGGTACAGACAGGCAGTGCTATTTGAATACTATAAGAGTGCTGTAAAATGCTGTGTCATTCCCAACAACCGATCCCACGTCTGAAAATTGGGAACAAATAATCAACACAGAAACAAATTGGAGACCAGAAGTCCTGACAGTATACAGGGTTAGGACGCTAGAGGACAGGAGTGAGGGAGGAATGTATAAAGGGCGTGAGTTTAGTGGAAAGTCTGAAGAGTGACTCCGCACAATCAGGTGGGTCCCATCACCTCGACAGGAGTTGGTAAGCCCTGAACAAACATGCATGTGTGATGGACACCGAAGCCCAGAGCGACTACCACGAGTCAGCAGGGCCAGGCCGGCCAAGCGCCCCCACACCCTGGACAAGGGGAGCACCAGGAGGCATCACCCAGAGGACCACCCAGGCCAGAGACCAAGAGAAGGCAGCAACCAACACCCCCAGGGCGCCAAGGACAAGACCGGGGGGCACAGGGCATGGGGGCCCGCCTGCCACTCGACGCCCATCCCCAACCACCCCACCCCCACCCAACACCTCCACCCCAGGGGAGGCAGGAGGCCCAGCCACGGCAACCACCAGGCGAGTGAGTCCAGCCCCCAACCCAACCAGAGTCACAGCACAGGGACTCAAGGGGACTCGACAGGAGTTGGTAAGCCCCGAACAAACATGCATGTGTGATGGACACCGAAGCCCAGAGCGACTACCACGAGTCAGCAGGGCCAGGCCGGCCAAGTGCCCCCACACCCTGGGCAGGGGGAGCACCAGGAGGCATCACCCAGAAGACCACCCGGGCCGCAGACAAGCACCTGGACCCAGAGACCAAGAGAAGGCAGCAACCGACACCCCCAGCACGCCAAGGACAAGACCGTGGGACACAAGGCATGGGGGCCCACCTGCCACCCAACGCCCATCCCCAACCACACCACCTCCCACCCAACACCTCTACCCAAGGGGAGGCAGGAGGCCCCCTGCAGCCTGGGAAGCCAGACACAGGGAAAGAGCGCCCCACCGTAGGGAAGGTCGCCGGCCACACCCCAAGCAGGCCACCAAGGCTGGGCCCAGATGCAAGCCCAGAGAGCGCGAGCGGACGGGGAGTCAGCGCCGCCAACCGGAAGGCGCCCCGCATACCCCCAGCACCATGCCCCGGGGAAGCATGGCAGGCCCACGGTCCCCACCTCCAGGACGCGCCCAAACCCCTACCGGATCTGAGCCGCCGCCCACAGCAAGCCAGCACCCCAGCCACGGCAACCACCAGGCGAATGAGTCCAGCCCCCCAACCCAACCACAGTCACAGCACGGGGACTCAAGGGGACTCGACAGGAGTTGGTAAGCCCTGAACAAACATGCATGTGTGATGGACACCGAAGCCCAGAGCGACTACCACGAGTCAGCAGGGCCAGGCCGGCCAAGCGCCCCCACACCCAGGGCAGGGGCAGCACCAGGAGGCCTCACCCAGAAGACCACCTGGGCCACAGACAAGACCCAGAGACCAAGAGAAGGCAGCAACCGAACAATGAACTATTACGAAAACAACATGCACACTGACTGCCACAGGACAACTGAGCAAAAAAGGACAAACAAATAATAGAAAACGACGACTAGTTTCTCTCGACCTGCTAAGATACAACCTACATCCCATCGACCAACTGAGCAAATAAACACACAAAACAATGGAGAGGTGTCCAATGAGAGATGGGCTGGTATAAAATAAAACATGTACAACTAGAGGCTAACTAAAGCTAAAAATGCGACCTGACGGGTGAAAACAGTGTTTGTAATGTTGAAAGATGCTCTCAGCTCTCCCTAAATCCTGCAAACTGTGAGCCAAATGAGCCAAAACAACAAAACAAATGAAGCAAAATCACCTGGATTATCAGAAACGTGTGCGATAGCAACATGCTAACAGACCACCGCAGAAAATGTGGTTTATTGTTGGAAATAAGTGCGAGGAGACAACACGTGTCCTCCTCTAAACCACAGCAGGTCAGCCTCCTCTGTTCGCCCTCCAACATCCTCCTCTTCGTCCTTCTTCCTCTCCGTCCTCCAGGGGAGAAACCGGGGAGAGACGGAGGGGGGAGACGGAGGAGGAGGAGGATGGAGGGCAAAAGGCTGCTCTGCTAAAAACTGCATGGATACAAGGGGGGGTGAGAGAGGAGGGGGGAGGAGGGGGAGGAGGAAGAGGAAGAGCGGGGACTGTGTTGTTGTAGTCAGTGTGTCAGATGGAAGCCTCCATCCAGCAGCCAGTCAGTGTGTCAGAGGCGGAGACACGGAGCTGTTTGTGTGTGTGTGTGTGTAGCGTGTAGCGTAGCGAGTAGCATGTCTGATTTTAAACCACACCCTCCCAAAATGTTGTGCACGGTGCAGCATCAGAGGACGGGATGCAGGAGGGGAGACGCTGCTGCTGATAACTAAACACATGAAATCGGAGCAGCAGCTGATTCTTATCGTCCTCATTCATTCACTTCAGTCAACGCTGAGACCCCGAGGCCCGCCGGCAACGCTAAAAAAAATAAACATAAAAGGGCAAAAATTAAAACACGGATCAACCAGAAACAGCCAAAGCTGAAACAAATCGTGTGTGACGCCTGTTTCTGTCGGGAAAATCAACCAAATCCTGCTAAAATGACGACTTGAGCACATGTGGTGAATCTTTAATGGTAAAAACGAACCAAAACTGAGCTGAAAATGATGATATTTCATCAAATAATTTAAAAATTCACCAAAAATCAGGTGTGTGCACCGAACAGATTCTGTAAAAAACAAAAAATTCTGCGCTCCTCAGCACAACCAAGAAACCATGAGTGACTCAGCTGTGAGCTACAGTCATGTGCAAAATATTCTGAGAGTTTTGCCCTAAAAAAGGTCTAAATTTGGCAATTTTTGCATGAAACTACTCAGCAAGATTGAGTCAAATCTAAGTGTAAAATTGTGACATTTCATCAGAACCATCTTATTCAAAAATATGTCAGAAATCAACCATTTGTTCAAACTAGATTCTGTAAAAAACAAAAAAATCTGCGCTCCTTGTCACAACTAAGAAGCCATGAATGACTCAGCTGTGAGCAACAGTCAGGTGCGAATTATTCTGAAAGTTTTGCGCTCAAAAAGGTCTAAATTTGACAATTTATGCATGAAGCTACCAACGTCTGACGAGAGGCCCGTCGGGAAATTCAGTGAAATCTAAGTTTAAAATCAATAATTTAAGAAAACTGCTTTATTCGACTTGTCACATTTAAAAAATTGCAAAAAATAAACAGTTTCCATCAAACAGATTCTGTAAAAAACAAAAAAATTCTGCACTCCTTGCCACAACTAAGAAGCCATGAATGACTCAGCTGTGAGAAACAGACAAGTGCGAAATATTCTGAGATATCTGACATGAAAAGGTGTGTTTTTGCATGAAACTACTCACTTCTAATGTGAGGCCCATTGGAAAAACCTATCAAATCGAAGCATAAAACTATGATATTTCATCAAAACCACTTTATTCAACATGGCTCATTTAAAAAAAACAACAGTTTGCATTAAACAGATTCTGGAAAAATCAAAAAATTCTGCACTCCTTGTCACAACTAAGAAGCCATGAATGTCTTAACTGTGAACTACAGTCACGTGCAAAAAAATCTGAGAGTTTTGCCCTAAAAAAACGTCTAAATTTGGCCATTTTTGCATGAAACTACTCACCTCTGATGTGAAGCCATCAGAAAACTCATTCAAATCTAAGTTTGAAGTTGATATTTCATCAAAAAGACTTTATTCAACATGTCTCATTTAAAAAATTGTAACAAATCAACAGTTTGCAATAAACAGATTCTGATAAAAATGAAAAATTCTGCACTCCTCAGCACAACCAAGAAGCCATGAACGACTTAACTGTGATCAACAGTCTTAAAATTAAAGCGATTAGAGCTTAAATTTATTCTACATATCTCATTTAAAAAAATTACAAAAAATAAACTGATTGCACTGATTAGATCCTGTGAAAAACAAAAAAATCTACACTCCTGTGCGCAACCGGGAAGTCATGAGTGACTCAGCTGCGACCAACAGTCACATGACGATAATTCAGAGAGTTTTCAGGTTGAACTGCAGGCAGTGTTTCCACGGGGCAGAAAGGAGACAAAAAAAATCGAACCTACTGTATCAATAAATAAATGCAGCATGGCTCAGAAACAGAGAACAGAGGAGACAGTAGTTGGAGATACATCCAGCATGGAGGAACATCTTTTACAGCTGATGAGTCTGGAGAGGATGAAGACTCAAAATTAGGCCAAAGTGATTGGAAAAAACGTCCAAAATGACCCAAAACCTGTTAAAAATGTCTTAAAGTTACTCAAAACGACCACAAATCAACCATGAAACCTGCTGGATGGATGAAATCAAAGCAGCAGGGTTCAGAACCAGCGACCGGAGGATCGGTTCGGCTGAGCTTCACCTCAGACCTGCAGCAAACTGAGAGTTAAAACCCCATAACGTGGTGTTTAACGAGCAGCAGTTTGCATTCAGCCTGTTGTCTTTTCACTCTGATCACTTCTCAAAGACCTAAAATCGTCCCTGGTGGATCCGTGTGGGAGAAACATCAGAACACGGCTCAGCCCGGATCCTGACTTTGAATCTGTCGGAGATCAGACTCGAACCGACAGCGGAGCCCCAAATTATTCATCCCTGTGTTAAATCTGATTTACGGTGAATTTATGTCTCAACAACAGGCTGGAAACGACGTAAACAAGGAAGAAGACACAATAAAATCACCTGTTGTCAGTTTGTAGTGGAATAAAACACACAAGGACCATTTAGAACGACGTAGAAGCTGCATTTTCTCAAAATTTAGTTCCAGTTTTCATCAACATGCAACATGAACAGTGTTTTTACTGTGTTTTGATGCTTGTTCATGTCATTTCTAACCATTAGAAACCTGAAATCCACAATAAATCAAGATTTTAATAGGGATGAAAAATCTGAGGCTTCATGAAACTGAGTTAAATCCCTCTGCATGTGGACTTTTACTGAGTATTTTATTAAAACACTGTGTTCTAATATTGTGCAATCAAGAGATGTTGAAGTACTTAGATCCTTTTTCTTAATTCGTGTTACAGGCAAAAGTCTCCTTTACAATTTATAGTATATTAGAACACAAAACGCCCATTTGGAACGACGTAGAAGCTCAAAAAATGTGCATTAGTTTCAATAATAATAATAATTTTGGACATAAAACCAAAGAAATGGGTAAAAAATCATCTTTAACATCTTTTACAACAATGTTTTGCTGCCTTTTCTCTTGTTTATGTCGTTTCTAACCAAGAAAAAAAATACTGGTAGAATTAAAATTCACTTTAAATCAAAATTTGGCCTTCGGATAAACAATCTGAGGCAACCTGAGTTTTAATAGTGTAAAATCAGGACGTTTGGAGATATTTAGACGCATTTCTTATTTAGTGTTACAGGCCAAGGTCTCCTTTTAAAGTTATAGTATATTAGAACGCACAGGGAGAATTTAGAACGACATAGAAGCTGCATTTCCTCAAATAATGTGCAACAATCTCAAGGAGAAACAGAAATTTTGGACTTAAAAGCAAAGAAATAGGAAGAAATTCAATGTTTTACTGTGTTTTCTCTCTTGTTTATGTCGTTTCCAACCAGAAGAAACCTGTTAGCTGAATAAAAATCCACTATAAATCTAAATTTGACCTGCGGAGGAAAAATCTGAGGCTTAACAGTTCATCATAACACTGTTTTAATCATGTAAAATCAGGAGGTTTGGACGTATTTAGACGTACTTCTGAATTAAGAGTTACAGACCAAGGTGTCCTTTAAAATCTATAGTGTATTAGAACACACCAGGACTATTTAAAATGGTGTAAGAGCTGCATTTTATGAATAAATGTGCAACAATTTGAAGGAGAAACAATAATTTCTGTGTTTTCTCTCTTGTTTATGTCGTTTCCAACCAGAGGAAACCTGTTGGTAGAATAAAAAATCCACCATAAATCAAAAACATTCTGACGCTGTGAGGCCAGTTTCTAAAAATGTCAAACCTCTGATTGTCTTGTTTTGATCTAAAGGATCAGTTCAGCTTTAACACTGAGGCGCCGCTGTGGGCTGGTTCAGGACAACGTTCGCTGTTTACATCTCATTAAAAGGGCTTTAGATCAACATGAAACAGGCAGTTTAGATGTGTTCATGTACAAAATGTGATCCCTGATTGTTAAGTAAGATAAAATCCTGTTGGAAATCTGTTCCTGTGGTATTATGACGCCAGTTAACCTGCAGAAATGTGTGTTTTTTAACTACATGAGGCCTTTTTAATGCACGTTTGTGACGACTTCAAGGGTATGAATAATTTTGGACGTAGCGTTTTAGTGGAAAAACTCACCTAATATAATAAATATAATAAAAACACATCAACATCTTAGTCTTTTACGGTGTTTTCTCACTTTTTCACGTCATTTCCAGGCGGAACAGATCTAAAAATGAACTTTGAATGAGGATTGGGTGGTTTGGGTCCGACTGTTCATGTGAGGCTGATAAACAACCACCTCAGCTCCAGTAGCAGCTGGTTGGAGGATCAGCCGGCCCCCCACCGCCACCTCGTCCTCCTCCCCCAGTCAGATTACAGATCCTCCTGAACCGGCCCTCCCCCCCTTTACCTCCCCCCTTTCCCTTCCAAAAGTCGGCCAAATCTGCACCCCATGGAGCCGCACATCTGTTTGGGCGAACGAGGAGCAACGAAAGCGCCGGCAGACAAGTTCAGCTTTCAGAAAATGTGTCGTTTATTAAAAGATTTTTTTTTTTGTTTGTTTCAGTTTTATCGTTATTGAAAAACAGGAAAAAAAATAAGCCAGAGGGAGGAAGTGAGAGAGAGAGGGGGGGAGTAAATATCAAGTAGAGAGGTGAGAGAGAGAGAGAGTTGAGAAAGAAAAGATGCTAACGGGATTTGGAGGGGTGGGGGAGGGGAGGGGAGGGGAGGCAGGAGGGGGAGACTACAGTCTACAGCAGTGGTTCTCAACTGGTGGGTCGGGACCCAAAAGTGGGTCGCGAGGCCATTTTTAGAGGGTCGCAGAAGCAAACAGTACCGGGATAAAGTCTTTTATTTTGAAGGAGGTGTTTCTTATGACACAGTTTGCTTTCAGTCGCAGGATATTTAGTGGTGGTGATCATAGACATACATAGACGCCTAATGTGCCTAAAGCTGCGCCATCTTGGTACAGGGCTAGCAGAGGGGGGAGTGAATGTAAGTCTATGGAGGTAAGAGGTACTCCACAATCTTAAAGTAGAATTATTCACTGAATTTTCGACCGACTTCCAAACGGTTTGGTTTGTTAAAAACGTCACACATGTAGCTTTGACACATGATGCTTTTGTTCTATTTATGTCTGCCTGTCCGTCCTCCATGTCTGACGTCTGTAACAAACAATATATGTTGACAACTGATGGATTTATGATCACTTTTATAGTGCAGACATGTCATTCCTCTATAGACGTAATGCACTGTAGGGGCGAGTGGCACTGTACCAAGATGGCCGCCGCGTAGGCACGTCGGCTCCAATCGGCAGCAGCAGTCAACGCGGCGTCTACGTATATATGTCTACGGTGGTGACACTAGTAGTTGTCCATGATTAACTTCTAGATTTGACTCTGCCAGCGTATTTATGCTAAAACGTGCCGAAAATGAACCAAAATGTGCTCAGAATCTGTCAAAATGGGCCAAAATGGGCCCAAAACTTGGCAAAAGTGTCCAAATAAACCAAAATGAGCAAAAAAATAAGCCAAAATTTTCTGAAGTTGTGTCAAAATGCGTTGAGACGACACCCAAATAAACCTTAATTTGTTAACAGGAACAGCAATTTGGGTCGCAACTGATATTAATAGAGACATAGTGGGTCCTGAGGCTGGACCAGTTGAGAACCACTGGTCTACAGCGAAAGAAGAAGAAGAAGAAGAAGAAGGCAGCTAAAATCAACAGTACAGTCGGGACCGGTGGCCTCCGCAGTAGAAAACATACATGAAAAAGGACATGAACAATGAAAAATAAGTGCAATTGGTTTCTCTTGTCACACCACAAACCCGATTTCAAAATAAAATAAAAAAAACAACAACAACCCAGGAAGTGGAGGAAGACCCGCCCCCCCAGCGCCGATCTGAGGGTTCGCCCACTCCGGAAAAACGAGAGGCGGCGACACGGGAGCCTCCGGTCGGCAGAACCGCCGCTCGGTGCCGAGTCAGGATGAAAAGGTATTTACAGTACAGGTGGGTCCGGTCCGGTCCGGTCAGCAGGATGCGGAGCGACCGGGTTCCTGAATCGGAGCTGGAATCGGAGCGACAATAGCAGCAGCGGCGGCGGAGGAGGAGGAGGAGGAGGAAGGTCTCCTCCCCTTTACATTTACATCTGCGGGATTCTTGTTTTTCAAGTTTTTCAAGGGCAACCGGCTACAAGTGCAGTTCGATCTGATCCTCCGCTGGTCGGAAAAACGATAAAGAAAGAAAAGGCAGCCGAGCGAACAGCGCCGCAGCTACCGACTGGCTGATAAAACAGCGAAGAGATGCTCGGTTTGGTGTCGCAGAGGAGGAAAGAAACCAGGAAATATCCACATTTACGAAGCTGAGATCAGAGAATTTGGACTAGTTGGAGAAAACAGCCGACAACTAATTGATTAATCGATTAATCGCTGCAGCTCTGGGGGTGTTTGTGATCGCTGGAGGAAGTCTGGAGGCTTGGATCAGCTGTAGAAGTCGGGTAACTGCAGCCGACTGGCTTAAAAATGCAGTTTTTTAAGCTGCACGGCTGCAACTAATCAATATTCTCACCGCTGATCAATCGATTAGTTGTTTGGTTGGTAAAATATTGAAGAGATGTTCAGTTTACTGTCATAGAGGAGGAAAGAAACCAGGAAATATCCACATTTAAGAAGCTGGAATCAGAGAACGTAGAATAGTTGGTGCTAATTAAATAGCCGGCAGCTAACCGATTAATTGATTAATCGATTAATCAATTAACCGTTGCAGCTCTGTTGTTGTGTTTGACAGTTTGAGATGTAAGAAGTATAGATTAGCTGTAGAAGTCGGGATACTAGCGATCACTAGCGTAAAAATGCTGCTTTTTAAAGCTGTACGGCTGCAACTAATCAATATTCTCCCTGTTTATTGATCGATTAGTTGTTTGATCGATAAATTATCAGAAAATGGTCAGTTAAAATGTCAGAAAAACGGCGAAAAGGAAATTCAGTTTACTGTCACAAAAGAGGAATGAAACCAAAAATGATAAATTTACGAAGCTGCAATCAGAGAATTTAAACTTCTTTTTTAAAAACAATAATCAAAATAGTTATCAATTAATTGATTAATTGATTAATCATTGCAGCTCGGGTGTGACAGAGCATGAAAAATGTTAACGAGGAGGAAAGAAACCAAAAAATATTTACACTTTAGAAGCTACAGAAAATTTAGACTTTCTTTTTTTAAAAAATACTCAAACCAATTAATCAATCATCAAAATAATTGGCGATTAATCGATCAATCGTTGCAGCTCGATTAGCTGCTTGATCAATAAAATGTCAGAAAAGATATTTACTGTCGAAGAGGAGGAAAGAAACCAAAAATACAGCTTTAAGATGCCACAGGGAATTTGTTCCTTTTAAAAAAAATACTCAAACCAATTAATCAATCATCAAAATAAGCTGTCGATTAATTTAACAATTGACGATTGATCGATCAATCGCTGCAGCTCGATTAGTTGATCTATAAAATGTCAGAAATGGTAGAAAAAAGATACTAAAACAAACCAAAAATACAGCTTTAAGATGCTACAGATAATTTTTCTTCTTCTTAAAAAAACACTCGAACAAATTAATCAATTATCAGAACAGTTAATCAATCAATCAATCAATCAATTCAGATGTCAGCAGTTGGGATTAGATTTAAAGATATTACAGTCGATTAATCTGTGGATTAAATCTGAATCATTTGAAAATGGTGGAAAATGTTGAGCAGTGTTTCGATAACAAAAGAGGCTCGGCTTAGTTGGCGATTAATCGATTAATCGATTAAGAAATCAGTTGGTGATCGATTAACGGTAATCGATTAAGGCCGTCTGGACTGGCTGTAGATGACTCCGGGTTTTAAGCAGTAGAGTTGAAGAGACTTGAGTCGACCACATGTAGGCCTCCGCGACCGGACGTGAACTGGTTTTGTGAAATCACGAGCGAACAATCAAAACGCACTGAAAGCACCGAACGCTCTTCTGAACACATCCTATTTGGTAAAAGGCACAGTAGTCCGACAGTCCGACCGTCCGACCGCAAAGATTCCACCTCCTTCCTTTTGTTTCCCCCCCTCCGTTAAAAACCACAAACGAAACAGCATCTTCCCGATCGCCTCGACAAAAGTGTTGGCCGGGCCTGGCGAGCGCTCGGCCGGCGGTAATCAGCTGCCTAATAAATAAATACAAACAATAAATAGATGCAGTGTCACATCAACACATGAATAAATTAACGAGTGGTCTGTCGTTGCTCCTCAGGCTGGTCTTCTTAAAAGTCTTTCTCCGGATGTTCGTGACGCTGGTTGGCGGCCGGCCTGCTGTTGGGTTCATCACCACCCACCCGCGGCTCGACAGGAAACGTCACGTGATGTCACTTCCTCCCTCCCGCCGCCCGAACAGTTCTCGGATTACATTCGTGAGTTGTGACATCGCTTCCCCGCCGATGACCCCGACACACCACACGTACAGTATGATGCGGTGTTTCGTACACTGCATTCCTCACGTCACTAGCTACAGGTGACTTCAATGTCACCGTGGTTTGTTTTTTTTTTATCTCTGCAAGCCAGAGGCCTCAGTCCTATCTACAAGTGAATGTAAAGTCAAACATCTGTCCAGTCGTGAAGGCCAACTCATGCTTTTCCAGTCCGGCCGTAGAGTGGTCTGACTGCACCTCATTAGACCAAAGACGCTGGGGCTTCCTTGTAATTCTTAAAGCTAATCGCTATTGTCTTGGGTGGCGCTAAGCCCAGGATGCAGTGATGGTACCCCTGCATGTACCGGCACTGAACTGGGTCATTTACCGAAAGGACCAAGCAGAATAGCCTTGAAAAGATTCAGTTTTTGAGTTGCTGCTTGAAGGTTGTTGTTTGTGGAGACTATGTAAGGGAAGGTGGCATCAGGCGAATTAGCCCCTTTGCCGAAATGCTAACACACCGCGCAAAAAAAACAAATGCTTGTCATGAGGAGGGACTGTACGAGGAACTTTCAGTCATCCACACCTTCACAATTCATCATTTACAGAGTTATAATTGAAGTAGTCGCTGTCAGACTTTGGAGGTGCTTTGACTTGTGCATGCTTCTACGTCTAAAATCTCCAGATATCCCGTGCTATGTCTTCCCACTAGTTACGAAGCTATTTTCCACTGCAGGGATTTTAAAAAGTTGAAGATTTATGCATGTTCCGACCGCAGGAATCTCTTTCGGGGGGAAAATAAAGCATCTAGTTCTGAAATCTCCAGATATCTTGTGCTATGTTCGCCCACTAATCTCTAGGCCGTCTGAAACTGCAGGAGTTTGAAAAGCTGAATGTTTATGCAAGTTCCAACCGCAGGAATCTCTTTCGGGGGGAAAATAAAGCAGCAGGAATCTCTTTCGGGGGGAAAATAAACCACCTGCTTCTAAAATCTCCAGATATCCCATGCTATGTCTGCCCACTAGTTACGAAGCTATTTTCCACTGCAGGGATTTGAAAAGTTGAAGCTCTGCGCAAGTTCCGACCACAGGAATCTCTTTCAGGGGAAAATAAAGCATCTAGTTCTGAAATCTCCAGATATCCCGTGCTATGTTTGCCCACTAATCTCTAGGCCGTTTTGCGCAGTGGCAATATAATAAAAGTTGAAGCTCTGCGCAAGTTCCGACCGCAGGAATCTCTTTCAGGGGAAAATAAAGCACCTAGTTCTGAAATCTCCAGATATCCCGGGCTATGTTTGCCCACTAATCTCTAGGACATTCTGCGCAGCTGCAATTTTGAAAAGTTGAAGCTTTGTGCAGGTTTCGAATTTTTTCGGTAAGAAAAAAGGTACCTACTTTTTGAGATTAGGTATTTTTACGCAGCCCTGAAACGTCGCTTTCTGTTGGTTAAACTCAAAGGGGACTATTTTTCCCTCATCCAGTAGCAGCCTTCTCCTTGTTAATCACCACAAACAACGTAAAATTCACCACACAGGGTAACATTACAGCATTGTACTCGAGTTACGCCCGGGCGCGAGTATTTTTGGTTATTTCGGTGCACCCAAGAGTTGAGGTCGCGGTCGCAGCTGTTGGAACCGCAAAGGAAACATGCTACATTGCTACAGTTCAACCTGTAACCAGCTGCTATACCCTGTAAAGCTCACGGCCTTCAGAAGCAGCCACAGGAGCCCGGAGAGTTTTCCTATGTTTGATATGAGGCGTGTGCAGATCTGTTGTAGCGGAAATCATGAGTTGGCCTTGAGACTAGAATCAGCTCACTCAGTTTTACTCACTCAGGATTGAATCATAACTGGAGTTACCTCGTCGTAATAAACAATGGAAGCTTTCATTCTCAGTATTGACATCAGCTTTTTTTCCTCAGAGTCCTTCAAGTTCGATGAAACATCCACCTCTGAATGTATTGATTGCTTTCATGCTGAGGAGGAACTTTTCATTCGCTCCTCGAAATTCTTCACACTCTCTCCCGTTGGTCTGTTCTCCTGTAACCTGGAGATTCCTTTAAGTGTTTTTATCTTTCCCCTTCAACCACAAACATCTTTGTGCACGTATTTATATTATTATGTAATCATGGTAGATTTCTTTACGTCCTGTTGTTTGAACTAACTGTAGTTTTGTTGAGTTATGTTTGTTCCATCATTTGATTTCTATCACCAACAACTCTTCCCTCTTCTTCTATTCTTTAATGCTCGTATAATCGAAGGCCTTCAGCCTCTTCCCTTCTTCCCGTCGCAGCAGCTTTCAGCCCGGCGGTGGAACAACTCAGGGCTGCCGGCTCTTCAGTGCATCAGGTCTCTAAGGTGGTTGGGCAAACCCGGGGCAAAGGCTTCAGTGTGACATGAAGAGGAGGCTGGCTTTGACCTTGACACGTCTCAGCGCTCTCACTCTGTTGTCCAGCAACAGGCTGGCTTTGGCACCGGATTGGCTTCTTCAGATTTTTGGGGTGCTTGTAGGGCGTGGTCGAGGAGACGGAGCTGTCCTGCATGGCCGGACTGCCCCTCCGGCTGGGCGTCAGGTCGCTGTTAACCGCCGCCGTCGTTCCCTCGTGTGACACCTTTCTCGGGGACAGGATCGGGGCGACGTGCACCCAGGTCAGGCTCGGCTCGGAGCTCTGACCCGCTTTGTACTTCGGCAGCTTCCCCGCTTCCTCGCTGTCACTGTCTTTTCCCTTTGCGTCGTCGTTCGGCTGGCTGTTGCCGGCCGCGTCTGGCAGATTCTGGTTCGCGTCAGATGCCGGCGACGGAGAAGAAGGAGGGCCGTCCTGATCGAGCCTCTTCTCTTGTGCGTTGATTCGAGGGCACTTGAGGAGGACGGGGGAAGGCGAGGTGGAGTCGGTGCCCGTCCAGCTGAGTCTGCGCTTCTGCAAAACGAACAGGGGCGTTAATTATCAGCAAATGTGAGGTGAGCGACGAAGAGCAATTCATGCTTTCTGAGAGCCAACAAGGGTCCAAATCATAAAGGTAAATTCTGTCATCTACTCAAGTGTGCTTGGACCTAGTCTTGTATTGGAGAATGGTCTGGCTGCACCTTATTATTGCACTGCTATATTTGGGAAACAAAATGCAAAAAAATAACATTTACAACATGGAAGGTTTCCACTTGGAGGCTGTTGGGATTTCGAAAACTGCAACCCATCAGAAATATTTTCACAACACTTTTGTAAAATGGTCTGACTGCACCTCACTGTCCCACCCACCTTGACGGGAATATGCAGCTGATCCCGGTGTTTGTGCGGCGGCGTGCAGCTGGAAGTGTCCTGGAGGGATCGGGCCGGAGACGTGGCGACGCTGGAGGCTGCAGACACCGGCTGGGTGGAGATCTGAGGAAACCAGAGCTTCAGCATCACCTCCACCTGCAGCAGAGTGTTCAGGTACTTCTCCCTATGAGTGAGGAAGAAGAAGAAGATCAGTGCACGGAAAAAGAAAACATCTGGACGTTCATTGCGATTCTGCAGGTGGATCTCGGTAAAGTTTCTTCAGAAGTTTTTCTGCTCTGCTGGTGAACGCTGTAACTCGACCGTCCCTCTGGACTGTTCAATAAAACATGCAACAGGAGATGAGGCTTGAAATGTAAGACTACCTCCTCACTGCTCCCCTGTACAGTTTAATAATCATTTACATTCTCAACTCGGACGCCTAGTGATCCTGGAAAAAGAATTAACGACATGCTAAAGAATTTAAAAGCTGGAATTATTAGATAGATATGGCGGGATGAGTCACAACTTTAGCGTGATTTTTTGCATTTCCTTTCCACGAAAAAATATAAAAGATTAAATGTTTTTTGAAAATATTTGAGAATGTGATTTGTCGGCTGTGTCGTCTATGTGACACCACAATGCTTTATTTAAATCTCTAAACTCCAAAGGGTTTTAAAGGCATGCTATCTTAAAAAATGGCTAAAACCAGAAAGACAAAACTGGTTTTTTAAGTGCTAATGTTTGATATGTCGCTGCATCAGGAAAATTAGTCCAATCAAAGGTTAAAATTGTAGTATTTTAGCAATATCGCTTTATTCTACATGTCTCGTATTTAAAAAAATCACCAGAAATGAACGGTTTTCATTAAGCAGATTCTGCAAAAAGCAAAAAATTCTGCACGCTCTGTTGCAAAAGAGAAGATATAAATGACTCAGCTGGGATCAACAGTTATGCAACAAAAATTCAGAGAGCTTTAAGGTGAACTGCAGGCAATGTAAAATAAATAATCAAAGAAATTCAGCTTTTATTTTTTAAAATTTCTGGCATTCTAACTTTATCATGCTGCACAGAGTTTTCTGATTCTAGTCGAGGCTGTGCTGTTTCCATAGAGGTGCAGGACTTTATATTGCAGTAAAAATGAACCTACAGTGAAGAAAAATGTGACAGGAGCAACAAAAATGCCTACAAACTGCTCAGAGTTCAGAGGGTTAAAATGGGTTGTTGTTTATCAAAAGAAAAACGCAGCTCTTGGTTAAACTAATTGCAATAATTTTCCAATTAATTGTTCAGCCCCAGTTGGGACAGCATGCATGGCATCTTACCCGCTGTTGGGTCGCTGTAAAACCCCCACAATCCTCTGGATTCGATCCATGGCAACGCTCTGCTGGAAACTACTCAAACCTGTCGGTCAAAAGCATAATCCCCCAGTCAGCATTTACACAGAGTGAGTCCACATGTGGACATGCAGCCCGTCTCTCTTCCTCTCAGACACTCCCACTCATGGTATCGGTAAACTGTGCTGGGCTAATGAGTCAGACTGTCGCTGCACACATCAATACAGGCTGCTGCACCAACGAGCGCTCGCTGCTGCAGCCCACTCAGACCGTGTAAACTCGTGTTCAGCAGCTACAACTTCAGCCGCCAGTCTGCACACATGCGCCCGGAGGCGGCGATGCAAAGATGCTTACCGCGGTCGAATCGGCCTCTCTTCAGTCCATTCAGCAGCTCCAGCAGAGGCCGAACAAAACCCTGCAGCTCAGCACACTGACAGAGGAAACAGGAGAGAAGATAGATTACCACTCAGGCTCTGCTGTCTGAAGCAGTCTGCTGGGCTTTCCTCTGCGCTAACACTGCTTTGTCATCCCTCCTATCATCTCTTTGAGCCCTACGCAGTCGTCTTTCCACAAAACTGTCATGCAAACTTTTGAAATGTCCCAAAAACTTGGCTACGTAATTGCCAGAAGGTGGCAGCATGAGCTACGTTAGCAGGAGTAAACAGAGTAGAAGAAGCTGAAACGAAACAAGCTGTTTGCTAAAAAAGAAGAAGAAGGAACAGAAAAAGCTTTGGCGAGAGGAAGCTGTAAATGGGGAAGCGTGTAATTCTACTTTCATGTCGCATGAAGTGGAAACAGCTCAGCAGTCACATGAGTTTAACATGTCAAAAAAGGCAACGAGACGCTCATTAACCGTTTCAAAAAGGTCAAAAACCTCCTCAAGCCAGCAAAATTGGGGATGTTTTACCAAAGGTTGTAATTTCCTTAAGTCTTGCATACCCGGACCATTTCTGTGTAGAATGGTCTGACCGCACCTCGTTATCATTCTGCTATAGGGGGGATAAAGAAAAAGAAAGCTCTGGTTTGGAGTGGAAGTGTCTGCACGGATCACGTCTCATATAGCCAGACCTTATTTCACAATGTTTTGTTAGTTCTGGAGAATGGTCTGACTGCAACTCCTCATGAAACGAAAAAACCTGATAGGTCAGACTAGATTCTACTAGGTTTTACTTCTGTGATACTTAAATATGTGAACCTATTTTCACAATGCTTTGTAAGTTGTGGAGAATGGTCTGACTGCACCTCATTATTATTCTGCTACAGGAGGGTAAAACTGCATAAACTTGATGTTTTAGTGCGGTAGGTTGCTGCTTATTTTTGTTGTACAAAGACGACTTCATAGTCATAGTCTACATCTGGTGAGTCAGACTAGTTTCCATCAAGTTTTTCCAAATGATACTTTAAAATATGGATAAAGATGTTGTGATCTACCCCAGTCTGTGTGGACCTAGTCTTATGTATGCAGACCTATTTTCACAACACCTTATCAGTTCTGGAGAATGGTCTGACTGCACCTCACAATCATTATGCTGGGTTGTTGTCGTTGTACGAAGAGGATTTAATACCCGTAGTCTACATCTGGTAAGTCAGACTAGTTTCTACTAGGTTTTACTTCTGTGATACTTAAATATGTGGACCTATTTTCACAATGCTTTGTAAGTTGTGGAGAATGGTCTGACTGCACCTCATTATTATTCTGCTACAGGAGGGTAAAACTGCATAAACATGATGTTTTAGTGTGGTAGGTTGCTGCTTGTTGTCAGTGGACGAAGAGGATTTCATACATGTAGTCTACATCTGGTGAGTCAGACTAGTTTTCACTAAGTTTTTCCTATGTGATACTTCAAAATATGGATAAAGATGTTGTGATCTACCCCAGTCTGTGTGGACCTAGTCTTATGTATCCATACCTATTTTCACAACACCTTATCAGCTCTGGAGAATGGTCTGACTGCACCTCATAATCATTCTGCTGGGTTGTTGTCATTGTACAAAGAGGATTTCATACCCGTAGTCTACATCTGGTGAGTCAGACTAGTTTCTACTAGGTTTTACTTCTGTGATACTTAAATATGTGAACCTATTTTCACAATGCTTTGCTAGTTGTGGAGAATGGTCTGACTGCACCTCATTATGATTCTGCTACAGGAGGGTAAAACTGCATAAACTTGATTTTTTAGTGCGGTAGGTTGCTGCTTGTTGTCAGTGGACGAAGAGGATTTAATTCCCATAGTCTACATCTGGTGAGTCAGACTAGTTTTCACTAAGTTTTTCCGATGTGATACTTCAAAATATGGATAAAAAATGTTATGATCTAGCCGAGTCTGTGTGGAGCAAGTCTTATATATGCAGACCTATTTTCACAACACCTTATCAGCCCTGGAGAATGGTCTGACTGCACCTCATAATCATTCTGCTGGGTTGTTGTCGTTGCACGAAGAGGATTTCATACCCGTAGTCTACATCTGGTAGGTCAGACTAACTTTTTCCGATACAATACTTTAATATACTCTAAAAGAAATGTAAACACAGCTTGTGTCGGACTTTTCTTACCTTCTGAGCAAACAGCAGGTCTCCCTGTGATTTCGGGATCTGGCCCGTCGGGTCCGTCTCGCCGACTCGTGCCGACTCCTCCTCCTCCTCCTTGTCGGTGAAGCCGTCGCAGGTCCACTGCGACCCGGGGCTCTCCGACCCGCCGGCCGCCGCCCCGCCCGCCTCGCCCATGATGACGGAGGACGAGCTGTCGGTCAGGAAGACGTCGGTGTCGTCCTCGGCCTGCTCCGAGTCGCTGAGCAGGAGGCTGTCGCTGGAGCTCAGGGAGTCGAAGGAGGGCTGGGACGAGGTGCTGCCCTGGGACTGCATCGCTGCTGGGGCAGAGGGGTTGCAGAGAGGGGTGGATTCAGGTTAAAAACATGCTTGGAGTGGGACAGGAAGTGAAAAGGAGCAGAAACAACACTCCATTTTGCCATCTCTCAACCAAAAATAATAACCCCTATTGCTCAAAATGGAGGGTATACCAGTGCCCTAGTTTAGCATGGTGCAGAGTGGGACTGGGGGTAGAGCAGGCACACAATGGTAGTGCATGTCTGGCTCCCATTGAGGAGATTGGAGGCTGGAGGAGAGTAAAATGTGAGAGGGGGATGGGAGCTGGTGGAGTAGTGAAATCAGAATAGAGTCTCTCAGCCTCCGGTGCTCGCTGTGGCCCCTCCTCTCCTCTCCTCTCGTCTCGCTCTCCATCCCCCCCCTTCTGGATTCACAAACCTCCCTGCTTCCTCTCGGTTCGCCTCCCATCCCAGCCCTCAGCTCATCCTGTTCGTTCTGCTCGAGCCTCCTTCCTCTCGCTCACATTTTACAGAGAACCGTGCGTCTCTGGCCATGTGCCTCCATTCTCATCAGTACGAGGCAGGAAACACAAACACAGCCTGCTTTGTCATCCTCCCAACCAAATGTCACGTTGTTTACATGGACAGACTCAAGCAGGAGACAGTTTGAGTCTTATCTGTTTTTAATTATTAGTGCGCTGTGAGGTGGGACGGGACGGGACGGGACGGGACGGGACGGGATGGCCCAGCGTGTCCAGGTAGGACCATGAGGCTGCGTCTCAGGTGTTGGCTGTGCGCACCACGATGCCAACCAATCATTTAAAATCTCACAAATTAACCCGGGCGACATGACAACAAAGCAGAAACGTGATCCTTCTTTAATGATAGCGGGTGTTGTACCGATAATAAAGAGATTTGTTCAGAGAAATAACGACAAAATGAGGATTTAAACAGCTTTACGCGCAAACACCACATAGGAAATTCCTCCAGGCCACCCGGGGAACTTCTAGAAAACCACAAAACAGATTAAATCGCTCACCTTCGCTCAGATAAAACCAGCGGCTTCCTTCCACCGTCGCTCGGTTCCGGTACCGGCTCTGGTCCCTACAGATCTGTGTCGGCGGCTGGAGCAGCACCGGTGCGCCCAGCCTCAGCTCTGCACCGCCCGGCCGTTCATCGGTCTGAGCCTCCGCCGCTTCTTTCTCTCTCCAGTTTACGAGCGTCAACATGTGCGCGGATCCACGTGCCCACGTTTTGCGCGCATTCCATTGGCTGTCGTCCCGGCGGCGGCGCGCACCATTGGCTCTCCCTCCAGCCAGTGGGGGCTTTACGCGGCGCCGATTGGACGGCGGCCCCGGCACTCACGGTCCCGCCCACTCATGTGTCTCCCGTGTGCGTGGATCCGGGCAGGGCCGCGCTACTACGGAGAGGAGTAAACACACGCACGCGCGCCCCACACGGGCTCACGCACGCACGCACGCGCTACCGGCTCGAGAGAGAGAGAGAGAGAGATGCACAATCTGTTCAGTGCACAGACACGCAGAGCCCGCCCACTCCACGCAAAAACACAAACACGCCGAGGACGAGCAGCCTTATGCAACCCGGCAGGCCGAGTGGAGAAATGCGTGCAGAGCTGCAGGAGGCTCTGCAGTCTGAGGAGGAATGGAGCATCATGATGGGATGAAACCAGCATCCAAACACACCTTTACTGGTGTTACTGGGCATCTTCACTGGAAACACAACGAAATATAACAGCAGGGTCTGTTTGGTTTAAAACTAATAAATCTGAAGGTTTACTGAGACAAAACCAGAATGACTGGATATGAACTGAAGAGAAAATCCGACAGAAAATGAGAAAACAACACAAACAAGACACAAAACGAGAGCGATGACGGAAAAAAACGACACAAATGAGACAGAAAGTGACAAAAACGAAGCATGAGAAAGAAAAATGAGGCACAAAACAGGACAAAAAAGACGCACATGAAGCACAAAATGTCCAAACGACACATGCAAAACTCAAGTGAGACACTAACAAAACACAGTCGAGACACCAAATGACAAAAAAATCAGCCGAAGCAGCACAAGCAAGGTCGAAAATATGAGACGCAAGACGACAAAAACACAGAAAACAACAAGAATGAGACACGAAATGAGACAAACGACACAAACAAGGCAGAAAATGACAAAAGCAAGACACGAAACAACACCAACGAAACCCAAAAGACAGAAAAAATGAGCCAAAAGGACACAAACATGACAGGAAACAGGAAGAACGAGACACAAAACGACACAAACAAGACATAAATGATAAAAATGAAGCACAAATGGAGAAAACAGCGACACAAACGAGGCCAAAATGAGACCCAGAATACCACAAATGACATTTAAAACAACACAGACAAGGCACAAAACAAGAAAAACGAGAGTCAGAAGAAGACAAAACAACACAAAACATAAAAACGAGACGCAAACAACACAAAAGAACGACAAAATGAGACAAAAAATGACAGAAATGAGGCACGAAATGACAGAAGTGAAACATGAAACAACAAACAATTAGCCAGTAAAGAAAAACGAGACCCATGGCAACACAAACAGGACACAAAATGAGAAAAAGAAGACACAACATGACACAAATGAAACATAAAAGAACATAAGACGACACAAAACAGCAAAAATGAGACACAAATTGTCACAAACACGACACAAAATGATGCAAAATGATAAAAACAAGACACAAAATGATACAAACCAAACACAAAACAGCAAAAATGAGACACAAATTGATATAAACAAGACTCAAAAGGACAAAAATGACACAAAATGATATAAAATGACACAAATGAGACACAAAATTTTACTAATTAGACAAAAAATGGCAAAAATGAGACACAAAATGACACAAAAAACACACAAAACAGCAAAAATGAGACATAAAATGATACAAAAAGATGCAAAATGACAAAAAAGGCACAAATTGACACAAACAAGACAAAAAATGACACAAACGAGACAAAAAGCGATAATAACGAGACACAAAATGGCAAAAATGAGACACAAAAAAGCAGAAATAAGACGCAAAATGATACAAAATCACACAAAAAAGACAAAAAGTGGCAAAAACAAGACACAAATTGACAGGAACGAGACACAAAACAATACTAACAAGACAGAAAATGGCAAAAATTAGACAAATTGACACAAACAAGACACAAAATGCACAAAATGAGACACAAAACAGCAGAAATAAGACACAAAACCATACAAATTAACACAAACAAGACAAAAAATGGCAAAAATAAGACACAAACTGGCAGGAATGAGATGCAAAACAGCAGAAATAAGACACAAAAGACAAAAAGTGATACTAAAAGGACAAAAAATGGCAAGAATGAGACACAAACTGACACAAAAGACACACAAAACAGCAAAAAATGACACATAAAATGATACAAACAAGATGCAAAATGACAAAAAAGGCACAAATTGACACAAACAAGACAAAAAATGACACAAACAAGACAACAAAATGGCAAAAATAAGACACAAACTGGCAGGAACGAGACACAAAAAAGCAGAAATAAGACACAAAACGATACAAACTCACACAAAAAAGACAAAAAATGGCAAAAATGAGACAAATTGACACAAACAAGATGCAAAATGACAAAAAAGGCACAAAATGACCCAAACAAGACAAAAAATGGCAAAAATGAGACACAAAAAAGCAGAAATAAGACACAAAACGATACAAAATGACACAAACGAGACACAAATTGACAAAATTGCGACGCAAGATGGCAAAAATGAAACAAATCAACACAAACAAGACAAAAAACAGCAAAAATGAGACACAAATTGACAAAAACAAGACACAAAACAGCAGAAATTAGACACCAAATGATGCAAAATGAAACAAACGAGACACAAAACAACAACAAAAGGCTGGAGTCGTTTCACACAGTTGTCATGTTGTGTCCATCATTGTTGGGACGGAGGGCAGCTGTTTGTCTGTGGAGCAGGAAACCGACCTAAACGAGAGGCCAACGGGTTCAGAAGGTGTCGGATTAACGGGACGGACTCTGAAGGCAGCTTTGGTGGAGTTCAAACTGCATCACCTGCCTCCAGGTGACCAGGTGACCCTCCCAGGTCCTGCAGCCACCGTCCCAGTTCAAACACCAGAACGTCCTGGTGTCAGTCGGGTCCCAACGCCACGATTCACAGCCCCGACGCAGCCACAGGCGTCATATTTCATTTAACTGTGTTACTGAGGGCTGCTGATGAGACATTAAGGCGACCAGGTCTGAGATTTACAGCCGTATTTTCAGTTAAAGGTGAAAAACGTCACATTTTTTAGATTTAAAATGTGATATTTCCTTCTGTTTGGTGCCACTGTGGGTGTATCTTTACATGAAAACATCTATTTTTTTAGCTTAAAATATCATATTTTACTGTATTTTATGTAACTGAGGATGTATTTTTACATTAAGATGTTCAGGTTTATAATTTACAGCTATTATTCAGTGGAAGGAGGAAATAAACATGTAAATTAAGATGATTTACAGGTTGAAAACAGTGACACATGCATTAAAAGTGTATTTTGTTGTATTTAAAATGGAATATTTTATTGTATTTTGAGTCATTGTGGCTGCATATTTACATTAGGGTGTCCAGATCCATCATTCAAAGGTAAATTGCAGTAAAAGGTTGATTAAATATGGGTTTTTTTTTGGCTAAAATATGATTTATTTAAATGTACTTTGTGTTATTGTGGCTGTATTTTGACACCAAGGTGTGCAGATCTGTTGTTTACAGTCATAACACAGTGAAAGGTGCAGTGTACATGTGTTTTATTGAGGTTAAAACATGATATTTTTTCTGTTTTGTGTCATTTAAGGTGGATTTTTTTTTACATTAAGGTGTCCAGGCCCATGATTAACAGCTATATTACAGTAAAAAGTGTAGTAAATGTGCAGATTTTGAGTTTAAATGATTATATTTTTGTCTGTTTTGTGACACTATGCATGTATTTTTTACTTTAAGCTACCCACCTCCATGACTTCCAGCTATATTTTCATGTAAACATGCATATTTTTATTTTATATTATGACATTTTCGTCCATTTTCTGTCACTATGGATGTATTTTTTCACTCTAAGGTGTCCAGGTCCATCATTTACAGCTATATTTTCATGTAAACATACACATTTTGAGTTTAGAACATGACTTTTCTTCTGTTTTGTGTGACTTTGGGTGGATTTTTTTTACATTAAGGTGTCCAGGTCCATGACTTACAGCTATATTACAGTAAAGGTGTAGATTTTAAGTTTAAAACACGATATTTTTCTCCATTTTCTGTCACTGTGGATGTATTTTTTTACATTAAGCTGTCCAGGTCCATGACTTACAGCTATATTTTCAGGTAAACGTGTAGATTTTTAGTTTTAAACCTGACAGTTTTGTCTATCTTGTGTCACTGTGGATGTATTTTTACATTGGCTCCGTGATTTACAGCTATTAATTCAGTGAAAGGTGTGGTAAACGTGCATATTTTGATTTTAAATGATGATAAATCCGTCTGTTTTCTGTCACTGTGGATGTATTTTTCACATTAAGCTACCCAGATCCATGATTTTTTGGCTGTATTTTCATGTAAACATGCATATTTTTGATTTTAAATGATGATATTTCTGTCTATTTTGTCACTGTGGATGTATTTTTCACATTAAGCTAAGTAGATCCATGATTTTTTGACTGTATTTTCACGTAAACATGCATATTTTTGATTTTAAATGATGATATTTGTGTCTATTTTGTCACTGTGGATGTATTTTTCACATTAAGCTATGCAGATCCATGATTTCCAGATATATTTTCATGTAAACATTTTGATTTTCAGTTTAAAACATGGTATTTTTTTCTGTTTTCTGTCACTGTGGATGTATTTTTCACATTTAGCTACCCAGATCCATGATTTTTTGGCTGTATTTTCATGTAAACGTGCATATTTTTGATTTTAAATGATGATATTTCGGTCCATTCTCCGTCACTGTGGATGTATTTGCACTTGACGTTGTCCGTGGAGCCAACAGCCAGTTTCAGCTCGGTGATTCATAACCTCCCCCTTCGCCTGTAGGTGCCTGAACCCAGTGACCCTGACGTGAAACACGCAGCGGTAAGGCAGCATCTAATGACACACACACACACACACACACACACACACACACACCATCATCATCATCATCATCTGTCACACACTCATCACATACATGCTTTCTCTGAGAGCGGCTGGTATTTTTAGAGGAGAAGCGTCCTTCTCTCGTAAAGCTGGGGGCCTCACGGAGCTTCGTATGTTGCAGTCGCACACGCAGAGCTGCTCCCATCCCCCGCCACTCAACATACAACTTACACATGAACCCACTGACCCACTCTCCTCAGAGCACACGGCAACAACCCGTGTCCTCGTTTGACTGACAATACCTGTCTTTGAGAGTCGGAGCTATGTGGAGCTGCTGGGTGAACTCGGCTGCAGGTCGCAGGTGAGCCGCCCCCCCCCCCCCCTTATTGTCACAACACAATGTAAGTTAACCTTCAGGTAACCGTAAACCTGAGGGATGGGTTCCTGTTTGTGGTGATACGTAACTCTCGTAACAGCTCCTCCAACCCCCGCTGCATTCCTCTGCAGCACATGAACCCGATGAACCTGCTCCGAGTTCGCCGTGCTGGAGACCACCCCCATCATTTCCATCCTTCCATCCCCCCCGAATCCCTTCCCCCCACCTGGTTTCTCTGTTTGCTTCTCCCCCATCCTCCTCCCATTATCCTGCCTGGTATTGACATGCCTGAGAATCCATCGAGAAGCGAGCCTAAGCTGCAAAAAGCAGAGTTCAACTGGGTCAAAGTGCAGCCAGCAAGCCGGTGTGGAAACCAGAGCCTCCGTAGAGCTGGAGGAAAACGCAAATGTGTAACAGAGTCGGTCACAATGTGGAGCAGAGCTGCAACATGCATCACTTCAGCACCAGAATTACAAGACGACAATCTGACGGGAGGAAAGAAACGGCCACAAAGCGACACGAACGAGTCGCAAAACCCCACAAACGAGACACATAACGGCAAAAAATAAGACGAAACACCACAAACGAAACTCAAAATAACAAAAAATTAGACAAAACAACACAAACGAGACACAAAATGAGAAAAAAAAGAGAAAACAATGAGGCAAACAAGACACAAAACAGGAAGGACAGAAAACAAAACAATAAAATGAGACTAAATGGCACAAACATGACACATAGCAGCAAAAAATAAGACAAAACAACCCGAATGAGACACAAAACAACGCAAATGGAACACAAAATAACAACAAAATGAGACAAAATAGGACAAATGAGACACAAAACAACTAAAAACGAGACAAAACGGCACCATTAAGTCACAAAACAGGAAGAACAAGACACACACTGACACAAACAAGATGAAACAGAATCAGACACAATAAAGTGTAGAGCTGCAACATGCATCACTTCAGCACCAACATTACAAGACGACAATCTAACATGATGAAAAAAGCCACAAAGCGACACGAACGAGTCACAAAATGAGAAAAAAATGAGGAAACAACAAAAACATGACACATAGCAGCAAAAAATAAGACAAAACAACCCGAATGAGACACAAAACAACACAAAACAATTAAAAAATGAGACGAAACAACACAAACAAGACACAAAATAACAAAAAACGAGACAAAACGGCACCATTAAGTCACAAAACAGGAAAAACAAGACATAAAATGACAGAAACAAGATGAAATAGAATCAGACACAATAAGGTGTAGAGCTGCAACATGCATCACTTCAGCACCAACATTACAAGACGACAACTGAACAAAAACAGCCACAAAGCGACACAAACGAAAACGCGTCACAATATCACACAAGCAAAACACACAACGACCAAAAAATGAGAGAAAACGAGACGAAACGAGACACAAAACAACAAAAACAAGACGCAAAACAACGCAAACGAAATAAATAATAAAAAATGAGACAAAGCAACACAAACATGACACAACACAGCAAAAGATAAGACAAAACAACAAAAAATGAGACACAAAACAACAAAAAACAAGACAAAAAACAACGCAAACAAAACACAAAGTAACAAAAAACGAGACATAACAACAAATACGAAACACAAAACACAAACAAAACAAAAAATGAGACGAAACAATACAAATGAGACACAAAACAACACAAACGGAACACAAAATAATAATAAAATGAGACAAAACAACACAAACATGACAAATAAAATTAAAAAAATAAGACAAAACAACCTGAATGATACACAAAACACCACAAACGGAACCCAAAATAATAAAAAAATGAAACGAAACAACACAAACGAGACACAAAACAACAAAAAATGACAAAACAACACAAACAAAGCACAAAATAATTAAAAAAATGAGACAAAACGGCACAAACATGACAAACAACAGCAAAAAATAAGACACAAAACAACACAAATGGAACACAAAACAACAAAAATGAGACAAAATGGCACCATTAAGTCAGAAAACAGGATAAACAACACATAAAATGACTCAAACAAGAAGAAACCGAATCAGACACAGTAAGGTGTAGAGCTGCAACATGGATCACTTCAGCATCAACATTACAAGACGACAATCTGACACGAGGAAAAACAGCCACAAAACAACACAAACGAGACACATAACAACAAAAACACAACCCAGACTGTGAACTAGAGGTTTCATATGTCAATAATAATCATTTTCAGTCCTTCTGTTGCCTGGAAACTTCAAAATAAAACCCTCGTGAATCAAATCAAGGCCTTTCAGTGCATCATAACCACTGGAACGTCCACAACAGTCGATGATCCGTCTAATGTTCTTGTTTATGTCCGGAAACTAAACTGTAAATGTGAGTTACGCTGGAGAATTTACACATCAAATGAAGAAATGACCTGTTTCCCAGTGATCTTGTAGCCTGTAACGTATAAAATAAAACCCTTTTGAATAGATTTGGGTCATTTGTGATGCATCACAGCCACTGCAACGTCTACACAAACACGTTAGAGCTGTTTTTCCAACTTTATTCACGAGACGGAGAGTTTGTTTGCATGCAGGCTGCACATGAGCACAGCGACATGACAGAACTGGTTGCGAAAAAGAACAAAAAAACCCACATTTCGGCTCCAGAGGGGACGACGTCGACCAAAAACAGGCTTTCTGCTAGCGGAGTCTGCTGCCGCTAATCCCCCTGCAAGGTCGGATGCCTTTTCCAGAGTTAGACCACGTGAGGAAGGCTCCAAACAGCTCCTCCAGAACGTATGTTTTCATATTTTTCAATGCAGATTCACTCCCCCGATCATTCTACAGGGATTCAATCATGACAACTCCTCAGTATGATGCTGCAGAAAAACAAAACATCTGTGTTCTCCACCATCAAGCGGCTCTATTAATAATGTTTCTGCCTCTGTGTCGTGGCTGCAATCACTTTTTGGCAAGCTGGAGAGGTTCTACAAACCGATCTCAGCTGGGAAAACCATCACAAACCACCGTGATGTCGGGTTTTTTTTCAGGCTCAACACGCCTCAAATGATTCACAGATGTCGGAGCTCGTGTCCTCAGCTGACGCGTCGGCTGGCAGATTTGCGGCGAGAGCTTGATTACGGCGCATCGAGACGTATCGGGTATCGTTTGGATCATATCTGGGCGGCGACGGGAGACATTCGTCAAAATGCCTGAGCAGGAACGACGAGAGGCCGCGACGTGAAACCCCATCGGCCTGGGGGGAAAACAGAGGCCCTTAAGAGAGACTAAACTGTAAACTGTCGGCGGAGGCTGACGGGCGGATCACGTTTCACCTGGAAACCAGGACAGCTGGGAGGAATTAAGACACTGCTGCTCCGTCCTCGCTGCACCTGTCTGATGTGTCGTTATTACCGCATGTTGATCTGAAGTCATCTACAGGAAGAAACACGCAGCAGGTTGTGTGTCTGGTTGTGTAGCTGCTGGTTTAAAGCAGCATTTGGTTTATAGCTCCAGTTAAAGCCCACATCCTGGCAAATTTGTAGTGGATTTTTATTGAATCAACAGGTTTCTTCTGGCTGGAAATGACATAAAAAGAGATGCTAATGATGGATTTGTACTATTTTTGGGTTTTATTTTGGATTTTTAGTCAGTAATCAGGGTCTTTATCTTGAACCACATCAGTCCACCAGTAGTTCTAGTGTCTATCAGTCCTCCTGCAGGTCTCCACTGGGGTTTAGTTCCTCTCAGGCTACGTTCAGACTGCAGGTCTTAGTGCTCAATTCGGATTTTTTTGCGAGTTCGTTCTCATTTCCAGTTAAATGCGACTCCTATGTGATCTCCTGTGTGAACTTCATGCGACCCAAAAGTGTACCAGATGCGCAGAAGCAGTTCTATCGGCCGAACGCTGGGCTCGTCTCCCAAAATGCGGTCCAGCTCTTCGTAAAGTGGACCGGCAACACGTCCACGGCCGCTTCGTTTGTTTGAGTCTTTAGCCTCCTTATATTGGGCTCGGAGGCTCTTTGTTTTTCTTTGGACCGTTTATCCCCACTGCTCGGCCATTTCTTTGGAAACGTTTTCAAAAACCGCCCGGTTCCGATAAGACCCCTCGAGTCTGTCCTGAATAGAGCTGTCCCCCCAGATATTAATCAACTCAGAAACCTCCACTGACTGGACTCCACATTATCGTCCACCATGGTTGTTGTTTTTGTTCCTATTTGAACACAGAATAGAGAATATCAGTGACGTGTAGGTCGGATAAATGCGACCTGGACGTTCAGACAGAAGTCGCATGGCAACAGATCAGATACGTATCGGATTCAGGACCACATGTCCAAGTGTCCTGGGTCACATTTGAAAAACTGTCATGAAAAGATCAGATCCAGGTCGCATAGGGGGCAGAAAAATCAGGTTTGGGTCACTTTAGCCTGCAGTCTGAACGGAGCCTAAGTGTTTATCTAAAGTTCTCAATAAATTTCTACTTGATCATCAGGTTTCTTTCGGTTAAAAATGATATAAACAAGTGATAAAAGACAGTAAGACTAGACTGTTTCTATGCCATGTCCCTTATTAGTCATACTAAGTCTTCATCTCCCTCCACATCAGTCCATCAGTACTTCTAGTGTCTATCAGTCTTCCTGCAGGTCTCCACTGGGGTTTAGTTCCTCCAAGGTTCCATCTCCAGCTCTTTGAAGGCTTCCTCTCCATCGCTCTGCTCTTCAGCTCCTCCACAGACCCTGGATGGATTCAGGTCTGGACTCTGGCTGGGCCGCTCCAACATCTTCTCATTGTTTCCTCTCCACCATTTCTTCTCCACCTTGGCTCCATGTTTCTCATCGTTGTCTTGTTGGAAGCTACAATGCTGCCCAAGGAGCAGTTCTTCTGCAGACTGACTGATGTTTTCCTCCACAGTCTGAATGTTTCCTCGTTTACTTCAGACATGACTTCTCATTGGGAAGAACTTGACTGTCGTTGACGGTTGGTAGTCAACAAAGCTGGTCAACAACAACCGGCATCCACTCCACGAACACTCCACCCCCCAGAAGCAGCTCAGCTCCAGGAGTAGTTTCTTGGAATCAACTGAGGACCTTGAAGCCACACCAACCGATGCCAGAATCAACCTATGGTATAACCAGTGGAACAGTTACGGCAGCCAGTCAACCCAGAGGCATCACTCCTACACGAACAACCTTGGGCTGTCTGGAAGGCACTGAACCATCTGTTGGTTGGTGAAGGACGCTGTAAGGTGTCCATAAAGAAGTGGAAAACGTCAACCACTGATGCTTGTGTGTGAGGTGAGCCCCAGACCATGGAACATCTCATGGGAAGTGCTCCACAATGTACTGGAGATGACCTAGCCATACCTAATGCTGCTGCAATCACCTGTGCCTACTACTGGAAGGACGTGATATAGAAGACGGACGGACACGAGGAAGAAGACTTGAACTACTACTACCATCTTGGAGAAGTGGAGTCCTCCTTGGTCTGATCCATGGAGACCAGCCTTGTTCTTCTGATGGACATGTTGCTACCAGAACTGCTCACATTCATCAGGATGCTCTTGGTGCTGGTCCTTGGATTGTTCTTGGCCTCTACCATTGTTCCAGTGCAGGGCTCACGTCTGTCTTCCCAGCAGCCCTTTGACATGTTTCTCAGTGAGGAACTCCTTGGACTTCTTCATGATGCTTCAAACTGTGGACCGTGAAAACACTTGGATGTGACTTTATAGCCTTTAAACGTCTTGTGAGCAGCAACAATGTGAAACTGGAGGTCCTCAATGAGCTGTTTGGTTTCAGTCATGACTACTAACTGACTAGATAACTACTGCATCAGCTGTTCCACCTTTATAGTGCATTAGAACGCTCTGGAATCGTTTGGAATGATACAGAAGCTTCAGAATTGATGATCAACAATGTTTTACCATCTTCTATGACTGCTCTCTCTCCTCGTGAGACTGTCGGACTGATGGATTCGGCACTTTCATAACAGTCTCTTGTCAGATGTGGAGAATTAAAGCGGGTTCATTCATTACAGTGACTGCAGCTCAGAAGAAAACCTTTACGTTAATATTAAATTCAGCAGTAAATCACTGTGGGCGAGTCGTCACTGCAGAGATGGATGTTTTATTCAGCGCTCCGGAGACATGTGTGCAGCCGTATAAACAGCAGCGCTTCACATGTCTGAGAGATGCTCTGCCGCTAGATTTGTGAATGAAACCAGCCGACACGCCCCCTGCGTGGAGCCAGCCAATGGGGGGGTTGCAGATATCTTAGCCCCGCCCCTCCGTGGAGCTGGGATCGGCCAATGGGAGGCCGGTGAGGGTTGCTGCTGTTGCATAATTTGGCCGAGGCGCTTCACGTTGGAGCTGTCCGGTACACAGTGTGAAAAGGAGGAGGCAGACGGAGGAGGTGGACTGAAACGGTCCATCAGAGCCAGGGATGTGAGTTCATGTCAGAAATATTCATCGGCGGTCAAATGATTCGCCGTCAGCAGCCTGCGGGACGGGAAAACTCCAGCAGAAATGTACAATAAAGCGCTGAAAAAGACAGAAAATCCTGCCAGAGGTGATAAAAATATGAGCCTACATGTTGTTTTTTAAATATTAGAATAATCCTGATCATTTATAATGCAGCTGGTGAGGAATGAACAACCATAATAGGTGCAATTTTGATTAATTTAACTAATCAGAATAGCAAAACCATCCATCTAGGTGTGCACGCTGCAGTAAGTGATGTAACCTTTGCAGTTTTATTCTAATGTTTTATCCTTGACTCCTCGGTGTGATGTAACCTGGATCAAAAAAGACTCTCGGCTGCTGCGAGGTTTTAAAGAGAAACGCGCCCCGAAACACCGTTTAACACCAGATCCCACCTTCGAAAGACTTTTCATTCGTGATGTAATGCGGCGGCAGTTTGACAGTGAAGTCGCGTCGCTTGGGCTCAGTTTGTTTTTGTCCTTTTAATTCTTAATTTGCATCAAACTGGCTGCTGCTGCTCCACTGTCCACCAGCTTTGCAGCAGCTCCAGGATTGCACCCGGTCTCTCCTGTAAAAAAAAAAAAAAAAATCTCACTTCAGGGTGGATTTTTCTGCTTGTGGAGTCAAAAACGAGTCACGTGGAGAGGGCTCCACCTAGTGCCCACACCGGACAAGTCTTCTGTTAAAGTTCTGTACATTTACGTAACCTCGTTTTAAACAGGATCGACTGTACATCTAAAACACAGGATAAAAACATAACTCACAGCCAGACTTTGTCAAACTGCAAAAATCGCACGGGATGATGCAAGTTAATGCAATCTGAATGGGATTTAGATAAATTTAAAACACATGTAACTGTGCATTTGAACTTACTGACAGCAGAAGATGAAATAACAGTGATGTTTTGAATAAATCATGCATTTTTCCAGATTTTCTTGTGTAAAAAATGCCTGCAGCCTCCACATAAGACCAAGAAAAATAAGAAAAAAAGCTCACATGTTCATCTCGACCATCTCTGATTTGCTTGGAACTTTTTTTTTAAATCATAAACAACGGATAGCATGGACCAGCAGTGCCAGGTCAAAGATTCAAGGGCTTTTCGGCTGAACTGCAGGCAGTGTTTACACACAGCAGAGAGGGGACGAGTGCAAAAGCAAATTAAAGGTATACATTTTAGAATATCTGTAAAAACATGAAACAATCATGAGATGTTAGACGGTCCTGTAACTACCGTATTATCCGGATTATAAGTCGCTCCGGAGTGTAAGTGGCATCAGTCAAAAAATGCATCAAGAAGAGGGAAAAAAACATATATAAGTCATATTTTACTACTGGCAGTTTGTTTGTGTTCAGTCTTTCTCAGTTGGCTTTAATGTTTCAGTTCATTTTTTCAGTGGTACAGGAGCAGCATATAGTTGTCACAAGCCTAGAGCGCCCTCTAGTGGCTGTAGACACTAATGTTTACTCCTTGGTTTATGTCAGTCAGTGGGAATTAACATTTAAAAGGAAGTTAAATTATATATATTTTGATGTATAAATCGCACCTGACTATAAGTCGCAGGACCAGCCAAACTATGAAAAAAAGTGTGACTTATAGTCCGGGAAATACGGTAATCATGTGCGACCTCCAGTTCTAAATCTAAGCTTAACTGGGATATTTCACTTCACTATAAATCACTTTATTTTAAATATCATTTTAAAATTTGCCAAAAATAAAATGTTCACCCTGATCAGATTCTGTACTTAAAAAAAAAATCTGAGCTCTTCGGCCCAGCTGTGAAGCCGATAGTCATGAGACAAAAATTCACGAATCTTCAGGTGAACTGCAGGCAGTGTTTACACCGAGGAGAGAAAACACAACTATGGAAACTAATTAAAAAGGTAAATAGTAAAATATCTTTAGTATGTAGAGTCATACATATATATATATATTTTACACTTCTGGTAACACTGGTGGGATCTTGGAAAAATGTTGGATGTGCTGATTCAAGGTTTTTCCCCCATTTTGGAAAATTAAAAATCCAAAAAATGAAAGTTTGTCTTTTCTTTTTGTTTATTTATCAGTCCCTCCAGGATTTCGCAGGCGTTTTTCAAGATTGTTGCTCCTAAAATGCCTGAATTTGCGGCAGCTTTTCTAAAAAATTGCGATGTAAGTTGCGATGTTTTAAGCGTATTTGTTGCGATAAAATTGCAGGAGATGGTAAAAAATTGTCCAAAAGTTGTATTTTTTTTTCTTTTTGTATGATTCATTAAAAATGTTGAAAGTTTAAAAAGTTAATTTCACATCTTGGCACACGCGTGTTCACACACACACGCTCACAGCTCGTCACGTCAGTTAATGAATCTAACTGACCTTCATTGTTTCAGTGCTGCCACAGATCTGGATGCAGCAGCTTCATCACGGTGGTTTGTCTGGTCTGTGGTCCGCTGGTTTCACCCATTCTCCTGATATGTTTACGGTAGAAAAGTGTTTGTCAGTGGATGGTTTTGGTTTGTGTTCCACCTCAATATTCCACGGGGTGAAAACAGTTTAGCTCCACTTTGGTGAAGAACATCAGGGAATTGTTTTGCAGTAGTTTTTGTTGCATACGTATCTGTATCTTCAAACCATAAACAAGGAAGTGAATCCGGTGGCGTACGTGCATTACTGGGGACTGCTGTGATTGGTGGAACTCACGGGAGGCGGGACAAAATTGCGGAAAAGTGGCGGTGATTGGACGAAATTGCAAGGTTGCGCAGAATTCATGGAGATTGGTTGAATTTGCGTTAATTGTTGCGATCGCAGCATCGCGAATTCCTGGAGGGACTGATTTAAGACCTTCTAACGATGCTGAGCTGCACAGAAGACATTTCTGAGTTCTCCCTCCTTCTAGTAATGGTTCCACAGAGGTGCAGGACTTTATACTGCAGTGAAAAATGAACCCACAGTGGGGAAAAATGCGACATTAGCAAAAAGCACCCAGGAACTACTTTGGGTTCAGAGGGTTGAACGTTGTATGGTTCTGCTAGAAGTGATTTTTCCTCAACACGTTCGAACACATGACATTTAGTGATTTGTAGCATCACGTTGAGTAATAAGTGCAACAAAACTCCACACGTAAAACATGCTAAGGAAGTAGAATAAAAAATGAAGCGCACTTACAGACTCCTAATTCATGACCCTCATGCAGGGTTAGATTCAAGCTCTCCGGCGTTTTACGCTCAAACTGGAAGCACCAGGCTTCATCACACTTAACGCTCTTCCAGCCGTCGTCATCTTCCGTTTGTCGTCCATCAGTGGTACGGCTGGATCTGGTGTAGCAGGGCCACCTACAAGAAGAAAAACATGATTACAACCTCTAAACAACCGGTTAATTGGCTACTTCTATACAACATAATCAACTATAAAGCAGCAGTATGTATATAAATGTACAGAAGCAATATGTAGTGTTGTAATTATAGATATAGTAATAGTTAGAGCTTATCATGTTAGACCTGCAGAGTCGATATGTAGGACATTTGTATGCAAAACATCAGGATAAAACTAGCAGAATTAATATTAACACAATAAAATAAAATACAAAAAAGCAGAAAAATGGGATTGCAACTTGTAAGATTAATTTCTAAAAGATAAATAAGTGTATATGCACACACACACACACACACTGGAGTAGATTACATTAGATTCAACAGAGTACAATTACTAACACAACCAAATGCAGTTTAGCATCTAACCAGAGGGGCAAAAGCAGCCGCAAAGTGCAATATATACAGATATACAGTACGTCACAGTATAAACAGAATAAAGAGTGTGGATAAAGAGGTGTGAGCACACTAATGTGAATATATGAATGTGATTTTCTAAACTTACAAGTAGGGAAAACTAATGGTATGAGCAGTACGAATAGCGGAGACAGTATAAACTCTATAAACAGTAAGAAAGTAAGTTTAACCTTTCAGTTTAAACTGATTGTGAAGCATGCTAACATATACCTGTGTGGCTTAGTTTGTGTAATTATCTAAAGGTAAAGTTTACCTTTTTAGCAGAACAACCAGAGCACCACCAGAGACTTCCTGTTCCAAATCCTTCACTATAAAACGCACACAAACCCTGTTGTTGTTCTCTGCCATTTAAATAGATCTGGGGTTGCAATACGTGACACTGGATAGTAGGCCAAATTAAGCCGAAACAAGTTAAATGACATTTCGAGGAGTTTGTCTAATTTCAGGGGGAAAAAAATCCATGTTCAGATGTCTAAATTCTTCACAATAAAACCAAAACCCTAAAATAATAATAATAAAAAAAAACCAAGGGTAAGAGGAAAGATAAGTCTGAAAATTAAAGCAAGACTATTTATATTTTATTTATAATTTATTTTTGCATTTTTATTTTGTTTTTTAAAAAGAATTTTAAAAAATTGAGCACACAAGACAGCTAATAAGAAAGAGAGCTACAGGATGAACAGGGAGCGGAAGCAGCGGCACATAAACTGCATTAATGAGATTATTATTAGATTATTTTCTGAGTTAAAGAGTCGTTTTGAACCATGTGGACGTTAAAAACTCCTCCGACCCTCCGACGTTGGTCTGTTCTGTCTTGTTCCTGCCCGGGAGGACTTAGCCTTGACGGTGAAGCTAGCAGCTAGCTAGCTAACAACTAGCTAGCGGACGGTGAACTACTTGCAATGCTAGCTGGCAGCTTCGACGTTCATTGAAAACAAACGACGTTTTTCTCCACTCCAGAAACGTTAAAAACACTCTGTAAAGCTGTACACACCAACTAAAATGACTGAACTCGGTCCGCTTTAACTTCTCGTCGGTGTCCGTTGCTTTCTTCTGCCGCTGCAGGTCCACGGAGGCTTTGGTCCACCGTGTTCGTGTTTTAGCAGTCCGTAGAGCACCGGAGTGGATCCTCCGTGGATAACTGGTCCATTACTGTGCTTCACTGGTATCACTGGCTGTTTCTTGCCAAATGCTCAAGTTAACGGCCAGTAAGCAAATAAAACAATAATTTTAGGCCTAATTTATTAATTTTAAACATACCAGTAATACATGAACTTATTAATAATATGCTAATTTTGAAAGATTTAAATAAAAATCTATTTCTATTACTTCAACAACACAGGACACAGACACATTTTAACAAGCAGTGAATAAATGCAATAAATAAATAATGAATAAATGTCCATTAACTCGCAGTATGAACGTTTTACAATAAGCTTTATTTGAAAGCATCTAACTGCTCTGCTGAAGCCGTTGAACTCCGAATGTACCGTCAGTTGGTTCTAACGTTTTAGCTGAGTCACGTCCGTGGACCTCAGAATATAGAGACTCAACTACCACTCAAGTAAGGAGGATTTGATTTATGTAAAGAATATCAATCAGTAAAATAATTATAATAACAATTATAATAATAATAATTCACTGTTTTAAAGCGACTTCAGTTTAACGGAAGCTTGGCAAACGTTAGCTTAAACTAACTAACGGTTGTAGCTTACGTTAGCAAAAACAGTCGCTAGCTTTAGAAACACTCGCTAACTTAAATTAGCAAGCGTTTGAAGCTAACGTTAGCTACAAATTATCTTAAACTAGCTAGCGTTTGAAGTTAACGTTAACTACAAACTATCTTAATGTAAAGCTAACGGTAACTACAAACGCTAGCTTGGGGGGGATATTTTGAAAATACCTGATTAATCTGTGAAGCTGTTGATAGATTCATCAATAGCGAAATAGTCATTAGAAGCTGCCCTACAACTATGCAATAGCTGTTTTTTTGTTCAGCAAGACTATTTATATTTTATTTATATTTTATTTTGCATTTTTATTTTGTTTTAAAAGAAGAATTTTTAAAAATGAGCGCACAAGACAGCTAATGAGAAAAACAGCTACAGAATGAACAGGGAGAGGGAGCGGCGGGACATAAACTACATTAATGAGATTATTATTAGATTATTTTCTGAGTTAAAGAGTCGTTTAGAACCATGTGGACGTTAAAAACTCCTCCGACCCTCTGACGTTGGTCTGTTCTCTCTTGTTCCTGCCCGGGAGGACTTAGCCTTGATGGTGGAGCTAGCAGGTAGCTAGCTAGCAACTAGCTAGCGGACGGTGAGCTACGTGCTAATGCTAGCTGGCAGCCTCAACGTCCGTTGAAAACAAAAGACGTTTTTCTCCGCTCCAGAAACGTTAAGAAAACTCCGTAAATATGTACACACCGACTAAAACAATCAGGAAGGACTCCAAGGGTGAATTTAACTATTTCACCGTTTAAAAATGTACATTCACAGAGCAGCAGCTGTACTGGTTTATTATCTTTCACAACAGCAAACAGTCTCCATGTTATAATATAATGTAATTTAAAATATAATGTAATTTAAAAGCACAGTTTAAAACATATCACAAACTCACCTCCTCAGTGTTTCTGATCTTAGTCCGCCTTAACTTCTAGTCGGTGTCAGTTGCTTCCTTCTGCCGTTGGAGGTCCACCGTGTCCATGTTTTAACGGTCTGTAGAGCACCGGAGTGGATCCTCCGTGGGTAACTGGTCCATTACTGTGCTTCACTGCTGGCTTGTTTTAAACAAAATGGCGGCGAAATCTCCGTGTTCAGTGTCCAGCACCCGTCAAGACAACTGGAATAAAAGACACTAAGCTACACTAAGCACTAAGGTGTGCTTAGTGTAGCTTATATATAAGCTACACTAAGGTGTGCTTAGTGTAGCTTATATATATATATATATATATATATATATATATATATATATGTGTGTATATATATATATATATATATATACAAGTCGCCCTGGTTGCTAGGTAACGTCATCAAAGGCATCAGAACGTGACGTCATCACATAGCAGTCACATTCAGAGGCAAGTCTATGATGTCACTGATGATGTCACATTCCAGGGAGAAAGTTTTTAATACTGACTAAATCGGACATGGCCATTACAGGACTCAAGGACTGTGGGAAAATATCAACTTGATAATTCTGCGAAGATTTCACTTGCGATATATATTTTTTTCATTTCAGTTAATAGCTATCATTAATCTGTTGAAATGCCATCAAACATAAATGATGAGAAACTCCGATCAGCGCTGAAACCAGACACTGTTCTCCCCGGGAAGTCAACCTCATATTATATCAAAGAGCTCCTGGGAGAGGGGGCCTACGGAACAGTGGCCAAGTGTGTTAGAGTTGACACTGAAGAGGTGGTAGCTCTTAAAATGATCCATCAAGACATCACCAGAGCAGGCAAACTAGAGGTTGAGGCCTTATCAAAACTCAGACAGTTTGATGCTGACAAGAACAATGTCATTAAGTTCATCGAGCATTTCGAACACGAGGGTCGGTTCTGTCTGACTTTTGAAATGCTTGATATCAGCCTCTATGACTTTTTGAGACAGAGACGTTTAAAGCCACTGCATGTTACTGAGATCAGAGTCATCGCTCAGCAGATGCTGGTGGCTCTTGAAGCATTAAAAAGCATTGGTCTGGCTCACGCTGACATCAAGCCAGACAACATAATGCTGGTAAATCATAGATTGCAGCCCTTTAAAGTCAAGCTAATTGACTTTGGCTGTGCTACTGAGGTGTCTAAACTGGCATCCAGAGACGTCATTCAAGCCATTGGTTACAGGGCTCCTGAGGTCATCCTGGGCCTCCCTCTGACTGAAGCTCTGGACATGTGGGCTCTTGGCACTGTCCTGGCCACAATGTTCCTTGGCAGACACCTGTATCCAGGTGAATCTGAATATGAACAATTAAGAATAATTGTGAAGATTCAAGGGCAACCCAAAGAGCATCTGTTAAAATCAGGACGTAAAGCGAGAGCGTTTTTTACAGAGTCCCTTGATTCCCCTGGTCAGGAGTGGAGGATGAAAACACCTGAGGAATATCAGCAGGACACTGGTAAGACAGTTAACAAGTGTTCAAGAACTTATGAAAGTCTCACCAGCCTCAATGACCTGATGAATAACAAACAATCTACAGATGCCACAGAGAAAGAAGACACCAAATCATTTATATGTCTCCTCAAGAGGATGCTGCATGTAGATCCAAAGAAAAGGATCATCCCCAGCAAAGGTCTTCATCACCCATTTATAACCATGCAGCACTTGTCTAGTGACACCTGTAACAAGGTTTCTGTGGCCAGAACATATGCTACGAGGACAGGAGGCCAGCCGAAGAAGGCACCAGCAAAGCCCTTATTTATTTCAAGTGTTCTAAGTTGGGAAGGAGCGTCCAGCTCGGAGAACTCCTGTCCAGCTGAGGAACAACCTGAAACAGCTGCCACATGTAAAGAAAACACTATGGAGTTACTGAGTGTCACATCCAGTGACATTGAAGGCTGGACAGAAGGTTCTGGCTTGAAGAACACATGTGGAACTGCTGAAAAAAGTACTGCTGTCGCTCAATGTCAACAAGACAAATTAACCACGGTAAGGGCACCATTGAAGAACCCATCTGGACCTGATGGGGAAACCAAGGGTAAACCAATAACAGCAGCCAGCGCAAACATCCCTAAAGACAGACCACCTCATAAAGCTGCTGTCACAAATATACAGTCGCCTACAAAAAATAACATACGAAAAAACAATCGAAAAACACAAGCAGAGCCCTCACATCTCGTGGAAGTAAAAACAAAAAAGAAATACTTCAGGAAGGCTCGAAAATTCTTCTCAAGGGTCTCTAAGTGGTTCGCTTGCTGTCAAGGAACTGATGATGATTGAAGACTTTCACCAGCGCTGCCACTATACAATAAGAAGATTCTCCAGGGGCATTTTTATATTTTAGAAAATTACTAATCATTTGGTTTAAAAGTTGAAAAAATGTTATTTCTGGCAAACTAGAGGCTGAGGCCTTATTAAAACTCAGACAGTTTGATGCTTCAAAAGACATCATTCAGGTCCTTGGTTACAGGGTTCCTGAGGTCCTCCTGGGCCCCCTGCTGGATCATGCTGCAGATAAAGACGTCCTGTAGATGTCCTCGCCACCATCCACCTTGGCAGACACCTCTGTCCAGGTGAGTCTGAAGATGAAGAAATAAGGATCTCTGTACAGATGCAAGGGCGACCTGACAATCATCTTTAATGTAGGATGAAAAGTGAGAGTTTTTCCACAGAGACTCCCCTCGTCCGGTGTGGAAGCTTGAAACACCAGATAAATATAGACAGGACACAGGGAAGACCATGGACCCCATAGAGAAAGAAGATACCAAATCCTCAGATGGATGTTGAGCCAGAAAGACGGATCATCCCCAGCTTAGCTCTCGGCCACTGTCACGAAAAAACAAAGAAGAACAGCCAGCCTTAGTGCTAACGTCCACCAAGATACCGGCTGGAGGAGGCAGCAGTGAAGCCCTTTGTGACCTCAAGCAAAGTTGGAAGTTGGAATGGAGCATCCAGCTTGGAGAGCTTCTGTCCAACAAACTGAAATAGCTGTCATAAGTCTAAAGAAAGACACAATGGAATTACTGGGAGAGGGGAGCTTTGGAACAGTGGCAAGTACGTAAAAGCCAACACTGACGAGGCAGTGGCGGCTGGCCTATAAAGGGCGCTAGGGAGCCGCCCCACCATTCATCACTCACCACTTTAGCTTAAATAAGATATAAAAATAATAAAAATGAAATAATAAAATACAAATATTTCGAAATAAATATATATCTATTTTAAGATGAGGAAAACAAATATTATATCGGTAATGACAATGAGTAAAGTTGTTTCGTTCATCGGCGTTGTCCGATTGGTGACGTATTTCTGTCCTGCGGCGCAAAATCTTTGCCCATAGACTCTCGTTAAAAGTTGTACATGCGCAGTAACTCCTCTTCAATACAAGACACAGGGCCAAGTTGGGGAGCTCCTTCCCTGCGCCCACAGCTGACGTAGCTGGATTATCTACAGACCACCACCCTCCTGCCATGGGTGGGGCTGACGTCGGGACATCGGCCCGAGTCACAGCCGTCTGTCATGAAGTGCGGCTGATTGACAGGTCGAGTAGCAGGAGTTGGAGACGATAGACAGAGAGGCAAGATGGAGAAAGAGACATTAAATAATTCAGTGAAGTCACTTAAATCAAAACCTTTGGAGAGGAGAACATTTCAGGAGAAGCTGCAGGTGAAAGAGCTCGGACCTGATCAGCCCAAAATCCTAATTAATCAGCAGTCCAAAGACAGAGGGGACAACACAGGACCTGGTTTAGCAGCAAGGCTAGGCTAACTGATGTAGCCAGGCTGATGCTTTATTCTGCTTTCCCTGCCTCCTTCTTCAAACATCAGGATCTGACCCAGCATGAATCAGGACAGGTAGGACTGATTAAAGCACTTCAGAAAAGGCAAAGAAGCATGAACAAACTAGGATCCACGACTGGACATGTTAGGAAGAATAAACATGTCATGTCAGCTTGATGAAGGCTACAGGATAGGGATCTATAAGCACAATGAGGAGGTTGAGGTTGGTTTCTGGGTTCTGTGGAAATAAATTTGGTTACTTTGAAAGCAGTTCTGTGACTGCAATTTTCCTTACTTTTTCTGACTTTGTGTAGATCTTAAATTCAAAATGGTCGTAAAAAGGTCTTTAAAAAGTCTTAAATTTGTTTAAACCTGCAGAAACCTGGTTTTTGGTATATGTCTGTTTTGGAGTTATAGCCCCCCCTGGAGAAAACTGCACCAGCCGCCACTGTGACGAGGTGGTAGCTCTTAAAATGATCCATCAAGACATCACCAGAGCAGGCAAACTAGAGGTTGAAGCCTGTCAAAACTCCGACAGTTTGATGCTGACAAGTGTTACGTCATTAAGTTCATTGAGCATTTCGAACATGAGGGTCGGTTCTGTCTGACTTTTGAAATGCTTGATATCAGCCTCTTTGACTTCTTGAGACAGAGACGTTTAAAGCCACTGCATGTGACTGAGATCAGAGTCATCGCTCAGCAGATGCTGGTGGCTCTTGAAGCATTGAAAAGCATTGGTCTGGCTCACGCTGACATCAAGCCAGACAACATAATGTTGGTAAATCATAGATTGCAGCCCTTTAAAGTCAAGCTAATTGACTTTGGCTGTGCTACTGAGGTGTCTAAACTGGCGTCCAGAGACGTCATTCAAGCCGTTGGTTACAGGGCTCCTGAGGTCATCCTGGGCCTCCCTCTGACTGAAGCTCTGGACATGTGGGCTCTTGGCCACAATGTTCCTTGGCAGACACCTGTATCCAGGTGAATCTGAATATGAGCAATTAAGAATAATTGTAAAGATTCAAGGGCAACCCAAAGAGCGTCTGTTAAAATCAGGACGTAAAGCGAGAGCGTTTTTTACAGAGTCCCTTGACTCCCCTGGTCAGGAATGGAGGATGAAAACACCTGAGGAATATCAGAAAGACACTGGTAAGACAGTCAACAAGTGTTCAAGAACTTATGACAGTCTCACCAGCCTCAATGACCTGATGAATAACAAACAATCTACAGATGCCACAGAGGAAGAAGACACCAAATCATTTATATGTCTCCTCAAGAGGATGCTGCATGTAGATCCAAAGAAAAGGATCATCCCCAGCAAAGGTCTTCATCACCCGTTTATAACCATGCAGCACTTGTCTAGTGACACCTGTAACAAGGTTTCTGTGGCAAAAACATATGCAACGAGGACAGGAGGCCAGCCGGAGAAGGCACCAGCAAAGCCCTTATTTATTTCAAGTGTTCTAAGTTGGGAAGGAGCGTCCAGCTCAGAGAGCTCCTGTCCAGCTGAGGAACAACCTGAAACAGCTGCCACATGTAAAGAAAACACTATGGAGTTACTGAGTGTAACATCCAGTGACATTGAAGGCTGGACAGAAGGTTCCGGCTTGAAGAACACATGTGGAAATGCTGAAAAAAGTACTGCTGTCGCTCAACGTCAACAAGACATAACCACGGTAAGGGCACCATTGAAGAACACATCTGGACCTGATGGGGAAACCAAGGCTAAACAACCAACAGCAGCCAGCCCAAGCATCCCTAAAGACAGACCACCTCATAAAGCTGCTGTCACAAATATACAGTCGCCTACAAAAAATAACATACGAAAAAACAATCGAAAAACACAAGCAGAGCCCTCAAATCTCGTGGACATAAAAACAAAAAAGAAATACTTCAGGAAGGCTCGAAAATTCTTCTCAAGGGTCTCTAAGTGGTTCACTTGCTGTCGAGGAACTGATGATGATTGAAGACTTTCACCAGCGCTGCCACTATACAATAAGAAGATTCTCCAGGGGCATTTTTATATGTTAGAAAATTACTAATCATTTGGTTTAAAAGTTGAAAAAATGTTATTTCTGGCAAACTAGAGGTTGAGGCCTTATCAAAACTCAGACAGTTTGATGCTGACAAGTGTAACGTCATTAAGTTCATCGAGCATTTCGAACACGAGGGTCGGTTCTGTCTGACTTTTGAAATGCTTGATATCAGCCTCTTTGACTTTTTGAGACAGAGACGTTTAAAGCCACTGCATGTGTCTGAGATCAGAGTCATCGCTCAGCAGATGCTGGTGATCTTTGTCACCTGTTTATAACCATGCAGCACTTGTCTAGTGACACCAGTAAGAAGGTTTCTGTGGCAAAAACATATGCAACGAGGACAGGAGGCCAGCCGGAGAAGGCACCAGCAAAGCCCTTAGTTATTTCAAGTGTTCTAAGTTGGGAAGGAGCGTCTAGCTCGGAGAACTCCTGTCCAGCTGAGGAACAACCTGAAACAGCTGCCACATGTAAAGAAAACACTATGGAGTTACTGAGTGTAACATCCAGTGACATTGAAGGCTGGACAGAAGGTTCCGGCTTGAAGAACACATGTGGAAATGCTGAAAAAAGTACTGCTGTCGCTCAACGTCAACAAGACAAATTAACCACGGTAAGGGCACCATTGGAGAACCCATCTGGACCTGATGGGGAAACCAAGGCTAAACAACCAACAGCATCCAGCCCAAACATCCCTAAAGACAGACCACCTCATAAAGCTGCTGCCGCAAATAGAAAATCGCCCACAAAACGTAACGTCCAGAAAACCAATCGAATCTAAGTAGTTCACTTGCTGTCGAGGAACTGATGATGATTGAAGACTTTCACCAACGCTGCCACTATACAATAAGAAGATTCTCCAGGGGCATTTTTATATTTTAGAAAATTACTAATTATGTGGTTTAAAAGTTGAAAAAATGTTATTTCTGGCAAACTAGAGGTTGAGGCCTTATCAAAACTCAGACAGTTTGATGCTGACAAGTGTAACGTCATTGAGTTCATTGAGCATTTCGAACACGAGGGTCGGTTCTGTCTGACTTTTGAAATGCTTGATATCAGCCTCTTTGACTTCTTGAGACAGAGACGTTTAAAGCCACTGCATGTTACTGAGATCAGAGTCATCGCTCAGCAGATGCTGGTGGCTCTTGAAGCATTGAAAAGCATTGGTCTGGCTCACGCTGACATCAAGCCAGACAACATAATGTTGGTAAATCATAGATTGCAGCCCTTTAAAGTCAAGCTAATTGACTTTGGCTGTGCTACTGAGGTGTCTAAACTGGCGTCCAGAGACGTCATTCAAGCCGTTGGTTACAGGGCTCCTGAGGTCATCCTGGGCCTCCCTCTGACTGAAGCTCTGGACATGTGGGCTCTTGGCCACAATGTTCCTTGGCAGACACCTGTATCCAGGTGAATCTGAATATGAGCAATTAAGAATAATTGTAAAGATTCAAGGGCAACCCAAAGAGCGTCTGTTAAAATCAGGACGTAAAGCGAGAGCGTTTTTTACAGAGTCCCTTGACTCCCCTGGTCAGGTGTGGAGGATGAAAACACCTGAGGAATATCAGAAAGACACTGGTAAGACAGTCAACAAGTGTTCAAGAACTTATGACAGTCTCACCAGCCTCAATGACCTGATGAATAACAAACAATCTACAGATGCCACAGAGGAAGAAGACACAAAATCATTTATATGTCTCCTCAAGAGGATGCTGCATGTAGATCCAAAGAAAAGGATCATCCCCAGCAAAGGTCTTCATCACCCGTTTATAACCATGCAGCACTTGTCTAGTGACACCAGTAAGAAGGTTTCTGTGGCAAAAACATATGCAACGAGGACAGGAGGCCAGCCGGAGAAGGCACCAGCAAAGCCCTTAGTTATTTCAAGTGTTCTAAGTTGGGAAGGAGCGTCCAGCTCGGAGAGCTCCTGTCCAGCTGAGGAACAACCTGAAACAGCTGCCACATGTAAAGAAGAAAACACTATGGAGTTACCGAGTGTAACATCCAGTGACATTGAAGGCTGGACAGAAAGTTCCGGCTTGAAGAACACATGTGGAAATGCTGAAAAAAGTACTGCTGTCGCTCAACGTCAACAAGACAAATTAACCACGGTAAGGGCACCATTGGAGAACACATCTGGACCTGATGGGGAAACCAAGGCTAAACAACCAACAGCAGCCAGCCCAAACATCCCTAAAGACAGACCACCTCATAAAGCTGCTGTCACAAATATACAGTCGCCTACAAAAAATAATATACGAAAAAACAATCAAAAAACACAAGCAGAGCCCTCACATCTCGTGGACATAAAAACAAAAAAGAAATACTTCAGGAAGGTTCGAAAATTCTTCTCAAGGGTCTCTCAGTGGTTCGCTTGCTGTTGAGGAACTGATGATGATTGAAGACTTTCACCAGCGCTGCCACTATACAATAAGAAGATTCTCCAGGGGCATTTCTAAACATATGCGTTTCAAGTACTGTGTCCACCCATTCTGTGGATGTGGGCTCTCGGCACTGTCCTGGCCATGGTGTTCATTGGCAGACACCTGTATCCAGGTGAGTCTGAATATGAGTCATTGAGGATAAATGTTAAGATGCAGGGGCAACTCAAAAAACATCTACTGAAAGCATGATGAAAAGCAAGAGTGTTTTTCCCAGAGTCCCATGACTCTCCTGGTCAGGCATAGAGGATAGAAACACCTGAGAAGTATCAACAGGACACAAGGGAAACGGTTACTAAGTGTTCTGCTGTTCATGAGGTTTTCACCAGCGTCAGTGACCTGCTGAAGACTCACAATCGATTCATGGACGCCACAGAGGAAGAAGACACCGAAGCATTTATGTGTCTCCTTAAGAGGATGCTGCACGTGGATCCAAAGAAAAGGATCATCTCCAGCAAAAGTCTTTACCACCGGTTGATAACGACGAAGCACTTGTCTAGTGACACCTGTAACAAGGTTTGGCCAGAACATATTCAACGGTGACAAGATGCCAGCTGGAGGAGGCAGCAGTGAAGCTCATCTCTCTGCTCTGCAGGACTGAGAGATACAGAAGATCATTCATCCCTACAGCCATTAGGCTTCATAACTGTCCAACCAATGGGAGATAAACTGCCAGACACCTGAATTTCCCTTCGGGGATTAATAAAGTATGTTGTATTCTATTCTGTTCTATTCTATTCTATTCTGGTCTGGCTCATATCTTTATATTAAAATTAATTATATTTTATGATAATTTTTTATGATAACTTTTATAATATATAATAGATTTTATAAATCATATATTTTTTACATATTTAGCTTTTTTAAAATGCATACAGAGAACACATTGGAGTGGATGATGCAGGCCTCTACATGCCCCACCATGTCCTCTCTCATCTCAAAGAACCTGGCGCTTATGTGAGAATTATGTTTTTTGATTTTTCAAGCACATTTAACACCATTCAGCCCATCGCACTCAGAGACAAGCTCCAAGAGATGGGAGAGGACCCGTCCTTTGTCTCCTGGATCACAGATTACCTCACAGAAAGGCCACCGTTTGTCAGGTTGGAGAACTGTGTCTCTGGGACAGTAATGAGCAACACGGGGTCTCCATAAGGGGCTGTTCTGGCTCCATTTCCTGTTCACAGGAACCTGTTCTTTTTCTGAAGGAGGCTCAGATCCTTGGACATCAGCAGAAAAATGCTGCAGATGTTTTATCAGTCTGTGGTGGCAAGTATGTTAATCTATGCTGCAGTGACATCTTATTTGTGCTTTCTATGCCACAGTGTGTTCAGTAGCGTCATCTTCTCAGCAGTGACACCTCAGCTCACCCCACATTTGTGCAGCCTTCTTGCAGCTTGAGAGACTCTGGTTACTACCGTCCTCTCTCTCCCCGGCACACACAGATGAGGGGAGGGTGTTGGTTCACTTACTGATTCTGATGGACGTGTGATGAATCATCAGCAGGATCGAGGACTCGTCTACGGTGGCTGGTGTGGAACCAGTTTGCCGTTTCTGCGACCTTTACAGTGCATGGGAGGGTCTGTTCCATCTGCAGGCTCTCCAGTGTGTCCTTCTCAGGTCCTTCACCACGGTCCTGTCACCTGTTTTCAGGTTGTATATGCCTCATTCACCTGTTTATGAACATCATAAACACAGAGAACAGGTTTTAAACAGTAATGCAGCATTTCATCTTCACTTTAACTGGTCTGTGGCTACAAACAGCTGCAACTGTGGATCCCTGCAGGAGGTGGTGGACATGTGGGCTCTCTGCAGCAGTTTGGCTATTTTATACCTTGGCAGACATTTATTCTTTTTTAAAAAAAATTTAGGATCCCCATTAGCTGCCCATTTAATGGCCACTAGTCTTCCTGGGGTCCTTTAAAATATTTCATTTCAAAAATATACAATAAAAATTGTGTAAAAATTCACAAAATTGCACAAATAACACAATACAATTAAATAGACATCTCTATCCAGGTGAGTCTGAGTATGAGGTATTGAGGGTAATTGTACAGATGCTAGGGTATCCTGAAGATCATCTGTTGAATGCAGGACAGAAAGCTAGAAGTTTTCCACAAAGACCGATGACTCCCCTTGTAGTTTTAAAATAATCTTATGTTAAACTGTGTTCCATATTACAAGCAGGTAAAATGGCTGGAGGAAAGAGAGAATCCACACAGCTCACTGTATTTCCAAGAATATTATTTAGGCATTTCTTTTTAAACAATAAAAGTCCTCATTGGGTTGTAGCAGCTTATTTTCACTCACCAGTGGTGTTTCCAGCATTTCCATACCATCACTGCAGCTCATTTCATCACTGTTGAAGCTTGACATGGAACCTCAGACCAGCACCTCTCTGCAAGCTGAAAGATGAAGAAAATCATGTTTTTGGAACAGGGGTGAAAAAATAAAATTACTGCATTTCATGGAAATAGTTCAGTGTCTCTGTTTTTGAAACATCTTGATCTAATGTAAATTCCAAGAACTTAAGATATTGAACAAAAAAACAACTATTGCATAGTTGTAGGGCTGCTTCTAATGACTATTTTGCTATGAATTAATCCATCAACAGCTTTACAGATTAATCAGTTATTTTAAATTATTTCTTTCCCTCCCAAAAGCAAAAGTTAAATGTAATTTTGACAAACGCTTGCTAGTAGAAACAGCTCAATTCATCTGCTTTTATACAGGTAATGCCACTTTAGCATTGCTGAAGAAGGGCTAGCTAACGTTAGCTACGAACGCTAGCTAGTTTAAAATAGAATTTGTAGTTAATGTTAGCAACAAGTGAAATAGTTTAACCAATAGTTTGTAGTTAATATTAGCTACGAACGCTAGCTAATTTAAGTTAGCTGGTGTTTCTAAAGCTAGCGATTGTTTTTGCTAACGTAAGCTACAACCGTTAGTTAGTTTAAGCTAACATTTGCCAAGCTGCCGTTAAACTGAAGTCGCTTTAAAACAGTGATTTATTAATATTATTATTATTTTACTGATTGATATTCTTAACATAAATCAAATCCGCCTTACTTGAGTGGTAGTTGAGTCTCTATATTCTGAGGTCCACGGACGTGACTCAGCTAAAACGTTAGAACCAACTGACGGTACATTCGGAGTTCAACGGCTTCAGCAGACCAGTTAAATGCTTTTAAATAAAGCTTATTGTAAAACGTTCATACTGCGAGTTAATGGACATTTATTCATTATTTATTTATTGCATTTATTCACTGTTTATTAAAATGTGTTTGTGTCCTGTGTTGTTGAAGTAATAGAAATAGATTTTTATTTAAATCTTTCAAAATTAGCATATTATTAATAAGTTCATGTATTACTGGTATGTTTAAAATTAATAAATCTAAAATTATTGTTTTATTTGCTTACTGGTCTATAACTTGAACATTTGGCAAGAAACAGCCAGTGATACCAGTGAAGCACAGTAATGGACCAGTTATCCACGGAGGATCCACTCCGGTGCTCTACGGACCGTTAAAACACGAACACGGTGGACCAAAGCCTCCGTGGACCTCCAGCGGCAGAAGAAAGCAACGGACACCGACGAGAAGTTAAAGCAGACCGAGTTCAGAAACACTGAGGAGGTGAGTTTGTGATATGTTTTAAACTGTGCTTTTAAATTACATTATATTTTAAATTACATTATATGATAACATGGAGACTGTTTGCTGTTTTGAAAGATAATAAACCAGTACAGCTGCTGCTCTGTGAATGCCCATTTTTAAATGGTGAAATCGTTAAAATTCACCCCTGGAGTCCTTCCTGATTATTTTAGTTGGTGTGTACATATTTACGGAGTTTTCTTAACGTTTCTGGAGCGGAGAAAAACGTTGTTTGTTTTCAACAAACGTCGAGGCTGCCAGCTAGCATTAGCACGTAGCTCACCGTCCGCTAGCTAGTTGTTAGCTAGCTAGCTGCTAGCCTCACCGTCAAGGCTAAGTCCTCCCGGGCAGGAACAAGAGAGAACAGACCAACGTCGGAGGGTCGGAGGAGTTTTTAACGTCCACATGGTTCAAAACGACTCTTTAACTCAGAAAATAATCTAATAATAATCTCATTAATGCAGTTTATGTGCCGCCGCTCCCTCTCCCTGTTCATTGTGTAGCTCTTTTTCTTATTAGCTGTCTTGTGCGCTCATTTTTAAAAATTCTTCTTTTAAAACAAAATAAAAATGCAAAATAAAATATAAATAAAACATAAATAGTCTTGCTTTAATTTTCAGACTTATCTTTCCTTTTACCCTTGGCATAAATATATATTTTTTACATTAAGGTTTTGATTTTATTGTGAAGACTTTAGAGATCTGCACATGGATTTTTTTCTGAAAGTGACGTCACAACACCATTCAGGTCCTTGGTTCCAGGACTCCTGAAGTCATCCTGGGCCTCCCTCTGGACGAGGCTGTAGACATGTGGGCTCTCAGTAGCGTCCTGGCCACTTTTTACCTTTGCACTCTATCCAGGTAAGTCTGGATATGAGGAAATAAGGATCATTGTACAGATGCAGGGGAAACCTGAGAATTATTTGTTCAGTGCAGGAAGAGACGAGTTTAAAAGTCGTCTCAGATTTACTGGTATTTATTTACTGATTATGGGAGGTGCAATATTTGAAGCATTTCCCTTTCTGTGTTTTCTGTATTTTATTTAGATTTTCCTCTGAATGGCTAATAACGTTTTGAAGACTTATTAAAATGACATGATTAAATAACCCTTAATTTTTACTTTAATTTTCTATTTTTTTTTAACTTTTTCTGTGTATATATTATAGACTTTCATTGTTGCTATGAGCTGTACCATGTTTGTGAGAGTCCCACAAACAGGCTTATATCAAAGCACCACTTGATTTATATCAAGGGACCTTATTTCATAATGCAGCATGTATTTATTTCAAGACTTTATTTTAATTATTTGAGGGAACTTTATTTCATAATTACAAATTTATTTATTTCAGTGGACTTTTAGTTTATAATGGTGCATTTTTTTAAATTACAGGGAACTTTATTTCGTGACATTTATTTATTTCAAGACTGTATTTCATAATTACAGATTTATTTAAAAGGTCTTTTCATAATGACATATTTATCTCAAGGAACTCTATTTCGTAATGCAACATTTATTTATTTTAAAGGACTTTAATTCATAATTACATTTATTTCAAGACTTAATTTCATAGTTAAACAGGACCTTGGTGCTTACAGGCAGTGTGGAAGGTAAAAGTAAATTTCTTTTTCTTTTTGTTGTTGTGCTGAACATTTCCCTGGCATGTAATGAGCAGAATCCACTGAAATGTCGTCAGTATAAAGACAAGCTATCAGTCCTTCTCTTTCTCCCCTCATTTACTGTCAACTTTCTGTTGTCCACCTTTCAAAGAAAATTTACAGGTTTAAAATAAACTTATGTTAAACTGCGTTCCATATTACAAACAGGTAAAGTGGCTGGAAGAAAGAGAGAATCCACACAGCTCACTGTATTTTCTAAGAACATTATTTAGGCATTTTTTAACAATAAAAGTCCTAATTGGGTTGTAGCAGCTTGTTTTCACTCACCAGTGGTGTTTCCAGCATTTCCATACCATCACTGCAGCTCATTCCATCACTGTTGAAGCTTGACATGGAACCTCAGACCAGCACCTCTCTGCAAGCTGAAAGATGAAGAAAGTCATGTTTTTGGAACAGGGGTGAAAAAATAAAATTACTGCATTTCAATGAAATAGTTAGTTCAGTGTCTCTGTCTTTGAATCATCTTGATCTAATGTAAATTCCAGGAACTTAAGATATTGAACAAAAAAACAACTATTGCATAGTTGTAGGGCTGCTTCTAATGACTATTTTGCTATGAATTTATCCATCAACAGCTTTACGGATTAATTAGTTATTTCAAATTATTTCTTTCCTTCCCAAAAGCAAAAGTTAAATGTAATTTTGACAAACACTTGCTAGTAGAAACAGCTCAATTCATCTGCTTTTATACAGGTAATAGGTTCATTATTATTATTATTATTATTATTATTATTATTATTATTATTATTATTATTTTACTGATTGATATTCTTAACATAAATCAAATCCGCCTTACTTGAGTGGTAGCTGAGTCTCTATATTCTGAGGTCCACGGACGTGACTCAGCTAAAACGTTAGAACCAACTGACGGTACATTCAGAGTTCAACGGCTTCAGCAGAGCAGTTAGATTCTTTTAAATAAAGCATATTGTAAAATGTTCATACTGCGAGTTAATGGACATTTATTCATTATTTATTTATTGCATTTATTCACTGTTTATTAAAATGTGTCTGTGTCCTGTGTTGTTGAAGTAATAGAAATAGATTTTTATTAAAATCTTTCAAAATTAGCATATTATTAATAAGTTCATGTATTACTGGTATGTTTAAAATTAATAAATCTAAAATTATTGTTTTAATTGCTTACTGGTCTATAACTTGAGCATTTGGCAAGAAACGGCCAGTGATTCCAGTGAAGAACAGTAATGGACCAGTTATCCACGGAGGATCCACTCCGGTGCTCTACGGACCGTTAAAACACGAACACGGTGGACCAAAGCCTCCGTGGACCTCCAGCGGCAGAAGAAAGCAACAGACACCAACTAGAAGTTAAAGCAGACTGAGTTCAGAAACACTGAGGAGGTGAGTTTGTGATATGTTTTAAACTGTGCTTTTAAATTACATTATATTTTAAATTACATTATATGATAACATGGAGACTGTTTGCTGTTTTGAAAGATAATAAACCAGTACAGCTGCTGCTCTGTGAATGTCAATTTTTAAATGGTGAAATCGTTAAAATTCACCCTTGGAGTCCTTCCTGCTTATTTTAGTTGGTGTGTACATATTTATGGAGTTTTCTTAACGTTTCTGGAGCGGAGAAAAACGTTTGTTTTCAGCAAACGTCGAGGCTGCCAGCTAGCATTAGCACGTAGCTCACCGTCCGCTAGCTAGTTGTTAGCTAGCTAGCTGCTAGCTCCACTGTCAAGGCTAAGTCCTCCCGGGCAGGAACAGGAGAGAACAGACCAACGTCGGAGGAGTTTTTAAAATCCACATGGTTCAAAACGACTCTTTAACTCAGAAAATAATCTAATAATAATCTCATTAATGCAGTTTATGTGCCGCCGCTCCCTCTCCCTGTTCATTCTGTAGCTCTCTCTCTCATTAGCTGTCCTGTGGGCTCAATTTTTTAAATTCTTTTTTTAAAACAAAATAAAAATGCAAACTAAAATTTAGATGAAATATAAATAATCTTGCTTTAATTTTCAGACTTATCTTTCCTCTTACCCTTAGTATAAATATATATTTTTTACTTTAAGGTTTTGATTTTATTGTGAAGACTTTAGAGATCTGCACATGGATTTTTTTTCTAAAATGAAATACATTTATCTGAATGTCATTTAACTTGTTTTGGCTTAATTTGGCATACTATCTGGTATTACAAACGCAGATCTATTTAAATAGAGAACAACAGGGTTTGTGTGCGTTTACAGTGAAGGATTTGGAACAGGAAGTCTCTGGAGGTTCTCTGGTTGTTCTGCTAAAAAGGTTAAAAAAAAAAAAAAACAGAATCATTTACGAACATAAACTTTGCCTTTAGATAATTACACAAATTAAGCCACACAGGGATATGTTAGCATGCTTCACAATCAGTTTAAACTGAAAGATTAAACTTACTTTCTCTACTTTATACTGTCTCTGCTATTCGTACTGCTCATACCATTAGTTTTCCCTACTTGTAAGTTCCTGTCTCATTTAGGATCCAGTTTAAAACTCTTCTCCTTGGGCCTCATTTATCAAGCGTGCGCAGAAAGAGTTCTAAATTCTGTCGTAAGAATGAAATTTAGAATGTGTGTAAGTACAAAAAAATCCGTATTTATCAACCGTGTGGACACCGGTCGTACGCACACTGGCAAGTAACCGGTGATGATAAATCCCACCTGTTCCTAACGACCATGCTAGTGCACGGTTCAGCTCATTTGCATTCAGAAACGCCTCCAATTGACCATATATGGTAGCAACAACCCTTAAAATGCATGAATGGATTTTTGATCCTCTCACCGAAATCATGGCAAAGAGGGCGAAGAAGAGGAATTTCTCCGACACCAAGATTGAGGGATTACTAGGAGAAGTTGAAACAAACCAAAAAATACTTTTTGGAACACTAAATGCAGGTGTGACCAACAAAAGAAAATGCTGCGTGGGAGAAGCAGACGACTGCTGTTGATTCTGTTGGGTCAGAGGAAAGATGATTCTCAGAAATTAAAAAGAAATGGTTTGATATCAAACTCGGTGCCAGAAAACGCATCACACAGACGCGAAATATCTGTAACTGGAGGAGGACAAGCAACAACCCAGCTTCACCCATGGACGCCTGTAATACCAGCATCATCAGGGACACGGCACTGTGGGATTATTCCTGATGTAGATACAGACACTCTCCCAACAGAACCAGCTGGACCAGCGACCAGTCACACTACAGGTAAAATAAAAAGCTGGACTGAGGTGTTTCAAAAACATTTTAATTTGTGGAACTGAATTAAAATAAACATGACGATAATCTGATGTTTCTTTAATAACTCAGAAACTAAAGCCAGTCCCGCCTGAGCTCAGGAGCCGGAGTTGGTGGTGGTTGAACAGGAGCAGCCGGGGCCATCCAGAACCCATTCGATGCATCCTGGTGGGACGAGGGTGCTGACGGAGGCAGAGCTGCAGAATCAACACGACACCACCAAATCCATAAATGAAATAAGGGATCAGCTGACCAACATCACCAATACTTTACTGCAAATCAACGAGTCACTGGCACAGATTGCTGCATGCACATCGCAAATGTTAAATAAATAAACTTTAAAAATGTTGAATGATGAGATTATTTTCCCACACACACTTTAAATCTGAAACATGCAGATTTATCTAAAATCTCTGTATGATCCTCTCGTTTGAATGGCAGCGACATTAGAGGGTGGGACAAGTGGGGTCATTAGCCACTGCTTCAAGGTATATAGCCTACCCGATCTCCTATTGAGATGTTATAATAAACCATACGAAACCCAGAAAATAATTTTGAAATGTTGCATCACTCACTAATCAGCCAGCCATCCTCAACAGCTCCTGCTTGGAGGCAAACACCCACTAAGTAGTTCTGCAGAATGAATGAGTCGTGCGTTCGTCCAGACCACCAGGCAACAACGTTTAACGGAGACAGATGTGGATCGCTAATTATTTTTGTATTGATTGAATGAAATCCTTTCATGTTCACGGATCTGAATTCATTGTGTGATGGTGCTTTGACTGAGATGTGGTGCAACCTATGGCTCTATTTATGTTTGGGAATCCGGCGATGGCGTGAAATCCAGTGGCGGCTGGCCAATAAAGGGCGCTAGGGCGCCGCCCCACCATTCATCACTCACCACTTTAGCTTAAATAAGATATAAAAATAATAATAAAAATGAAATAACAAAATACAAATATTTCGAAATAAATGTGTATCTATTTTAAGATGAGAAAAATAAATATTCTATAGGTAATGATGGTGAGTAAAATTGTTTCGTTCATCGGTGTTGTCTGATTGGTGACGTATTTCCGCCCTGGGGCGCAAAAATCTTTGCCCATAGACTCTCGTTAAAAGTTGTACATGCGCAGTAACTCCTCTTCAATACAAGAGATAGGGCCAAGTTGGGGCGCAGCTTCCCTGCGCCCACAGCTGACGTAGCTGGATTATTTAGATACCGCCACCTTCCCGCCATGGGAGGGGCTGACGTCGGGACGTCGGCCCGAGTCACAGCCGTCTGTCATAAAGTGCGGCCGATTGACAGGTGGAGTAGCGGGAGTTGGAGACGATAGACAGAGACGCAAAATGGAGAAAGAGACATTAAATAATTCAGTGAAGTCACTTAAATCAAACCTTTGGAGAGGAGAACAGATCAGGAGAAGCTGCAGGTGAAAGAGCTCAGACCTGATCAGCCGATCATCCTAATTAATCAGCAGTCCAAAGACAGAGGGGACAATACAGGACCTGGTTTAGCAGCAAGGCAAGGCTAACTGATTTAGCCAGGCTGATGCTTTATTCTGCTTTCCCTGCCTCCTTTTTCAAACATCAGGATCAGACCCAGCATGGATCAGGACAGGTAGGACTGATTAAAGCAGTTCAGAAAAGGCAAAAAGCATGAACAAACTAGGATCCACGACCAGCCATGTTAGGAAGAATAAACATTTAATGTCAGCTTGATGAAGACAACAGGATGGAGATCTGTAGCACAATGAGGAGGTTGAGGTTGGTTTATGGGTTCTGTGGAAATCAATTTGGTTACTTTGAAAACAATTCTGTGATTGCAATTTTCCTTACTTTTTCTGACTTTGTGTAGATCTTAAATTTAATTCAAAATGGTCGTAAAAAGGTCTTTAAAAAGTCTTAAATTTGTTTAAACCTGCAGAAACCCGGTTTTTGGTATATGTCTGTTTTGGAATTGTAGCCCCCCCTGGAGAAAACTGCACCAGCCGCCACTGGTGAAATCCTTGTTTAGTTTCGGCTTGCTATTGAACACTTTGATTCTCTGAGTGCATTCTATGTGTGGTTTCTCTGTTCTACCACTAGGTTTTGTGTGTACGCATGGTCAGAGTTGTGCTTAAATTTACGCATGTTTCTACGCACAAGTACAAGTTGATAAATCCCATACTTTGCGTGGAAATGCTGGTACGCACTCATTATGCACACATCTGTACGTACGCACGCTTGATAAATGAGGCCCCTGGTTTTTAAATCTTTAAATGGTCTGGCTCCTGCCTGTCTCTCTGAATTGTTGTCTGCTCGTGTCCCAGCTAGAACCATGAAGTCCAGTTCTAAGCTGTTTTTAACCACTCCAAGGACAAAACTCAAATCTAGAGGTGACAGAGCTTTTTCTGTCGCAGGTCCCAGACTCTGGAATAGCCTCCCCTTAAATATTAGATCTGCTGAAACACTGGAGCATTTTAAATCATTACTGAAGACACACCTTTATAGACTGGCTTTTACTGCAGGTTGACCTGAGCATTTGTTTTTATTTGTTTTATTGTTTTGTGCTTTTATTGTGGTTTATATGGTTTTGCTATATTTTAATCTTTAATTTTAATGCGTTTTTTTATACGTAATTTTCATTTGGCCTGTACAGCACTTTGGGCATCTTGGGTTGTTGTAAATGTGCTTTATAAATAAATTTGACCTTGACCATTTACCATCAACAAATGAGGAAGAAAGACACAGGAAAAACCAGCAGAGTGTCACAGGGCTGTTGTGAGGTTTATTGTTCAAGACTGAAGTCAAAATAGTTTAGGTCTGCTAGATAACTGCATGTAGGCATGTTAAGTAAAACATGAAGTTACGTTCAGGCTTCCTCAACACCATCAGAAAGACTGTTCTCCACAGCAGGGAACAAAAACTGTTGATGGCTAAACGGTCCGTGTACGTCGCGGCCATTCATTTTCTTATTTTGAGATTTCAAAATAAAAACAAAAAGTAAACCGTTTCCCGTTTTTTTTAGTGATAATACAAAACGGAAAACAGGCCCTAATTCATTATCCATTATCCGTTATCCGATTTAATTAGATGTGTTTATAAATGGAAATTAAAACTAAAATACACCCGTGGAAAACTTATTTCTCTACTTCCTGTTGGTTTTGGCTCCGTGACCCGTCTGACTTCTGATGAGGAAGGATCTGGTATCTAAAGCTCCAGTGTTAGCTCACTGTTAGCAGACCTTGCTGTGTGCCGTGGCCTGATGAAGACCCACTGTGGGGTCCAAACGTTGCTTGGCTCACATTGTTCACTATTTCACAGTGGACTTTTCACCAGCGTGGGGTTTATTTGTCCCTTTGGAGGGACCTTGTGGTGCCGCTAGCTCCGCCGCTAGCGCTAAATCACTAGCGTTCGGCTGCTTTTCGGGACGTTTTTGGGGAGGTTTGGAGGTTTTCTGTTACTTTAGCTTTGCCAGAAAGCAAAGCAGTGATTTAGCGCTACCGGTGGAGCTAGCGCTAAATCGCTAGCTCCGCCATTTAGTGGAGCTAGCTAAATTGCTAGCTCCTCTTTAGACGTCAGACGGGTCACGGAGCCAAAACCAACAGGAAATAGAGAAATAAGTTTTCATTTCCATTTACAAACACATGTAATTATATCGGATAATGGATAATGGATAATGAATTAGGGCCCGTTTAACGTTTTTTATTTTGTATTCTCACTGGAAAAAACGGGAAACGCTTTATTTTTCGTTTTTATTTTGAAATCTCAAAACCCTAAAGGCACAGGAGAGAAAGTCTTGAGTTCTCCTCTCCATTCTTCTGGTTACATTTTCTTTCATTCTCTTTCGACTATACAGTTCTCTTAGTTTGTGAAAGTAGACTCAGTCTCTTCTATCTACAGTCTTCTCTCCATTTGTCTCTTTGTTTCTGCAGCAGTGAAAAATGGAAATTGGTAGTAAAAAATGCTATGAAACAGACAATTTTGAAAGAGGAACCTTTCAGCCTACTTATGAAGCCCTCTGTTTCCAATTTCTTTCTCTTACAGTCCTGCAGAAAAAGATGACACAGCAGCCATTTACCAGCCGTCGGAGAACTCCTGTCCAACTGAGGAACAAACTGAAACAGCTGTCATAAAGGAAGACACTATGGATTTACTGGGAGAGGGGGCCTATGGAACAGTGGCCAAGTGTGTAAAAGTCGACACAGAAGAGGTGGTAGCTCTTAAAATGATCCACCAAAGCATCACCAGAGCTGGCAAACTAGAGGTTGAGGCCTTATCAAAACTCAGACAGTTTGATGCTGACAAGTGTAACATCATTAAGTTCATTGAGCATTTCGAACATGAGGGTCGGTTCTGTCTGACTTTTGAAATGCTTGATATCAGCCTCTTTGACTTCTTGAGACAGAGGCGTTTAAAGCCACTGCATGTGACTGAGATCAGAGTCATCGCTCAGCAGATGCTGGTGGTCTTCATCACCCGTTTATAACGATGCAGCACTTGTCTAGTGACACCTGTAACAAGGTTTCCGTGGCCAGAACATATCCAACAAGGACAGGAGGCCAGCCGGAGAAGGCAGCAGTGAAGCCCTTAGTTATTTCAAGTGTTCTAAGTTGGGAAGGAGCGTCCAGCTCGGAGGGGTCTCTAAGTGGTTTGTTTGCTGTCTAGGACCTGATGATGATTGAAGACTTTCACCAGCGTTGCCACTATACAATAAGAAGATTCACCAGAGTCATTTTTATACTTCAGAAAATTTACTAATAATTTGGTTTAAAAGATTGCAAAATATTTTGTCCTTAAATTTACATGTAAAATTTTCAAAGAATGAATAAATCAAACTTAATATAATTACAATTTACTCACATTTTGTTCTGTTTAAAATCTATTCTATTCTGTTCTATTCAAATAGTCTAATCTTTATTGATCCCCTAGGGGAAATTCCTTTGACCCATCCTATTCATAGTAAACCTTAACTACAGTACATAATAGGAGCAGTGGGCTGCCGTGGTGCAGCACCTGGGGAGCAGTCAGGGGTTAAGGGCCTTGCTCAGGGGCTCACAGTGGTGGTGACCATAGACATATATATGTAGACACTGCATTGACTGTGGAGGGACGTGCCTAAAGCTCCGCCATCTTGGTACAGGGCTAGCAGAGGGGGGAGTGAATGTAAGTCTATGGAGGTAAGAGGTACTCCACAATATTAAAGTAGAATTATTCACTGAATTTTCCACCGATTTCCAAACGGTTTGGTTTGTTAAAAACGTCACACATTTAGCTATGACACAGGATGCTTAGATGCTTTTGTTCTATTTATGTCTGCCTGTCCATCCTCCATGTCTGACGTTTGTAACAAACAATATACGTTGACAACTGATGGATTTATGATCAGTTTTATAGTGCAGACATGTCATTCCTCTATAGACGTAATGCACTGTAGGGGCGAGTGGCACTGTACCAAGATGGCCGCCGCGTAGGCACGTCGGCTCCAATCGGCAGCAGCAGTCAACGCGGCGTCTACGTATATATGTCTATGGTGGTGACTGGGACTAGCGGTTGCTCTCACTTCCCCACCTCAACCTGTTACCAGTCCGGGGGCTCGAACCGGTGACCCAACTGGTTACAAGTTCCCTTCACAAACCACTAGACCACCACTCCCAGAGGAACAGCTGGATGCGAACCCCACTCTCCCCACTGGAAGAAATGGGCCCAATCAATGGAGCCACAGAAGCTCAAGCCTACCTGTGTACATCTGCTAAATGAGACTGTAGAACTGCTGTTTGTTAAAACCAAACTCACCTCGTATGCATGTTTCCTTGTTTGCAGGAGGACAGCTGAGCATGTGCAGCCTTTAAACATGCAGTAGCAGTTCTCATTTCCAAAATGCTCTCTTGGAGGAGCTCCGGCTCTGGAATATTCCAGCTCTGACTGCTGAGAGCTGTGAGTCTCTTGGCTGCCCCCTTGTGTGCTGTTCAAGAAGGTGCACTCCATGTTCAAAAGCTCTCCTGACAGATTTATTTTGAAGAGCCTGCATTGAATATTTCCTGATGGAGGGACAGAAGACAGATGTGTCTGGACCAGCAGAGCAATGATGTCCTTGGTTGACGATGCTACAAATAAAAACCTGAAACTTACACTTTAATTTCTCATCATGTCACCGACTCAGAGTCTGCAATATTAAAACGGTCAGTCTTTTAGTTCACATTCACATTTATGTCGCTGGGACCTGCAAAGTTTGGGCATTTTATCCTAAAAAAAGGGACAATATTTCACTTATGGAAATGTTTTAGTTGTTTATTCTCCACCAAAACAACATATTTAGTGTTTAAGTCGACATTAATCGTTGTGGGTAAAATCCTTAAATGCAAAGCTGTGAAATTTATGCAGTGGAGTAAAAACAATACAGTACCGCATGATTATATTTCTCTAATGTAATGAATTAGAGGCTCAGCTCAGTTCTGCACACTCTCACAAAGTTGGGGCTCCATGAAGCTGGCGTTCAATCTTTGTTTTTCTGGCTGGAAATGGTGTAAAAGAACAATATATTTTTAAATATATATTTTAAAAAATCCCCTATTGTCACGTACAATTTTTTGCATATTGGACCGGGCAGGGTCTCGAGGAAATGTTAAGACTGAAATGTTTTAAAATGGATGTTCACTTTCCTTTTCGTTAAAATTAATTTTAACGTTACGTTGTTCGGTAAAAAACCAACTGAATTACAACGGTCCAGTGTCTTCCTGGATGGGGCGGAGCTTAGTCTTGTCAAAGACTTTAAGTACCTGGGACCGACCCTGGACCTGACATTGACATTTAAGAAACATATTAAGTTCATCACAAAGACTGTTAATTTGAATGTAGTAAAGTTTAGACAGGTAAGACCCTTTATGACTCTGGATGCTGCACTGATGTTCTTACACTCTATGATTCTGTCACATATAGTATTCCGCCCATTGATTACACGAGACTCAGGTTCTGTTTCACTGATGTTTACTTTCAAACTTCTTAACACCGTAGAACTAAAAATACAACAAATAAATACAGACAAAAATTAATTCTTCATAAAGGAAACTTTCATATTGTACAAATCATATAATCAAAATGCAAACAAAAGACAAATACACCAACCACTTTGCCCGCTTGCAACCAATGGGAGAGATTAGCTTGAACGCTCTTGCAGATTCTTTGTATCTCTGAACACAATACATACATTTTCCATTAGTTAATAATATCTGGTACAAAATCTTCTACTTTCTGACACACTTCTCATTATACTGCCTCACCTATTTTCCTGAAACACACAATGCCTTCACAACAAACTTTTGACTGCCTCTCCACAGAAACGCCACAGGTCTGCCACCAACACACGAGCCAAATACAAAATACATAGTGCAACTTGTTCCTACAAAAATAATCATAAAAGCAATGCAAATTAATGACTGCATTTACATATAGAGTGTTGTATAACCACATGGTCACCTGCTGCTGCAGCCATAACACTCAAACCAATAGAATCACTTTGGAAGCCATAAATATTCTGGACAACAAACCGCCCTCATCTCATCATTGCATTGTTTTAGACAAGTACAACTTATTCAGTTTTGAGAGTTTTGTTAATTTTAAATATGGTTGTCTGGTATACAAAGCTTTGCATGGACTCGCCCCTCCTCCATTACAGGGTTTCACTAAACCAAAGGCTGTGGGTGTGATGGGCACCAGGGCCACAGTTCGGGGGGACTGTGAGGTTCCACATTTGTGCTCTCAGTCAGAGGCACCAAGTTCTAGAATAGACTCCCAATATCAATAAGAGAGAGTCCAACACTGACCACGTTTAAATCACACTTAAAACAGTGGCTAAAGGAAAACCAGGCCTGTGAACACTTTTAGTGTGTAGTTGTTGTTGTTGTTGTTGTATTTTGTACTGTTTTGTTTTTAGTCACCTGCCTAAAGGGACTACAGATGGAAACTAGCATCTTTGCTATAATCTGGCATATTTACACTGTAAATGTTGCAGATGTTCATTAATATGCACTGTCCCTATTAAATAAATGAATAAATAAGCGTTATGTTTAATGCCATCCACTAGAGTTGTGTGTTTTTGCGGGGGTGTTTCTTAACTGCAGTTTTATTAATATATGCAGCCTGTAAACTGAGGTATTTCTGAGAATGCAGCAGGTTTAAGGGTCCCTCTGCTAGGATCTTACCCACGCTATTGTTACAGGTCCCAAGGGTGGGGTGCACCGTAACGGAAAGACAGAATCTGAAAAGGGTAGTATCGGGTGAGAGCAATGATCAGACAGGAGATCATTATTCACATACGTCCAGATTGCATCTGAGATAAGCAGGAAGTTCCCCCAAAAAGAGCAAACCGGGGTGCAACGATTCCCACCACAACAAAGGTTCCACTTTACCTTTTACAGCTCAATACCCGCAGTCAAGTCAGGAAAGCACTTATAAACGACAGATTAATATGTCTGGTCATATTTAAAGAATTCTTATGCCAAAAATAAAGTGTATATCAAAACACTATATTATATTAACATAGAGCAATTACCTCACTGGCTACACATAAAATAAAACAATGTGATGGCACATTTTTTTAGGTGCACCACACCATGTAAATACGTGTCTGCTTATTGATGGTTCTTATTTTCTGTATGCAGAAGCTCCATTTTCTCAGAAACTGGAGATAATTTCGAGGGGTGTGAGAACGATATAGAAATAGCTGAAATTCATCAGTAACACCTCTAACAAAAAAGTCTCCCTGTCTTTGGTCACAGCCAGAAGAAACCAGCTGGTCAAATTAAAAATGACTGTAAATCACAACCGATGCCAGAAATGTAAATATTCTCATCCTCCTCCTCGACATCAGCGCCGTCTTCAACACGATCAACCACTCCGTCCTTCTCACCCGCCTTGAAACAGTCTTTAACGTCACCAGTTCAAACCCTGCCTCTCTGAGAACCAGTTCATCAGCATCATTAACTGCAAATCCCCCACTGCGCCCCTCTCCCGAGGTGTTCCCCAGGGTTCGGTTCTCGGCCCCCTCCTCTTCTTACTCTACATGCCCCCCCTTGGCCACCTAACCCGTTTTGCTGATGACATTCAACTCTACATCTTCACCAAAACACCACTACTGTCACCCATTCGATCTTCACCAACTGCATCAGAGAAATAAAGTCCTGGCTGCGAGCGAACTTCCTCAGAAATCGTCAGATCAACCTTCACCATCACCAACTCCACTGCCCTCACTTCCCCATCGCATCATCTTCAACCAAACCCTCATTCGACCAACACTTCAAGCACATCACTAAAACAGCCGTCTTCCACCTCAGAAACATCGCTCCGTCCGTCCATGCCTCCCCTTCTCAGCTGCAGAAACTCTCATCCATGCATTCATCATATCCAGACGGTCTTCTCTCCGGAACATCATCCAAAACACTCCAGGAACTTCAATGCATCCAGAATTCTGCTGTCCGCCTTCCACACTCCCCGTCCCCCAGCGAATCCACTTTAAAATCCTCCTGATCGCCTGCAAAGCTCCCCACAACCTGGCTCCCCCAAAGCCTCCTTGTCAGGATCCCTGCTCCAGCCTGTGCTCCCCCCCTCACTCTCCCTCACTCTCCCTCACTATAGCTGTGTCTCAATTCAGGGGCTGCATCCTTCTAGGTTGCATTTTTCGGCTGCATACGTCACAGCGGTGCGACTAAGGCCGTCCCATTTCATTAAAACTTCAAGACAAATGCGGCCGACGAATGCGTCCTTCTTTTCCATGAATTTCAAGGATGCATCGATGGATCCTTCGTAGCCCCAAATATCCCAAGATTCATTGCGGGCCGCTGACAGTTCGATCAACAGCTGGAGTTTTCACAGCTGACGGAGAAGATGGATGGAGGATTCTAGTTTTAAATATTAGTATTGTGTTACAGCTCAGTCTGATAGCTAACGATAGAAATGTTGACGACGTTAAAGTTTGTTCTAAAAAAACGATTGAATAACATTATTGATGAGCCGCTGCAGTTTAAAACGTTTACTGTCCAGCTGTTCAGCTTCAGTTTTAAGTTATATTTTACTGAGACTGTGGCGAAATTCTTTCTGACCGCGGCCACCACAAAAACGACTTATTCAATCATAAATATTCATATATTTAATCCTTATTTAAGTTATTATATGGAGGTGAAGTAAAACGGTTACTAAATCCTGCTGGAGCTTCTATTGGTGGTGATTCTCTGTAGACCAGTGAAAACATGACTCTCCTCACTGTTCTTAGTTTAGCTCCACCAAGTTATCTGATCACATGTTTAACATACATTATATCTGGTTTCTGTTCAGACAGCAGGTATTTAGTGATCCTCATCAGAAGCATTCAGCCCAGAGACTGTGGAGGTTTATAATATCTGAAGTTCATATCAGTGGATGTCAACAGATTTAAACCAGCTTCTTGTTTCTCAGACAGTTTAGTCCAGAACCACCGGACAGAACAAGACCCTCAAGTCTTCAAGGATATAAAACATATTAAAAACAAAAATTACAGTTTCGGGATCAAATCCAGTCAAAAATTAGGTAAAATTACACCGTCGTCTAATCCTGATCGTCGGGATGAAAACTTGTTTGTCAGGGTTGCTAGGCAACAAAGACCGGCGCTATGAGACGTCATGATGTAAGCAGGAAGTTCATCGTAGGCTGGACTGTCTCATTTAACAAACGCTCATGTAGCCTTCTCATGCAGCCTACCCGTCCTTCAAAGGACCCAGCCTTCGAAGGACGGGTAGGCTGGGTCCTTTGAAGGATGCAGCCCCTGAATTGGGACACAGCTTATGTCAGCCCAGCGCTGCCTGCTGGTGCCTTAATTGCTGATTCGAGGCAGCTGCAGAGAGCAGCCCACCTGGACATGATCACCTCTTATAAATGCTCAAGCTACTCACCCACCCTTTGCCAGATCATACAAAGTGTGACCGTTAGATTCCCGTAAAACTACTTCTATCCTGCTACAGAACCGTCAGAGCCAGCGGCAGATTTCAGAAAGTCTATCCGAGCTAAGGCTGCTGTCAGCGGGGAGCTGTGAGCGCTGACCGCCTGGTAGTAGCTGTCTAACGGGGACACTCACATCTCCCACATCACTGGAGGACATTTATAAGCAGCATTTATCCTGATAAACTGACCACAGATTTGATGTTTATACAACCACTTTATCGCCTCAAATAATCTTTAAACTAAATGTTGTGTCCCATCATGGTCGTACCGTGGACAAGTAGGAATACTGAGAAACAGCCACAACCACTCGTTAAACGACTGCTTCTTCTTTTGATTTAATTAGCGGTTAGCAAACCAACTTCACATGTTACCGCCACCTACTGGACTGGATGCTTTAAATGTCCTTTCCTTCTTTTTTCCCCCTTACTTCCTGTCCTCTCAGTGGAGGTCTGCAGCCAGGTGCCTCTCAACAGAGCTGCCATACAAGGCGCTAATCTACCATTGGGAGCAACTTGGGGTTCAGTGTCTTGCCCAAGGACACTTCAGCATGTGGAGGGGCCGGGGATCGAACCGCCAACCTTGCAATCAGTGGACAACCTGCTGTACCACCTGAGCCACAGTAGAACTGGTCCATGTCAGGCTAATATTTCTCCATTTTAAATATGCATAGTTTGATATTCTAACAAGTTTCCAGCAATACAAAGACGGTCGAGCAGAAGATGATGATGATTTATTATAATTATTTGATGCACGTAATGTGAACTGCCTCCTTCCTCTGACCTGTCTGTTTCTTTGCTGCTATGATCGCCTCCTTATGTTCTCCTTTTCGGTATAAAATGGCCTCAGGAATCCAGTTTCTGCTCTCAAAACTGGCAAAAAAAACAAAATGTTCTGTCTCATGCTGATATATTTTAATAAATTCAGCTTAAGCATGAATAATAATGAGCTTTTCCTGACCTGTGGAGACGTCCATCACTGAGAAACCAATGACGCCACACTATCAGAGACACTGTTGAATCGTGCAGTTATATAATAGTACTATTAATGGAATACTGCATTTTCTCTGTATACAACAGAAGTGAGTAGACTCCTGTGCTAAATCGCTGAAGTGTCAGATAATCTGAGACTGTAGCACCATACAGCTGAGTAGAGAATTTGTTTGCATGTTTAATTAAAGCCCAACGGTTTGGGTTTACTGTAATAAAACTAGACGCCCCACAGTAGGAACACCACAAATGTCGGTCCGCCTCTCATTACTGAGATCTGAATCTTAACTTTCTGATTACTTCCTACGTCCACCTGGATTTCTGCAGAGATGTTCTGTCATTTTTCAGAGTCTTCATCTGTTCTTTGCCGGAGGGTCTGCGTTGTCGTTCCCTTTAAATCAAACCAAAGATGTTCTTGTTTGTCGGATTAAATTCAAGCCACATATTTGTCCACGTCGAGTTGCTTCACTTCGTTCTTGTGTGGTTTTTGCTCTTCGGATGCTTCTCCTGCTGGAATCTTCCTCTTCTTCTGGCTTCTTGTCAGCCAGTGTTTTGGTTTATCCCCAGACGTTCATCTATAAATGTCATCAACACCTTTATCTACCATCACACTCCACCTGTGTGCTTCACTGTCAGGACTATACATCCACTGTGGTAGTCCTGGTCAGGTTCACACCAAACATGCTGGACTCCATCTGAGCCCAACTAATTGATCTTCATCTGTCCAAAGAATGTTCTCCAACATTCATCAGGCTTCTTTTCATGTCCTTTATCAAACTTTCATTGTGCAGTTTTGAGCCAAAAAGCAAGCAAGGCTGTTTTTCGGATGCCGTACATAGACACTGATGTTCTGAAGTGTTCATATGTCCGTCATTCTTTCAGCTGATCTTTACTGGAGGGGTTGTGTTGCTCGACCTTTCTCTTCAACATACCCCAATAGTTTTACCGCCTTTACAGACTCTCATGTGATTTTGTTCTTTGGATGGTTCTACTGCTGGAATCTTCCTCTTCTTCCAGCTTCTTGTCAGACAGTATTCTGGTTTATCCCCAGACGTTCTTCTAAAAATGTCATCAACTCCTTTATCTACCATCACACTCCCACCTCTGTGCTTCACTGTCAGGACAATGCATCCACTGTGGTAGTCCTGGTCAGGTTCACACCAAACATGCTGGACTCCATCTAAACCCAACTAACCAATGAATGTTCTCCAACATCCATCAGGCTTTTTAGCAAAGTTTGCTCTGGAAGTTTTGCACCAAAGAGTTAGCAAGGGTTTTGTTCTGGTCCTCCGTCCATAGAGGTTGATGTTCTGAAGTGTTCTTCACTGTCGGATCTGTCACACTAACTCTGATTTCCATTGATAACCCCTAAACCAAGTCTGAAGCAGCCGCTATCTGTTTATAGAGCTACATAGTGAAAGTAGTTCACTGTCTGTGGAGTCATTTTAGGAGGACGACCACTGCAGCCATGATTAGTGGTACTACGGTTCCTTCTATACCTCCTGATTACTGCTGCCTCGACTGATTTTTAGTTGCTCACTCATCTTCCTTGATCCTTTTAAAGTTCCTCTGTTCAATTCTTTTCCATGTGGAGCCATGATGCAGACATACATAGACACAAAACTAGAACCAAAACCCAAAGACCAGGATAGCAGCCCTGATTAGTGGTACTATGGCTCCTTCTATGTCTTCTGATTACTGCTGCTTTGACAGAGTTTTAGTCCGTCATTGATCTTCCTGGATCCCTTTCCATCTTTGTTAAGTCTCACAATCAGATTTCTCACTTCCTCTCTTCAACTCTTTTCCATGTGGAGCCATGATGCAGACATAGATAGACCCACTCCATAAAACTGGGAAGGTTCTACTGTTCACAGCTCATTTCAGCAACATGTTCATGCAGTTAGACTGATTAGATTCGCTTCGATGGCTTTGAGTTTCCACTTTGGGGCCTGGATTTTTAATACACTCTTTCCAAAGTCTTTGTTTTTGACTGTTTATAAGCGGAAATACTCGACGGTTCAACGCAGAAATGATGCAACTGGAATAATCTGACATTTGAGGGATGAACTCAAACACAAACGCACAATCAACCCTTTCAATTTGTGTGAACTTAACAAATAATTACAGAATTAATCTCATCGTTTCGTAGCTAAACCTCTGCAGCTTTGCTAACTTCATAGTGTCACATTGCAAATTGAAACAGGTTGGTTGCTCAGTTGTATTTAATGTTATGTCCGGTGTTTTACCAAATGAGTAAAGAGGAAAAATGAAGTGTTTCGTCAAATTGAAAGAACAATTCCACACCTTTCCCCATGTTTTGGTGCATTTTTGCAGCTTCTGTTTCCCCCCCTGCCCGCCTCCATGCCTTTCATTCTCAGCCCAGCCGAGTTAACGCTCACGGACTCCGGGTTCTCCCTCCACTCGTTCTCTCTTTCCCCTTTTTAAACTCCGAGTCCTGCTGAGAGTGGATTCAGCCGTGCGACGTCAACATTGCCGTGGCAGGTGGAATCGCCGGGCCCTCCCTCCCTCCCTCTCTCTCTCCCCCTTCGCTCTCCCCCCTTTCACTTGTCCCTCATCTCTCTGGTCGCTTTCATTCATTCCTGTGTTTGGACACAGAGGCTGAACATGGACTCTGTGGGTCTTTTTATCCTTCTTATACTTATGTTTTTCCAGTTTACACCTGCTGCTGCTGCTGCCGCCGGTAAGGTCCTGATTTACATAATAACAGGCATCATGTGAGATTTGCTTTGCCTCGTTTGGGTGTTTCAGTGTGAGAAGAACGAGAACTGACTGGCTTCTCCTTTATTCCATTGCAGAGGAAGTCACCTGGACCTACACCGGTAAGTTCACGCTTACTACTTGTGAGAGCTCAAGCAAAGGCAACTCAAAGTCTAGTGGGCAGTGATGGATAGGATGAAGGATGCTGACAAGAGCACAGTGTTTTAGCTCAAATTTATATTAAAAAACCTGTAAAAAAGGCCAATATTCCAGCAGCTGGAGTGCCAAAACTGACATTAAAATATCATCTCATTGAAAATATACTAATTTCCCATCATTAAAATGGCCTTAAATTCACATTATGTGTATTTTCGGGCTTTTTAATGTTTAATAAAGCATATTTATGTGTGTTAAAACAATTGAATTACCTATAAATATGGTTGAATAACGTCATAATACAAAGAACAAGGCGTAAAACTGCTCAAAAGTGCCATTAGTTTGGGTTTTAGTGCGCAATTTGATGTGAAATAGTCAAAATACTGTCGTAAAACCAGCAATTTGGTTTGAAACTGCAAGAATCTGCTGCTAATATGAGTTTCTGCATGTGACGACCTAAAAATCTTGGATATTCGACAGCTCTTTAGTGCTAAAATGAAAAGATGTCCACTTCAATCTTGTGTATTTAATATTGTTTTTTATGTTATTTTGCGTGAGACGTGGCTTGAAGGCCGCTTTTGTAGTTTTACTGATGTTTTCACGTGTCTCAAAAATGCAGGAAAATTCAGATTTTCTTTAAAGCGCCGGATCAAACTACTAAGATAAGATAATAGATCAGATAAAATAACCTTTATTGATCACTCACTGGAGGAATTTACATGTTCCAGCAGCTGGAAGCAGATAAGGCTAAAAATAAAGGTAAAATAAAGGCCTAATAAAGACGATGGCACTTTATAATTAAGGAGTGAAATCCTACAGTCTGGATCAAACAGGAAGTGGCTGCAGACAACCGGAGATACCAGAAACAAGTCAGGAGTCACGTCACCTCGACCTGATCCTCCAGCAGCGTTAAATCTGCTGTAACTCGGGTTGGATTCGTCTCTTTCCCCTCCGTCCTCCCTGTGTTTTCCCCCCCGCTTCCCTCTCGCTCTGTATTAGTTACAGTTCAACAAGCTGGCATGAGCGCAGCAGTCACACAGAGATGATGAAGGGCTCGGAGGGCGATGGGGAGGAGAAAGAGCAAGGAAAAAAAGCCCGAGAGGGAGGCTGGTGGGGGGATGCAGGTGCACGGAGAGAGGGAGATGGGACGGGAAGAAGCTAAAGCATACCAAATCGCGCGCTGTATTGTTGCGGCGCACAATAACCTATGTGTTTATTGTGTTGTTGACGCACACTGGCCGGCTATGTCGTGGACAATGACATTGTGGGAATGAATGGGGCGCACACATTACTACGGTCTGCATGTATTCAGGAGGGCAACACTGATGTACAGTATATACAGCAAAGTTTGGAAGCTGTGCCTGGAGCCAACTGGTATCTTTACATACAGCGACGTGAAAAAGTATTTGCCCCCCGCCTCCTCCTATAGAAATCTTCTACTTTTGCATATTTGTCACAGAAAGCAGAAAATACAGTTTTTAATGCCTCTCAGTGGTTTAAAAGAACTACATTAAGGTTTTGGATGCCGAGTCAAAGTCCAGACTCAATTCAGATGCTGTGGGAGGCTTTAAAAGGTCAGTTCATGATGGGAAACCATCTAATGTGACTGAATTAAAAATATTCTACAGAGAAGAGTGGACCAACGTTCCTCCATGATGATGTAAAAGACTGATCACAAGCTGGAACAAACATTTAACTGCAGTTGTTGCTGCTAAAGGTGGACTAACTAGTTATTAGGTTGGGGGGGCAATTACTTTTTCACAGCGATGACACAGGTTTTCAATAAATCTTCAATGAATCATAATTTAAACACTGCATTTTGTGTTTTGTGGGTTATCTCTATAATATACAGTACATATAAATATTAGTTTGATGAACCTGAACATTTAGATGCAGCAAATACGCAAAAACAGAAGATTTCTGTAGGGGGGCAAACACTTTTTCATGCCACTGTACATAAAGGTAACCCAAGAAAACACAAAATGCAGTTTTTAATGCCTCTGAGTGATTTAAAAAGAGGTAAATTAAGGTTTTGCAGTAGTTTCAGCAGTTGTTGCTGCCAAGGGTGGACCAACCAGTTATTAGGTTTAGGGGGGCAATTACTTTTTCACAGGGGTGTTATAAGTTTTCAATAAATCATCATTTAAAAACTGCATTTTGTGTTTTGTGGGTTATCTCTATTATATGCAACATATATAAATATTAGTTTGATGATCTGGAACATTTACATGCAACAAACATGCAAAAACAGAAGATTTCTGTAGGGGGGCAAATACTTTTTCATGCCACTGTAGACAAAGGTAACCCAAGAAAACACAAAATGCAGTTTTTAATGCCTCTGAGTGGCTCAAAAAGAGGTAAATATAAGGTTTTGGGGTTGTTTTGGCAGCCGTTGCTGCCAAGGGTGGACCAACCAGTTATTAGGTTTAGGGGGGGCAATTACTTTTTCACAGGGGTGTTATAAGTTTTCAATAAATCATCATTTAAAAACTGCATTTTGTGTTTTGTTGGTTATCTCTGTCAATATTCAATAAATATGAATATTAATTTGATGATCTGGAACATTTACATGTGACAAATGTGCAACAAAGAAGAGATTTCTGTAGGGGGGCAAATACTTTTTCTCGGCACTGTACAAAAGATAACCCAAGAAAACACAAAATGCAGTTTTTAATGCTTCTGAGTGGCTCTAAAAGAGGTAAATAAAGGTTTTGGGGTGGTTTTGGCAGTTGTTGCTGCCAAGAGTGGACCAACCACTTAATAGGTTTAGGGGGGCAATTACTTTTTCACAGCTGTAATATAGGTTTTCAATCAATTTTAAATAGGCTAAATCATCATTTAAACACTGCATTTTGTGGGTTATCTCTGTCAATATCCAATAAATATAAATATTAGTTTGATGATCTGGACAACAAATATGCCAAAGTAGAAGATTTTTGTAAGGGGGGCAAATACTTTTTCACTGCACTGTATGTAAAGATACCAGTGGGCTCCAGGCACAGCTTCCAAACTTTGCTGTATATACTGTGCATCAGTGTTGCACTCCTGATTTCTGTAGGGGGCAAATACTTTTTCATGAGGCGGAATCTTGTGGCTAAGATGTTCAATTTAGAGGCATTCATTCTTTATGTTGTTGTTGCTGAGACTGTCAGCGGGAAGCGTCCCTGAATGAGAGGGGAGGCGTGATGCTGTGTGACGCTGCATTGCATGATGTGTCGGTAGCCGAGCTGCTAGCTGAAGTGGAAAGCCGGGTGGGTTATGCACAACATTTTGTCACACGGAAGAGCAGAATCACATGGTTCCAGAGATGCTGCTTTCCACGAGAGATCCGACACTGCTGGGGGAAAGTCAGTCGTTTCCTCATCGGGGAATCTGCAAGTGTGTGTCTTTGTTTTACACAGAATAGAACAGAAAAGTCATATTTCCTTCATTCTTTCAGCTGATCTTTGCTGGAGGGGTTGTGTTGCTCGACCTTTCTCTTCAACATACCCCAATATTTTCACCGCCTTTACAGACTCTCGTGTGATTTTGTTCTTTGGATGGTTCTCCTGCTGGAATCTTCCTCTTCTTCCAGCTTCTTATCAGCCAGTGTTCTTTACCTTTATACATCATCATACTCCCACCTCCGTGCTTCACTGTCAGGACTATGCATCCACTGTGGTAGTCCTGGTCAGGTTCACGCCAAACATGCTGGACTCCATCTAAACCCAACTAACCAATGAATGTTCTCCAACATCCATCAGGCTTTTTTAGCAGAGTTTGCTCTGGAAGTTTTGCACCAAAGAGTTAGCAAGGGTTTTGTTCTGGTCCTCCGTCCATAGAGGTTGATGTTCTGAAATGTTCTTCACTGTCGGATCTGTCGCACTAACTCTGATTTCCATTGATAACGCCAAGTCTGGAGCAGCTGCCGTCTGTTTTCCACAGCTAGATTGTGAAAGTAGTTCACTGTCTGTGGAGTCATTTTAGGAGGACGACCACTGCAGCCATGATTAGTGGTACTATGGCTCCTTCTATACCTCCTGATTACTGCTGACACCGTGGTTCACTGATTTCTAGTTGGATCCTTTTCCATCTTTGTGAAGTCTCACAACGAGATTTTCAGTTCCTCTCTTCAACTCTTTTCCATGTGGAGCCATGATGCAGACATAGATAGACTCATTTTAGAACCATGTTTATGGATTTTTAATACACTCTTTCTAAAGTCTTTGTTTTTGACTGTTTATGAGAGGAAATACTCTACTGTTCAACGCAGAAATTATGCAGTTGGAATAATTTGACATTTAAGTCTAATTTGACAGCTAGATTGAGAAAGTAGTTCACTGTCTGTGGAGCCGTTTCAGGAGGACGACCACTGCAGCCATGATTAGTGGTACTATGGCTCCTTCTATACCTCCTGATTACTGCTGACACTGTGGTTCATTGGTTTTTAGTTGGATCCTTTCCCATCTTTGTGAAGTCTCACAACGAGATTTTCAGTTCCTCTCTTCAACTCTTTCCCATGTGGAGCCATGATGCAGACATAGATAGACCCAGTCCATAAAACTGAGAAGGTTCTGCTTTTCACGGCTCATTTTAGAACCATGCTTATGGATTTTTAATACACTCTTTCTAAAGTCTTTGTTTTTGACTGTTTATAAGAGGAATTACTGTACTATTCAACGCGGAAATGATGCAGTTGGAATAATTTGACAGCTAGATTGTGAAAGTAGTTCACTGTCTGTGGAGTCGTTTTAGGAGGACGACCACTGTAGCCATGATTAGTGGTACTATGGCTCCTTCTGTACCTCCTGATTACTGCTGACACTGTGGTTCATCCATCTCTAGCTGCTCACTAGATCATTTTCTATCTTTGTTAAGTCTCACAATCAGATTTTTCTCTTACTCTGTTCAACTCTTTTGCATGTGGAGCCATGATGTAGACATAGATAGACACGGAACATAAAACTGAGAAGGTTCTGCTGTTCACATCTGTACCTCCTGATTACTGCTGACACTGTGGTTCACTGATTTCTAGTTGATCTTCCTGGGTCATTTTCCATCGCTGTGAAGAATCACAACCAGATTTTTTAGTTCTTCTGCTCAATTCTTTTCCATGTGGAGCCATGATGTAGACATAGACACCGCCCATTTGTCCAGAACATTGAGGATTGCATTGAGTTTCTACTTCAAGGCCTGAATTTTCAATATTGTCTCTATAAAGTGTTTGTTTTTGATTGTTAGAAATGATTGATAAATGAGGATAAACAACTCGGCTCTCGCAGTTTGCTAATTGCACCGTTCCAAACTGCGACCAATTGTTCGGCCCCGGTTTCCGTTGTGTCCGGTGTTTACCAGGACGCGTAATGAGGACAAATGAGGTCAAATGGAGTTTACTGTCAAACTGGAAGAAGCTCCTGTCAACTCAGGAGGACTCGTGCCGTTGGGATCGCAGTTTTTGTTGCTTTGCTGCTCTGCTTCGGGGTAGATCGTCTTCATGAAGCGCTTGTTGTTGAGGAAATATTTTACTGTGCGATGTAGAAATCACGCAAATATGAAGAGGTGATACTGCACGGGGGGGTGTACTCACTTCTGGCTGCACTGCGGCCTTGCTAGCACGCTAGTGGAGGCAGAGCGGCTGCAGAGGGTGGGAATTTTCGGCCTCCCGTCACCATGGCGACCTCCATGGCGACCGGTGGCGGGGCTCACTTCAGAAGTCGAGTCGTGGGGCTTTGCTGAGGACAGATTAGTGAGCGAGTTGGGGGGGAGACGTGGTTTGTGTTTACATCGCCGGTCCCTCTGCTCGCGAGAAGGAGAGCGACGATTAATTGGCGAACCGGGCCCTCGGAGCTCTTTGTGCTCATGCAGATGGAGCTGTTGATTCCAGTGAGCTGTGAGGCGTTACAACCAAAACACAAACCCGCCGCTGGAAACGCCGAATTCTCCCGCTCCGGTGTGAAAAATGTGCCGGTGGTGTTTTCTAAAGCATTCCTCTCCCTGCTATTCAAATTCAGCTTCTTTGACTCACACGTCGCTCTCAGTTTCTGGGTTTTTTTTCCAACTTTCTTTTATCATGCAGACTCTCTTTGTCCACAGGCCTCAGTCTCTCTCCTCCCACAGAATCACTACCACAGCATTTCATTCCCGCTGCACATTTTAATTAAAGTCTTCGACATTTTAAAAACATCTTGACACACAAAAATGAAGTAAAAGTGTTTCTAAGACTTTAAAATATAAAGCTTGTGTAAATATTTAAGTAAACAGTGTGAGAACATCAGGTAGTCCTGGTCAGGTTCACACCAAACATCCATCTCAGCCCAACTCATTGATCTTCATCTGACCAAAGAATGTTCTCCAAACAATCATCAGGCTTCTTTTCAGGCTTTTTTAGCAAAGTTTACTCTGGACGTTTTGCACCAAAGAGTAAGCAAGGGTTTTGTTCTGGTCCTGCGTTCTGAAGTGTTCTTCACTGTCAGATCTGTCACACTAACTCTGATTTCCACTGATAACTCCTGCACCAAGCCTGTTTTCCACAGCTAGATAGTTAAAGTAGTTCACTGTCTGTGGAGTCGTTTTAGGAGGACGACCACTGCAGCCATGATTAGTGGTACTGCGGCTCCTTCTGTACCTCCTGATTACTGCTGACACTGTGGTTCACTGGTTTTTAGTTGGATCCTTTTCCATCTTTGTTAATTCTCACAATCAGATTTTTCACTTACTCTTTTTCAGTTCCTCTGTTCAAGTCTTTTCCATGTGGAGCCATGATGCAGACATAGATAGACACAGTCCATAAAACTGAGAAGGTTCTGCTGTTCACGGCTCATTTTAGAACCATGTTTATGCAGTTAGACTGATTGGAAATCACACTTTTGTTGCATTTAGTTTTTACTTTGGGCCATTTTTGTTAAATTATGCACATAGTAAATATGCAGAAAGCTGGAAATCAGACACTTCTCATGTTTTTACAACTGCAACCCTGATTAGTGGTACTATGGCTCCTTCTATACCTCCTGATTACTGCTGACACTGTGGTTTACTGATTTTTTCTCAGTGAAGTTTCTCTGTCAATTATTTCCCATGTGGAGCCATGATGTAAACATGCAGATAAACACAAAAATAGAACCAAAACCTAAAGACCAGGACAACAGCCATGATTAGTGGTACCGTTGCTCCCTCTATACGTCTTTATTACTGCTGTACTTCCTATGTTTTAGTTGATCTTCATTGATCCTTTTAAAGTCTCAACATCAGATTTCTCACTTCCTCTGTTCAACTCTTTTCCATGTGGAGCCATGATGCAGACACAGATAGACACAGTCCATAAAACTGAGAAGGTTCTTCTGTTCACGGCTCATTTTAGAACCATGTTTATGGATTTTTAATACACTCTTTCTAAAGTCTTTGTTTTTGACTGTTTATAAGAGGAATTACTGTACTGTTCAAAATGATGCAGTTGGAATAATTTGTCAGCTAGATTGTGAAAGTAGTTCAATGTCTGTGGAGTCATTTTAGGAGGACGACCACTGCAGCCATGATTAGTGGTACTATGGCTCCTTCTGTACCTCCTGATTACTGCTGACACTGTGGTTCATTCATCTCTAGCTGCTCACTGGATCCTTTTCCGTCTTTGTTAAGTCTCACAATCAGATTTTTCACTTACTTCTGTTCAACTCTTTTGCATGTGGAGCCATGATGTAGACATAGATAGACACAGAACATAAAACTGAGAAGGTTCTGCTGTTCACTTTTGTCGCACTACTTTGAGGTCTGTGTTTTCAATGTAGTCCTTCTGGTGGTTAATCAACCGAAAGACAAAACAAGACAATTACTGAGAGGTGACACAGTTAGGAACCATTTAACATGTGAGTGATATTCCACAAGGGGGTACTCACCACTGTTGTATACTGCAGGGTTCAATTCACTGTCATGTAGTTGTGAATCTACACAGAGCATAGAGGGATAATTGTCCTTCATAATTAGAGGCGGACCGACAGAAGCTTTTCCCTGAATGACTGGGAGTCAGCGGGCTGTGTGATTGGCTGACGTCACCGCTTCTCCTTCCTCCGTCCAGGGTTGGTCGGTCAGTCCGAGTGGTCGGAGTTTTTCCCCGACTGTGGCGGCACATCCCAGTCCCCGGTCGACGTGGTAACCACCCAGACCAAATATGACCCCGGTCTGCTGCCGGTGACCCCGCTGGGCTACAGTCAGCACGGCAACAAGCCCTTCACGCTGTACAACAACGGACACACAGGTAACTATGGCAGCCGGCTGATTTCCTGCCATAACCCTCACCCTCACGGTCCATCTGTTTATACTGCACTCAGGGGTAACCCGGAGACAAAGACCGGCTGTGTTTATAGGCTTAGCTCACAATCTTTAGTCTTTTTTACTATTAGCATTCACTTATCGAAGCCAGATTACTATATAGAAGTACACTTTGAAGACACATGCATAATAATGTTTTTATCCAACCCTCAGCTGATAAAAAAACTTGGGAAATGTTGTTCAAAATTATGCTTTTATAGTTGCATACATTACAGTTTAACCCAATAAACCCCAAAAGCAGCTGCCAGGTTTGAAAATCATTTTATCTTTGAAAATTTGCCAAAAATACTCTGTTTGCTCCAATCAGATTCTGTGAAAAACAAAAAAATTCTGTGCTATTTTGTGCAACCGTGAAGCCACAGTTGACCGAGCTGAGTCCCACGATCACATGACAAAAATTCAGGGAGTTTTCAGGTTGAACTGCAGGCAGTGTTTCCACAGATAAATCAATAAAATAAACGCAGCACGGCTCAGAAACAGCAAACAGAGGAGCAAGTAGTTGGAAGATGAATTAAACATGGTGGAACATCTTTCTAGAGCTGATGTAGTAGAGAGTAGTGTCTGTAGAGGATGTAAAAATCAAAGCGTTCTTATTTTAAGTGACTCGAAATTTGTAAAAAACGGCAAAAACTGGAGCAAAATGATTGAAAAAAGTGTCCAAAATAACCCAAAACTTGTTTAGTGTTGCGTAAAGATTTCAGATCATAAGTCTGTTGTTTGTTTCATCTCTCCTTCCGTCAGTGGTCATCGAGCTGCCGGAGTGGATGGGCCTGGGGGGGCTGCCGTGGCTCTTCACGGCCGCACAGATGCACCTCCACTGGGGCAGCGGCGGCCCGAGTCACGGGGGCAGCGAACACACCATCAACGGACTGAGTGCAGACGCAGAGGTAAAAACACCCAGCTGGAAATACGAGGGGTAAAAAGGTGGAAAACACAGATAACACACAACATTTATATGATAATAAAGGAGCTGCTTGGAGAGATTAAGATGCACGGCTCTTCTAGATGCCAAAATTCAAGTTTCAAAGTTAACTTTCAGGTCCGTGAGATTTAAGAATGTTGCAAGAAATTACAGCTGATTAAAAAATAGAGATTTTTGCAGTGTAATAAGGATGAAAAACGACATTGCAAAGGCTTTTTTGGAGGATTCCGTCATTTGAATTTTAAAAAAACATAAATAAACTACATTTTTGCCGAGTATAACCAGCAGGTAATGCGCATGTATGACAGCAGATACAGCGCTTATTTTTCCCATGTTGCTGTGAACGCATCATTCAATAAATCCAGACACTAGCAGACTAAATGTGCATAAATGAAAATAGTCCTCAACAAATTCTGTTTACTCTTGTTTTAGTGACATTTGCTAGAAACCACACTTCACAGCTGTTTTTTAAAAAGCTGAATCTAAGTATTTATGACCTGAATGACAGACTGAAGCTTAATAGGGAATTACTTTAATTTAAAAAAAAAGATTACAGTCATTTTTCCTGCAAATGGGCCAGATATTCTTTGCTTGTAGCTTCTCAAAGGTGTTGACTTGCTGAAACTGAATATCTAAAGAAGACATTATTATGGCCTCTGAGGAAATATGACAGTCATGTTGTATCGTTTTAGCTTGACTGATCAATTAAATGAGAAATAATCAGCAGATTATTAAATGATCCAAAATAACTGACAGTTGCAGGCCCTAAGCTATACAACCTCAGAACATCGCAGCCAGAGCATTCCTACTTTGTTAATTTATCACATTATAGAAACGTATATAGAACGTTCTGTCACCTGAGGTCTGGATAACATCTTGAAAACGTTTCATTGGAACATTCTCCTTTTGGTTTGATTGTAGAAACGTCTTATAGAAGAATGTTTTCCCCCAACAACATCCTCAGAACATCACAGGCTGAATATTCCACCATCTTTCTTAATATCTAACGTTACAGGAACGTTTAAAAAATAATCATCTGAGGCCTCTATAACGTCTGGAAAACATTATTAGGACGTTGGTTTGTTCCTCATTTGTTATCATGGAACATTAAAAAACGTAAAATGTTCCACCTTTAATATATGACATAACAGAAACGTATATAGAACGTTCTGTCGTCTGAGGTCTCAATAACATCTTGAAAACATTTCCTGAATGTTGCATTGAGAACATTCTTCTTTTGGTTTGATTGTAGAAACGTCTTATAGAAGAAATCATGTTCCTCAAAAACATCTCCAAAACATCCTCAGAACATTACAGGCTGAATGTTCCATCTTCGTTAATATCTAACGTTACGGGAACGTTTTATAAAAATGATGAGTTTTCCAGATGTTATTGGGGCCTCAGTAACATCTTGAAAACTTTATTTGGACGTTGGTTTGTTCCTCATTTGTTTTCATGGAACATAATAAACGTAAATTGTTCCGCCTTTATATATCATATCACAGAAACGTATATAGAACGTTCTGTCGTCTGAGGTTTCAATAACATCTTGAAAACATTTCCTGAACGTTGCATTGGAACACCCTTCTTTTGTCATCACTGTGAAACATTTATAGAAGAACATTCTATGATGTATTTCCTCAACAACATCCTCAGAATATTACAGGCTGAATGTTCCACCTTCATGAATATCTAACGTTACGGGAACGTTTTATAAAAAAACTTTCTGAAAAACGTATATAGAACGTTCTGTCATCTGAGGCCTCGATAACATCTTGAAAACGTTTCTTGAATGTTGCATTGAGAACTTTCTTCTTTTGTTATCATTGCGGAAAGTTCTTTAATGTTTTCCCCCAACAACATCAACAAAACATCCTGAGAACATTACAGGCTGAATGTTTCACCTTTCTTAATATCTAACGTTACAGGAACGTTTTATAAAAAATGATATGAGGCCTCGATAACATCTGGAAAACTTTATTTGGACGTTGGTTTGAGAACGTTCCTCCTTTGTTATCATGGAACAAAAAAGGCAAAATGTTCCACCTTTAATATGTCACATTACAGAAACGTATATAGAACGTTCTGTCGTCTGAGGTCTCGATAACATCTTGAAAACATTTCCTGAATGTTGCATCAGAACATCGTTCTTTTGCTATCATCATGGAAACGCTCATTCTATGATGTGTTTCCTCAACAACATCCACAAAACATCCTCAGAACATTACAGGCTGAATGTTCCACCTTCGTTAATATCTAATGTTACGGGAACGTTTTATAAAAATGATATGAGGCCTCAAGAACATTTGGGAAACATTTTCTGGATGTTGGTTTGTTGTAAAAAATGCAAAATGTTCCACCTTTAATAAATCACATTACAGAAACGTATATAGAACGTTCTGTCATTTGATAACATCTTGAAAACATTTCCTGAATGTTGCATTTGGAACATCCTTCTTTTGTTATCATCATGGAAACGCTTATAGAAGAACGTTCTATAATGTATTCTCTCAACAACATCCTGAGAACATTACAGGCTGAATGTTCCACCTTCCGTAACATCTAACGTTATGGGAACGTTTTATAAAATAATCATCAGAGGCCTCGGTAACATCTGGAAAACATTTTTTGGATGTTGGTTTGAGAACGTTCCTCTACAGAATCTGTGCTCCCGACAACATCCTCGGAATATTAAAACATTATATTAATTTTAAAGGGAACTTACTGAGGTGAAAACGTTCCTTAAAGGTTCTTTTAACGTTTGATTAAAATGCTTTCCTTAAAAAAAACACTAGAACTCGCAGGTGATGTTCTCCAATGTTGTGGGGGCGTTCCCTGCTAGCTGGGATTGTGGCGTTTTTTCAAAATAAAAGCCTCTTGGGGGATTTGAGCAGAAACTGAAATCTCGCAGAGCCGAAGCACAAACTGCATGAAGACGAGGACAAATAAGACTAAATTAATGTTAGCTGCCCAGATTTAAAGCCTCTCCTCCTCTTCGTCATCAGTGTGACTGTAGAAGCTGAGCCCTCCTCTTCCTCCTCTTCCTCCCTGCAGCTCCACGTGGTTCACTACAACTCTGAGCTCTACCCAAACCTGTCGGCGGCCATGACGCAGAGAGACGGCTTGGCTGTTCTGGGAATCCTCATTGTGGTAACGACACAACTCAGCAGCTCAGCATCGAACACAGCAGGCAAAGAATGAGTGCATTTTGAAGAGTGTAAGCGACACTGAGGCCTGAGTTTTGGTTTCCCAGACAGGTGAGGAGACGAACCAGGCGTTCAACAGCATCCTCAGCTACCTGAGCCGCATCAGACATGCAGGTGAGGCTTTTTAGAAACCACCAAAACGGCAGTTATAGTCAGTTCTGATGTGACCAGCTGGTTTCTTCTGATACAAAACAATAAGACATCTAGTAGAGGTGTTAATGATGAGTTTTAACTATTTCTGTGTTCTTTATAATGACTTTCAGAGCCTTTATTTTGCCTTTTTTTCCTCGTTTTGTTTAAAAATTCATCACCAACGTCATCTAACACAATGTTTTACTATGTTTTCTCGCTTTTTTATGTCACTTTCACCCTGAACAAACCTGCTGGTCGCATAAAAATAGACTCTAAATCAAAATTTGGGTGTCAATTTCGCTCTAAAGCTAAACATGTGAAGATTCTGTGGCTGTTTTTTTTCCGTTATCTTCCCTGCTACCACCTCTCCTATCAGACCAGAAGGCCTTCATCCCGGCCTTTGACGTCCAGTCGCTGCTTCCTAAGGATCTTGGACGCTACTACCGATACAACGGATCGCTAACGACGCCTCCCTGCCACCAGAGCGTCACCTGGACCGTGTTCCATGAGAGGGTTCTGATCTCAAAGGCGCAGGTCTGGTTCAAACGCCGACACGCCTCACTGACACTCTGAGCTCCTAACCCAACCGGTCGAGGCAGATGGCTGCCCTCCCTGAGCCTGGTTCTGCCGGCGGTTCCCCCCTCCTCCCTGTCTTTCCCACCATCGCTAACTGCTGCTCATAGGGAATCCAAAAGCACCTTAGGATTGTTGGGTTCTGTTTTCTGTTCCTTCTTATGTTAAGCGCCATGTGATGACAGATGTTGTAAATATAAAAAAACTGAACTGAACTGAACTCTAAAACCTGCTGGCGGCTTTGAAAGACGTCTTATTTTCCAAGATTTTCTCCCTGAACTAATCATTTTTGTGATGTCTGACCAAATTTAAGACTAACATCATGACATTTCATCAAAATCACTTTATTTTACATGTCGTACTTTTAAAAAATCCCCCAAATAAAGCATCTAATGTAAAAAAACCAAAAACTTCTGCGCAAGTTTTCAGGTTGAACTGCAGGCAGTGTTAAAAATAATCACCAAAAAGATGCAATTTATCAGCCAGAATCTGTGAAAACAGCTTTTTCGACGGTGATTATGTGTGACGTCTGCCAGGAAAATGAGCCGAATCTGAGCTTAAAATTTATTCTACATATCTCATTTAAAAAATTGCAAAAAATAAACTAACAGCACTGATTAGATTCTGTGAAAAACAAAAAATTCTACACTCCTGTGCGCAACCGTGAAGTCATGAGTGACTCAACTGCGACCAAAAGCCGCATGACAATAATTCAGAGAGTTTTTAGGTTGAACTGCAGGCAGTGTTTCCACAGGGCATAAAGGAGACGACCAGATAGACTTAGAGGAGAATCACGTAGTTTAGTATCTGTAGTATGTGGAGCCTCCATTGGTTGTTCTGTTTCCATAGAGGTGCAGGAATTTATGTTGCAGTGAAAAATGAACCCACAGTGAGGAAAAATGAGACGGGAGCAACAAACGCCCACAAACAACTGCTTTATATTGAAGCATGAATCAAGTTAGATCCAAACCTAATGATCAGATTCCCAAGTTCTGCTGCTCCAGAGTCAAAATAAATCAACAGTAATCAGCAGATCTCCAACAGTAAATAAAAAAAAGAATCATAAATGTGTTCTTGTTTCACAAAAATGTTAAATATAATATCTTCATCACCACTTTTACTACTAAAGGACAATTGAACCATTTGGTCAAGCATGTTTTTAGACAGCTTCTGAAGTTATTTAATCATTTCTAATGATATTATATCAAAATTTATCATGTGAACATCAGTTAATGGTCAGAAGTTTGATTTTGTTTTTTAGCAAATAGTCAAATTTAATTACGTTTGCTTAGTTTCACTACCTTCACCATAAAGCACCAAATGAACCGTTTGGTCGAGTATGTTTTGCAAAAATTATTAGAGCCTTTTAATGCCTTCTTTTTATGTTTCAAGGTACACAGCTGTGTTCAGTCATTAGACATAATAATATGTCAAAAATATTACCATATCTTTAAAAATTACAGCAAACAGAGGCCCCACGTCAGGAGTGGTTTTGCTCTCGCTAACTTCCTGTGAGGAGGCTGACTTCCTCTGCATGCTATTTCAAAACATAATGACATCTAATGGACTTTTTTTAGTATAACGTACCTCAAAGAGTGGTGGAGATGGCTGAAACAGGTGGAACTAGAAAAGCCCTCAGAGAGCTCAGACCTCCACCAAGCAGCTTCAGTCCACCTCCAACACAATCTCCCAATTCACATATTTTCTATGGAACGTTACAGATACAAATGTAATTACATACAGTTCAAATGTCCTACCGACAATGCGGCCTTCACCCCATCCGACCTAATGAACAGGCGCGGCCTCTAGCGCGGCAGCTCCTAACAGCCTCCCAGCTTCTTAGACAACCAGAGATAAGAATGCCGGCCCAACCGTGCCTATGTCGCTCAGGAAGGAAAGAGAACTCCGTCACTGTCGCTGTCTGTCGCGTGGAGACCCAGAATGTCATGTGGTCAGAGGGGGTTACCCCAAAAACAAGAGCGCCCTCTGGTGGCTTTTAGAGTAAACCGCATTTAATTGTCCATCTGGTTACACTTAGATTAAAAAACATCCTGGATCCAGACTGTGATCCGGATCAGTCCCAAAATTTCATCACTGGTTCTTTGTCCCATTTCACACACTTCCTGACAATTTCATCCAAATCCATTCATGAGTTTTCCAGTTATTTTGAACACAAACAAACAAACAAACCAACGCCGGCCATCACATAACCTCCTTGGCGGAGGTAATTAAGTAAAACATGTTTTTCAATAAGATATAATGAGTCAGAATGTGCTCTACTATCTGGCCGAGCAGAAGGTTAAAGGGTTAATAAAGCATGTATGAAATTATATTTAAATGCAGCTTGACATCCAGTTAATTGCATCAGCGTTCATTAAACTGAATATCTTCTTTTTCTCCTTTACTCTGCTGACTTTGGTTTACATTTTGCTATATCTGTCAGTCATATTTATAGCATCTGTCCTTTCAAAAATACCCACTTTAATTCAAGTTTTTTTTCAAACTGAATTTGAGTTACAAGTCATTTTTGCTTGAACTTTGTCAAAATCAAAATCAAATTATTCTTAATTATGATTAAAATGTGCATTAAGGTGAATAACTGTGCAAAAACTAAAACTGTCTGCGATCTTTGAGTCCATCAGCAGGACAGAAACTTGCCTCTCAGTTTTAATTTGAAGTTCCTCGCTGTATCTGCTCCTCTCGTTCGTTCTTCCCTTTCGCTGCAGCTGCTGAAGCTGGAGACGATTCTTTACTCGAGCAAAGCCGAAGAAGCCGACAGGATGCTGCTGCAGGACAACTACCGGACAACGCAGCCGCTGAACCACAGGGTGATCTTCGCCTCCTTCTCTGCAGGTCAGACACAGAAAGAACAAAGAGGAAGGTGACACTCTACATTTAAAAACAACATGAACCCACTCTTAGATGGTAAAATGTAAGATAAGGACTTCTGCAAGGACACACATGACATAAATTCATCATCCATCCAAGTCCACAAGGATCCACATGAACCCCCTGTTTAGGCTGTACAAAGAGATTCTTCATCATCCTCATCTTTGTAATTCATCATTAACATACATGTAAACATTATCTCCATCAACAGAGCCCAAATACAACTGTTGATTCTCCAGATATCCTGTGCTTGACACCTCGTGTTGGTTTGCAAACTGCAACATCTGATCAGACATAGTAGGACATCCAGGTACTTTTGAGGGAGCTTTTATTCATATGTGCTTTCCATCAATAGAGCCCAAACACACCTATAAATTCTTGAGATATCTTGTGCTTGACACCTCATACAGCTTTGCAAACTGCAAAATCCAAGCAGACACAGTAGGACATCCAGGTACTTTTGAAGAAGTTTTGATTCATACATGTTTTCCATCAATAGGGCCCAAATGCAGTTGTAAATTCTCCAGATATCTTGTGCTTGACACACCTCATGCTTGAACTCCAAAATCTGACCAAATGTAGCAGTACATCTAGGTACTACTGAAGGAATTTTGATTGTGAAAGCTTTCCATCAATAGAGCCCAAACACAGCTATAAATTCTCCAGATATTCTGTGCTTAACATACCTAATGCTGGTTTGCAAACTGCAAAATCTGTTCAGATATAGTAGGACACCTGGGTGTTTTTGAGGGAGCTTTGATTCATACATGCTTTCCATCAATAGAGCCCAAACGCAGCTATAAATTCTCAAGATATCTTGTGCTTGACATACCTAATGCTGGTTTGCAAACTGCAAAATCTAACCCGATGTTGTAGGGCATCTGGATGTTCTTACGGAGCTGTGTTTCGTACATGCTTTCCATCAAGAAAGCCCAAACACAACTGTTAATTCTCCAGATATCCTGCACTCAATACCTCATGCTGGTTTGTAAACTGCAATATCTGATCAGATATAGTAGGACATCTGGGTGTTTTTGAGGGAGCTTTGATTCATTCATGCTTTCCATCAACAGAACCCAAACACAGCTATAAATTCTCCAGATATCCTGTGCTTGACACGCCTAATGCTAGTGTGCAAACTGCAAAATCTGGTCAGATATAGCAGGACATGGGTGTTTTTGAGGGAGCTTTGATTCATACATGCTTTCCATTGATAGAGCCCAAACACAGCTGTAAACTCTCCAGATATCCTGTGCTCGACACATCCCTAAGACTTTATGCACTTCTACTACTTTGCACAAATCGGGGGCGTCCAACCACAACTTACTACCTCTCAGAACCTTTTAAATTAACTGTTTTCAGCATGAAAAGTATGATTAGCATATTTTTAGAGGTTATCCTTTCAGATGGAACAAATCTGAATTAGCTAAAGGTCACAGCCCATCAACACATCGACCCTGGTGGAATTTAACCACCAACTCGCCGCTCGTAAAGCGAACCACCACAACAAGTCAGCGTGAGGCCATGAGGGCCCGAAGCTCGCAATCAGCGCCGAGTGAAAAGTGGAACGTGGAGGGAAACTACCGGTGACTCGGAGAAAGAAAGAGTCTTACGGGGAGGCAGCGTTAGAGAGGAAAAGAAGGAGGGAAACACTGGGAAAGCGGTGGCAAAGCGGAGAGAGCTGCGTTTGTTTGCGAGCTGATTAGAGAAAAAGGATTTGCAAAAATCTAAACACTGACTCCATTGTTGTCACAAGAGTCTAACTGAGAAAAGGGGAGAGGAAGAAAGAGACAGAAAGAGGGAGACAGAGTGGTGGCCAAAGACAAAGGAGAAAGAATTTGTGTGAAGTGTTCATTGTAGGGAGTGACTGAACTGGAAGGTCTGTGATATCAGCAGCTTCAAGCCGATTCAGAGGGCTGAGCGGCAGATTGTCCTGAGATAAACCAACCAGTCATCCTCTGGGAAGCATGTGGCAGAAAAATCACCACAGTTTCTAATCTTTTATTCTGTATTTTGCAGAATCGGGGAAGGAGCTCTCCTCTGGTGAGGCTGAAAGTTGTTTTCATGCATGTTTTTAGCCGCTTTAAGTGGTAATGATGCAATTTCTGTTGCAAAAAATACGACTCCTGAAGGTTTTTGTTTGCGTCTCTGCAGGTGAAGTCACGGCCATCGTGATCGGGGTGATGTGCGGCTGCGTGGGTCTGGCGGTAATCATTCGCTTCATCGTGAAGACGATACGGTAAGAAGGTTTGATCGCCCTCCTGCTTCTGCTCTCACAGAGGAACACATCGGATCAGCGGATCATCTCCTCACCCTGTCTCCTTTCTCTCGGCAGATTTTTTAAACTCCTCCACCGTGAAACAGTCGCGGTAAACAGGTGGCTTACCTGATCTCAGTACTGACCGGGACGCTCAGCCTGCACTGACTTTTATTCTGGTGCTTCTCAGTTTATCCCTCGGCGCAGATCTTAAATCAGCTTCTTGATAAAACAGTGGAGATACTGTATGATTTGCAAACTCCAGCTGAAGAGTTTGGTGCCCCAACACTAATCTGCACACTGATAAACACTACCCTGACATAAATTAGAGCCTAACTAACATGGAGGATTCTATTAGCTGATTCTGGCCAATCAGATAAACTCAGTATAAGTATATTTCAGCCAACAAGTAAAAAGAAACACCAGATATTAGAGTTCTTAGACCCGTATGAACCCCAAAACCCACCAAACTGGATTGAAAGTGAAGTTTTCTTTAAGAATAATCATCAAAAAGACACAATTTATCAGCCAAATTTGGTAAAAACAGAAAGAAATATCGGATTTACAACTTTTTAACAGTCCTAGAGCTAATTATGTGTGACGTCGGTCAGGAAAATGTTCTGATATTTCATCGAAATCTCTTCATTCTACATGTCTCGTTTAAAAATTTACCAAAAGTAAACTGATTGCACTGATTAGATTCTGTGAAAAACAAAAAATTCTGCACTACCCAACACAACCGAGAAGCCATGAGTGGCTCAGCTGTGAGCAACGGTCTCGTGACAAAAATTCAGAGAGTGTTCAGGTTGAACTGCAGGCAGTGTTTTCACAGAGAGGCCGAGAAGAAAATGCAACCTACTGGGTCAATAAAATAAATGCAGCACGGCTCAGAAACAGAGAACAGAGGAGACAGTAGTTGGAGATACATCCAGCATGGAGGAACATCTTTCAGCCGGTAGGGAGAAAAAGTCTGTAGAGGCTGAAAACATGGAAATACACTGAACAGAAATCTAAAGGCCCAATGTGAAAAACTGATGCCACATGAAGTGCACCACCCAAAGTGAGCGTATACTGTCTGGTACTTGTACTAAATGGATGTTTCTCTTGATCAGTGTCCCAAATTTGAGTCCACCACTGCCTCAGTGATGCATTAATTCCATTCAGTCCATGGGTGTGGCATATCCAGACGCTGCTCCAACACAATGAGCAGTACTCAGACACTCCTTATACTGGGGACAATAAAAGGACACCCCAACATGTCACAAAACAACACAAGAAAAACTAAAAAAACTACAAAAATGGGCGACAGAATGACCACAAAGACACAAATTGTCTCAATGAGACTCAGAATGTTCAAATATTTAGTCTAATCTCATTATAATAAATGCAAAGAGGGACAAAACCCACATTTTTGTCAAAATAACAAAACGCAGCTCACTAAATGACCATAAAGTTGAACCAGGACATTTCTAAATCCATTTAAATGAAATCTAAATATTAAAATCTTTGTAAAGGTAGTATTTATCACTCACAAGCATCATGTACATGTAAAATACGACACACTGCGATGAATTTGGACAAAACTTAGTGTAGCCTGTGGTTAAAATCATCATTTATACTGCAAATATTACTGCTGCTGCTGTTGGTTTCAGCCTCAGACCTCCAGAGCTGGTTGGGCTCTAACAGAGTGTTTAATCCTCTTGTTATATTTCACCATAAAAGGCTAAAAGATCAGCGCCGAGGATAATCTGACCCCCTGACTTCTGTTGCAATAACAAGTTTCCCAATTACTGCTTCGTCTCGTAATCACCTCTCATTAATGAAGCATGTGGAAGGTTTCTCCTGCTTTGATTATCGGCTCCTGTTTATTCTCTTACATGCAGCGATCAGCCACAACATTAAAACCGGCTGCCTGATATTGTCTTTAAATCCAGCAGCAGATCCTTTAAGGCCTGGAACCTTCATGACTGGTTTTGTTGTGTTGCTCAAAACATTTCAGTGCAATAGTTGGATTTGGATTGCAGGAAGTTTATGCAGATGGAAGGTGGAGTGTCAGTGCAACTTGAAAGTCCAACAACAACTCCAGTTTTATGCAGGAAACAGAGCAATGGAGGTTTGTTATGGTAGAATATATGATGAATTTTGCACTGTTGATGGTAAAACTAGACAGAAGAAGACTTCTACTGGACGAGGACGTCAAGAGGACAGAAGAACAGTTGCTTCTTGTCTTCTCCAAGTTTAACCGACAAGATTGAGTTGGTCTTTTTGACTCCTGAACAGTCCAACCTACAAAAAATACATTTAGTAGGGTGGTGTTTTGGCGCCAGACCTTCATGAGGCAAGAAAACTTTATTTCTACCTTGGAAATGGCCTTGAAAGAGGTTCTACATGGGCGGTTCTTGCAGTCAGAACATGCACAAAGGTTGAAAACAGCCTGAAAGACACATTTATTAGCTCTACATTTACTCAAAGTGCAACAAAACAAATAGCAGCTACTGGATGCAACTCCAGTTCTAGGCAGGAAACAGACCAATGGAGGTTTGTAATAGGAGAATATATGGTGAATTTTGCATTGTTGATGGTGATAGTGGAGAGAAGAAGGCTACTACTGGACGAGGACAGCAAGAGGACAGAAAAAAGTTGCTTCTTGTCCTCCTCAAGTTTAACCGACAAGATTGAGTTGGTCTTTTTGACTCCTGAACACTGTCTAACTTGCAAAAAATACATTTAGTAGGGTGGTGTTTTGGCGCCACACCTTCATGAGGCAAAAAGAATATATGTGTACCTTGAAAACGGCCTTGAAAGAGGTTCTACATGAGCGGTTCTTGCAGTCCGAACATGCACAAAGGTTGAAAACAGCCTGAAAGATGCATTTGATAGCTAAACATTTACTCTAAGTGCAACAAAACAAATAGTAGCTACTGGATGCAGCTCCAGTTCTAGGCAGGAAACAGAGCGATGGAGGTTTGTTATGGTAGAATATATGGTGAATTTTGCATTGCTAATGGTGACACTAGACAGGAGAAGACCTCTACTGGACGAGGACGTCAAGAGGACAGAAAAAAGTTGCACAACAAGCGGCGTTTTGGGGGTCTGAAAACGATCCTTTCTGAACCTAGGTCCCAGAGTGCAAAGATCTGAAACGCTGTTTACGTGTCACTGTTGTTACGCCCTGTCTGCTTCTTTTTCTGACACCCTTGCGTCATAGCTCCACCTCTGGATAAATGCACCAAACTCAGAAAACAACGACAACAATGTCTCCGTATAGTGCTGCGTATGTCCTGCTGATAGTTCCACCTCATCGTCCGTCCAGACTAGAGTCCTACCAGCTCGTCCACTCCTATTTGCTGCCGCCATGTTCTGCGTTTACATCCGATCCTACAGATTTTTGTGCATCCCTGAAGTCCCGCCGCCAGTTTCCGCTTGTTACGGTGTCATAGCGCCACCAACAGGCCTGGCATGTGTTTTACATCATTTTCAGACGTATCAAGTGAATTCATGCGGACGGACACGTTTACTGAAACAGCTCCGTCTTTTTGAAGAACGTTTTAGAAACTATAAGCGTTTTGGCTTCGTGTGGACGGGACCTAAGTTGGTCTTTTTGACTCCTGCAACCTGTCTGACTTTCAAAAACTACATTTAGTAGGGTGGTGTTTTGGCGCCACACCTTCATCAGGCAAGAAAACTTTACTTCTACCTTGAAAACGGCCTTGAAAGAGGTTCTACATGGGCAGTTCTTGCAGTGCGAACATGCACAAAGGTTCAAAAACATCCCGCAAGTTCCTGCAGTGGAAAACAAACCAATCTTCGTGTCGTGTTCCTCGTAACATTTCTGAGCAATAGTTGGCTTTGCACTGCAGGAAGTTGATGCAGACAGAGGGTGGAGTTTGACCTTTGACTGCAAGGTTAAGTGGAAGTGCAACAAAACAAGTAGCAGCTACTGGATGCAGCTCCAGTTCTGTGGAGGAAACAGAGCGATGGAGGTTTGTTAAGGTAGCATATATGGTGAATTTTGCTTTGTTGATGGTGATAGTAGACAGAAGAAGACTCCTACTGGATAAGGGCATCAAGAGGACAGTGAAAAGTTGCTTCCTGTCATCTCCAAGTTGAACCAACAAGCACCAAGTCAATTCAGAAGCTCAGAAGCTTGTCCAGCTTGCAAAAAATACATTTAGTAGCGCAACGTTTCAGTGCCAGACCTTCACCAGGCAAGAAAACGTATAAAAACAGCCTTGAAAGAAGTTCTACTGGGGCGTTTTCTTGCAGTCAGAACATGCACAAAGGTTCAAAAATGGCCTGCAAGTCCAAAAAGAGCCCAAAGTTTGCGGGAAAAAAAGGCCAGACTGCAACCATGAAGGGTATTACGTGGTCTGCAGTGATGTTTAGGTGTCAAAGTAGCATCCAAATTAATGCAGGACTCCAGGTTTCCCAACAGAACATCATCCAGAGCATCAAACTGCCTCCACCGGCTCGTTTTCCTCCCATCTTGCTTCCATATTTACCACCAGAAGAATGAGAATGATCAAGCCGGGCCACCTTCTTCTAGCTCCAGTGCGCATTCAAGCCTTAGCAAGAGTTAGCATTTGTTCTGATAGCAGCTTTAGGGTTAGCGCTGTAGTAGATCTTCTCTTTGGGTGTCCATGAACCTGTCACCAGCTCTTGGACCACTTTTGAACCAACACCTGCTGTTTTGGAGATGCTCTAAACCGGTTTTCCAGTCTTTTAAATCCTCCTGTTGCTCATTTTTCCTGCTTTCCAACTTGACGCAACAAGATAATCAATGTTTTTCACGTCACCTGTCGGCGGTTTTAATGTTGTGGCTGATGCGTGTTTGCAGTTCAAGTCCCCTGATCTTTAATTTACTGCTTAAATTAATTGCTGTAATCTTCTCTGAAGCTTTGTTATGATTTAAAAGTGAAATTATGATCATTTCTCTGTGTGTTCTTTTGTTAAAACCTCTAATTTCTGCTTTTGGGAGCCGCTTACTTACTTTCTTAATATCAATCATGAAGTGTGCTCTTATTTTGAAATCTCACCTCCAGTTCCTCCACCTGACAACAGGAATGATTTGCACTCTGAAATGTTGATTTTCCTTTTGCTCTGGTTGTGATGGTTCCTTCTTCAGCTCTACCTCTAGCTGGGACGTCCTGCCCAGTAACCGACCAGCTCCAATGCCAAGGTTCAGATCATTAAACCGACCTCTCACAGTTAGACTCCTCTAACCTCCGCTTCCCTGACTTTAACACCTCGTAGAGCCTCACCGCTTGAAGAAACCCCACAGCACTGTACGTTAGATTAGTCGTGGAATTCCCACGGTGTTTCAGGAATTCTTTAACATCAGAATAATCCTTTAATCCCAGGTGTTTGTCATGTTCACTGGATGTTTTTCTGCTCCGTTGCTGCATTTCTAAGGGTTTAAATTCACTCAGGAATGTCTATAAATGCAAATATCTGCTGACAGTTGATGTGGAATTAGATTTTATCCATGCAAAAATTAGTTTTCCTTGTTTACGAGTGAAAGAAAAGGAGAAATAATTAAGTTTTTCCGCGATATACACTGAACAAAAATACAAAGGCCCCATGTTAAATATTGATGCCACATGAAGTGCACCACCCAAAGTGAGCGTATACTGTCTGGTACTTGTACTAAATAGATGTTTCTCTTGATTAGTTCCCAAATTTGAGTCCACCACTGCCTCAGTGATGCATTAATTCCATTCAGTCCATGGGTGTGGCATATCCAGACGCTGCTCCAACACAATGAGCAGTACTCAGACACTCCTTATACTGGGGACAATAAAAGGCCCCCCCAACATGTCACATGTTGACCAAAGCAGCAACGCCTCAGACGACTCCGGTCATGAGGGAACGTGTCGTTGGCATGTTGGTGTGATGCGTCTGTTGTCAGACCAAAGGTTTCATCTGCTGTACGTGTCGCTGGTCTGAGACCATCCCACAAGTGAACAAGCCGGATGTGTCCATCCTGTGCTGGGGTGGTCACACGTGGCCGACGTGGATGAGGTGGATTTGCAGTACTGCCCGTCTGTTGGAAACCAACTCTCAAACGTCCTGTCGTCTGATAGTGAACATTCAGCTGCACAGCGACCGCTCTGGTGGACATTCCTGCTTCCAACATGCCAATGACACGTTCCCTCATGACCGGAGTCGTCTGAGGCGTTGCTGCTTTGGTCAACATGTGACATGTTGGGGTGGCCTTTTATTGTCCCCAGTATAAGGAGTGTCTGAGTACTGCTCATTGTGTTGGAGCAGCGTCTGGATATGCCACACCCATGGACTGAATGGAATTAATGCATCAAATGGCCTCAGATTTGGGACAACAATCAAGAGAAACATCCATTTAGTACAAGTACCAGACAGTATACGCTCACTTTGGGTGGTGCACTTCATGTGGCATCAATATTTCACATGGGGCCTTTATATTTTTGTTCAGTCTATATTGAAATAAAATCCAGGGATTTTCTCCAGATGATTTGAATTTAAGCTATTTTGAAATAATTAATCATCTCAGACTGATTCAGGTGATTTTGTGTCCACATGGAAGCTAAAAAAACAATTTAAAAACAGGCGAGAAAAGCTGTTTGGAGCCGTCCTAACACTGGCAGAGACGTCGGAAATAGCCGTTAGCTTTGGGTAACATTCAGACGTGGCTCTGAACTTGTCAGACGGAGGTTTGTTCTGCTGATTTTAAAAGATCAGACTAATTATTTTCCTCGTGTTGCTGGAAGACCTTCTTGTTTTTCCATCAGTGTAATCCTCTCTGGAGCCGAAATATTTCCAAACAAACGGATTATTTTCGCAGCCAAATCTGCCTTTTCAGTGCACAAACTGGACTAAATGATGTTTTATAGTTCTGCAGAGTTCTAGTCATGTTTTTAATGACAGGATCAGCTTATTAATCACAGGAGAAGTATTATTTAGATGTTAAGTCTTTTTTAAAGTGCGGTGTGTAAATCCAGTGGAGGTCCTCGTTAACAGCCTCCCTGTTAGTTTATTTTAACCTAACTGTACTAATTTATCCTCTTAATTCAGTGGTAGCACTAATTTTTAGAGGTTAAAACACACTAAACTGTATTTTATGGGTTGTTTTGGAGCCTTGAACTCATCCTGAAGAGTATTTCTTAACAAACAGGGCCCCCTAGTGGCTGATATAACAAACTACAACCTGCTGATGCTCTGGGAGGTTCTGCAGCAGGTCGGACGCCTCGGTGTGGATGACTTCTCCTTTCTTGGTGTTTCAGGACGAAGGAGCCGGAGAAAGGACAGGAGAAGAAGCAAGACGTGGCCCTGAACTCGACCTCGGAGCCGGAGAAGAAGGAAGAGCCGTCGCCTCAGGCTGAACCGTAGCCCTCCGGCCAGAGGAGTTCCAGCTGTCAGGCAAAGCGACGAGGAGCAGCTTCTCCTGGTGTTCCTTCAGCTTCCTGGTGTAAATACGTCGTGTCGCTGGTCGCTGAGAACTCGACCGACTCGTGTAAATACTCTGTAAATACATATTCTATGGTTCACTCTGCACCACGTAACTCACTGATCACTGACTTAGGAAACACGACAGGCGGCAGGGTTTGATTTGTACATACAGATGCTGTCCAGATGTTCCAACTCATCGGGATGAGTTTTATTTATGTGCACCGTGATGGTTCTTCAGTTTCAGCTGCTACGGGTCATCTGGGTCCACCGATTGTTGTTGTTGTTGTTGTTGTTGTTTCTAACGTGACGTCACATTAAAACACCTGAATGTCAGATTTTGTCTGTTTCTGGTTTATTTTCTGGATGTTTGGATCAAACTTGGAGCAGAAATCAGTAAAGTTTAATAGAAATAATCAAGCACACTGTGGAAAATAACGGCATTAAAAAGATTAAAATATAAACACAGATTTTTAATATTATGGTTTTGATCTGTTTTTTAATTATTTTTTTACAGTTAAAAAGGAATTTAATCTTTTTTTCTGTGATTTAATTGGTTATTAAAAACTTTTATTCTACAGATTTTTCCTGTTTTATCAAATCACACATATCTAATAAAAATCATAGAAGAAAAAAATAATTTAAATGTTAATTTTAAAACTCTTGATTATCCTGATGAACTGCAGGTGAGGCTCAGTTCAGGCTGCAGCTCACCTGGAAATTAAGATGCACACGAGGAGGAGACAAGGAGGCTGACATCCTGGTAAACGTCTAAAGCTCGGTGTTTATCTGGAAAATCAATCAGGTGGATTTTATATATGTGTAACTTTTAATACAAATGAAATGTAATATCCATTTTTATGCCTTACAGATGAAAGGAATAAAAATGAAGGAAAGAAATACAAACTATATCCCTAATATCAAGTTAAAAATAAAGGAACTGAGGAAACACTATCATAAATAACGCATGCAATTAGAAAACATCTGATGAAAATATAAAATAAATCAAATTATATCAATAAATAGAAAAAAATTATATCAATAAATAAATAAAATTATATCAATAAATAAAATAAAATAAATCAAATTATATCAATAAATAGAATAAAAATAAGTCAAATTATATCAACAAATAAAATATAAATAAATCAAATTATATCAAATATAAAATACAAGAAATCAAATTATATCAATAAATAAATAAAATTATATCAATAAATAAAATAAAATAAATACAATTATTTCAATAAATAAAATAAAATAAATCAAATTATATCAATAAATAAATCCTAAATAATTAAAATTATATCCAAAATAAAATAAAAATAAATAAAATTATATCGATAAATAAAATGAAGGACAAGATGGAATGTACAAAAGCAGAATAAGAAAATAATTTTTTTTAAATGAAGTTATAAATTATGCACTGAATAAATAGAAAAATCTATAAGTGAAACTTATTCTAAAAAATATTAATAAAACAAATGAAAAGCCTGCAACATCTTTAGTTTGCATCTAAAAACATAAAAATATATTCTGAGGCAGCAGATCAGGTGAGACTTTCACCACCAGTCACTGAGTTCATGGTTCTAATTACACTAAATAAACCTCTGATCTGTTCTGTTGGATTTATTTTACATATTTGCACTTTTCCTGCTGTGACTTAAAGGCACGTCTGATTTTGCTGCTTGGTTTGATAAAAGAATTCTGTTTAAATCTCATAGACTTGTTTTTACAGCTGAGAGTCGCCCCCTGCTGGCAGCTTTAATGTTCGCGTCACTTTCCAGTCCAGTCTGTGGTCTGTAGTTATTTTGATCGATGGACTTCTGTGTACAAAGCCTGGTTATACAGAACGTTACGCACTTAATGGTGGCGAATTATAAAGCAGTTAAACTAAGAATAATGGTTAAATAAACAAAATAAAAAAACAAAAATAAAATTAAAATAAACAAAACTATATCAATCAATGAAATAAATACAATTAAATCAAAATAAAATAAAAATAAATTAAATTATATCAATAAATAAAATAAAATTATATCAACAAATAAAATAAAATAAATAAAAACCTATATCAATAAATAAAATAAAAATAAATTAAATTATATCAATAAATAAAATAAAATTATATCAACAAATAAAATAAAATAAATAAAAACCTATATCAATAAATAAAATAAAAATTGATTAAATTATATCAATAAATAAAATAAAATAAAATAAATAAAACTGTATCAAAAAATAAAATAAATTAAATGATATCAATTAATAAAATAAAATAAATTAAATTATATCAATAAATAAAATAAAATTACATCAATAAAAGAAATAAAACAAATTAAATTATATCAATAAAATAAAATTATATCAGTAAATAAAATAAAAATAAACAAAATTATATCAATCAATAAAATAAAATAAATACAATTATATTATACAATTATGTTCTGTATTACCAGGCTATAAACTGTGTGCATAGCCTGTTAATTCAGAACGTTACGCACTTGCATTTAATGGCGGCGAATTATCAAGCAGTTAAACTAAGAATAATGGTTTAATCTTTCTGCAACGACCTTTAAAATAAGACCTAAATACTATTTTTCCCAATTTTACCACCCAAATTAATTTCACTGCTTCCACAAATTGAAGCTAAACTGTTGTGTTCTTAGTTTCTCATGTTTGTTCCATGTCTGTCTTTCCAGTCACTTCCTGTTTTACCTTGTTAATCGTTTACTTCCTGCTGGTTCTGCCTCCTTTCTTTGTGATTTACCTCCAGTGTGATCACCTTCATGAGGTTCACCTGAGTCCCGTCAGTCCATTAGTCCCTGTGAGCTTCACCTGGGCTCCTTTGTTCTTCGTCTTCAGCAGCTTTTGCCTCGTTGTCTTCGCCGTCGGCCTGTTTCCTGCTTGGATTTACGTCTTTAAACCAGCTTATTTTGGCCTCCAGTGTTTTGTACGTGGGTCCTCCTCCTCTCAGTATCATAACGAACGCATGCAAAGTCTAATCTCAATGGTAAATAAGCTATAAGTATTGGTGATGGACAGTTAATGTTTGATTTCTAGTGAGCTTTCATGTGCTTGGTCGGTTTATTCTGGCTGGAAATGACGAAGAAGTGGCAGCAAACCTTGTGTTAGTGCTGTTTCTGTGTTTGTTTTGGTGTTTTTCAGAATCAGGAAGGTTTAACTGCCGGGTCGACTCCCACATGAGGAGTTTAAACTTGATGTTTTAGTGCATATAAGTAAACAGCAACGCATAGATTGGAGAAGTGATGCAAGTCAAGCTAGCAGCAGGTGTAATGAAGGGATTATGGGTGGTAGAAAGTGTGCAGAAATGTGCGAATTAAACGCCTGAGAATGTGCAAAGTTATGTAGTACGTCATGCAAACGGCTTGAAATGTGCAGAAATATGACAGTAATCATATTTAGTGGAGTTTTTGGTGTCTTGTTTGTTAAAAAGGTCACTATAAATCAAAATGTGTCGTGGCTGTGGATGATTTCAGTGTATTTGCTGTAGATTTGCGCACAGAAAACCTCAAATAAAGCCGCTTAAATGAGATATTTTGCACCTCCTGTTGTTAAATTTTAATTGTGATCTAATCCTGGCTGGTGTTTTCTTCTACTCCTGTCTTTAGCTTTGTTTCATCTATTGAGAGTTTTTGCTGAAAAACACTCCCCACTTCCACCACACGGTGTCGCTCTGCTTCAACCAATCAACGCTCCCCTGCAGCTCTTTGAAACCGCCTCTTTTAAATTTAACTCCAACCTCGTCAGTTTGTCTTCTGATTGTCAGCTGATTCAAATCACTCCCCTCTCATTTCCTTCTGTCTCCTCTGCAGATCTTCTCGTCATGTGCCGATGGGTTTCTGCCAGCACCGAGTGAAGGATGCAAATTCTGTAAGTGGCCAAAGTGTCTTAAACGCAGATTTATGAGTGCAGACGGGGGAAGCTTGGCGGCTAATGGAGCCCTGACCTCTGCCCTCTCCATCACTTCCCTCACCAGTTACTGCTGCTTTCACTTTGGTCTCCATCGGTGTCCTTCCCATCATTGCTTCCTCTGAACCTCAGTCAAGTGTTTTCCCATGATGAGAAAGTCTGCGGGAGGCCACGCCAGCATACTTTATATTCCTGCAGTGACGCACGCCCCTGTTTCTTGGCAGCGGCGGCTTCTGTAGCTCGACTGGCAGCTGCTTGTCAGAGTCGGAGCTCGAACCGAATGTCGCCGTAGACGGCCTCAGGTTCCTGGAGGCAGCCAACACATTATCTCAAATAAAATAAAATTTAAAAAAATTATATCAATAAATAAAATAAAATTATATCAATAAATAAAATAAAAAATTAAATTATCTCAAATAAAATAAAAAAATAAATTATATCAATAAATAAAATTAAATTATCTCAAATAAAATAAAAAAATAAATTATATCAATAAATAAAATAAAATTATATCAATAAATAAAATAAAACTAATTAAATTTTATCAATAAATAAAATCAAATTATATCATTAAATAAAATAAAACTAATTAAATCTTCTCAATAAAATTATATCAATAAAGAAAATAAAATACATTAAATTATATCAATAAATAAAATTTAAAAATTAAATTATCAATAAAAAAATTATATCAATAAATAAAATCATATTATATCAATATATAAAATCAAACAAATTAATTTATATCAATAAAATAAAATTATATCAAAAAATATCAATAAATAAAATGAAATTATATCAATAAATAAATCATAAATAAATAAAATTGTATCAATAAATACAATAAAAATAAATAAAATCATATCAATAAATAAAATAAAAATAAATAAAATTATATCAATAAATAAAATTTAAAAATTAAATTATATAAATAAAAAATTATATCAACAAATAAAATCAAATTATATCAATAAATAAAATAAATAAAAATATATCAATAAAATCAAATTATATCAATAAATAAAATAAAAATAAATCAAATTATATCAATAAATAAAATCAAATTATATCAATAAATAAATCATAAATAAATAAAATTAAATCAATAAATAAAATAAAGGACAAGATGGTCAAAATGTACAAAAACAGAATAAGAAAATAATTTCTAAAAATGAAGAAATAAATAATGCACTGAATAAATAGAAAAATCAATAAGTCAAAATTATTCTAAAAAAAATTCATAAAATAAATGAAAAGCCTGACTAACACTTTGAGTTTGCTTCTAAAAACGTAAAAACATATTCTGAGGCAGCAGATCAGATGAAAAAAAGCTCCTTTTAATTCATATTTTTTGCTCCTTCTTCTTCTATGCATCTTGTATTTACATCACATGTTTACATCCATCACTTCCCTCACCAGTTACTGCTTCTTTCACTTTGGTCTCCATCGGTGTCCTTCCCCTTATTGCTTTCTCTGAACCTCAGTCAAGTGTTTTCCCGTGATGAGAATGTCTGCGGGAGGCCACGCCAGCATACTTTATATTCCTGCAGTGACGCACGCCCCTGTTTCTTGGCAGCGGCGGCTTCTGTAGCTCGACTGGCAGCTGCTTGTCAGAGTCGGAGCTCGAACCGAACGTCGCCGTAGACGGCCTCAGGTTCAGATTCAGATGTGCTACAAGCCCAGCTTTATCAACAGTAGCTGTCTTTCAGGCTGCAGAAATAACACTGGTGTCTATGAGCAGCCGGCTGGACGATGAGTGAACAGGGACCGTCTGCAAATTGCAATTTTGCAGACGGTATGATTTTTATAAATGTATCTCAAACCAAGTGTTGTGGTCTGATCAACAGGAGCCAGTCGATGGCTGCAGTGATTCTGGTGACACTACAGTGTATCAGGGTGACATTATTGAATATTTGTGTTGTGTTTCTCTACGCTGTTGCAGCAGTTTTGCAATTTGCAGACGGTCCCTGTGCTCATAGACACCAGTGTTATTAGTGCAGCCTGAAAGACAGCTACTGTTGATAAAGCTGGGCTTGTAGCACATTGTCTACCTGACAACGATGGAAAGAGGCATCGATTATGTTTTGACAATGTGTCACTGATGAGTTATTGATGCTGGAAGTCTGAATCTGTGAACATCTTTCCTGTATTATCATTTTCAGACGTCTGCAGTGAACAAACAGGGAATTATCTCGAGCACACATGAAACTTACATTTAAATTTTTTCTGTTCCTTTAGGGGCTCCGTATCAATCCGTCATTTTTACATGTTTTATTTATTGTCTATGGGAGCACCTGTGCAATGCATTCTGGGAGAGCTGCTTTAGCTGCTCCTTTAAGTTCTTACTCTTATGTGATGTTGACTATTTTTAGCATCTATTTTAACAGATTTTTAAATTAAATTGTTCATTTTATTCTCTTTAACCCTTTATTTATAGACTTATTTATGTATTTATTTACAATTACAGCTGCTATTATTATTTTTAGTCTTGTCTTTGTGGTTTTAGCCTCCTTCTTCTTCTTTTTCCAGACTTGGATGTGGCGTCTTTGGTTCTTTTATTATTTTTTTCTTGCTGCCGTCGTATTGATTTATTTTGAAAAACTTTTACCATGTTTAACTCTGTTTCTTCACGTCCGATTTGCCCCTGTGGCCCTTTTGTTTGGATCAACCGGCCGCCTGCTCTTCAATAATCTCCCTGAGTAGCCTCCTGCTTTTGAAACGTGTTATGAAGTTATTACTATAAAGTCGAGGTCTAGGCTAGTTTATGCAAATCAGGAGTGTCTGGTTGTGACTTGCCACCTCTGAAAAGCTCGTAAATGAATCGTTGCTGATCTAAAATGAAGACCGATTCGGCAGCTGCATGTTAGACGACTGCACTGGGATCTAAAATCTTGCAGGAGGTTTAAACTCTGCTGCAGGTTGGACGTGGCCTTTATCCGATGCTGCTGTACTGATTTATTTTGAAAATCTTCTGCCAAGTTCAACTCCGTTTATCTGTTTTTCTTTCTCTGGTTTTTCTCCATCGGTTTTCCTGCATTTCCTTCCTTTCCTGTTGTTGTTTTTGTTAGTTTATGCGAATCAGGCTTGTCCGGCTGCGACTCGGCTTTTAAATGAACCGCCGCTGGTCTAAAGTGAAGACGGATTCAGCGGCTGCATCGAGTCTCGCAGGAGGTTTGAACTTTGCTGCGGGTGTCGACAGGCAGCTCAAGACTCGACTGAGAGTCCTGGATGTTTGCAGCAAGAGTCAGAAATCCAGTGGAAGCAGGAGAAACCGTCCCTTGGGCGATTTCAGCTACCGTGCAATGCATTCTGGTTGCAGGAGATTGTGTTTGAAGTGTTTAGCCACTTGTTGTTTGCATAAAGTTAAAGGTCGAGGCTGCTTTATGCAATCCCCAACCGTCCAGCTGCGACTTTCTACCTCTGAAAAACCTTTAAATTATCAGTTTTTGATCTAAAATGAATCTCAAGACAAAGAAATGCACCTCTAGGGGACGTTCGAAGCAACACGTGAGCTGCATAAAGAGAGACGTTGGGCTGACGTTCCCAGACAACCTCAGGGAAAAGCAGAAAGAGGAATGTTCTCAGGGCGTCCGTTGGCGTGTCCGTGGGATATTCTGGGTCATCGGTAAATCAGTCCAGCTGTGCAGACGGACGGACGGAGGGCAGCGGGGGACCATCTCACCGCCGTGCTACATTCTCCCTGTGATTTGTAGGTGGATCCGTCCGCCGGTAGTGACAGTGTGGTGCTAGCAGACGAGCCTGTTCTGCCGCTCAGACGTCACTCCGGCTGGGCTTGGCAGGAGCCGAGCCAAAGCTTCGCACCTGCGGTTCTCGTGATGGCTTTCCTGCGCAGGTTTTCTAACTCGTTCCCATGAGGCTGCAGTGAGAAAACACTCGCTGGCACACACGGCTTTGCAGCTTTCTCCCCCCCCTCCTCCATGCGCACGTGTTTCGTGAGCGCTTGCGTCGATGCATGTGCTGCAGCGGAGTTTCACAAGGTGTGTTTTCCTCCTGCAACCAATCAGGCGACACCTCGAGGACTGAGCCCAGCAACGACGCGCTGGTCTGCAGAATGATTCGGAAACAAGGAAATGAAAGAGAAGGTGACAAGCTGAACCTCATGCATGAAGCATTCAGGCTCGTTAAGGACTTCACGCTGAAAACAAAAGCTCCATTAGATCCTTCATTAGCTGCAGGAGCTCACTTGTTGCATAGATGCTGAAATGCTCCGGAGATCTGGTGCATGTTGGACGAACAAAAACAGCTTTAATTACATAATCGAATGTAAATCTGCAAAATGCACACAAAATATAGATTAGAGGTTGTTGTAAAGTCTATATGATGAAGCAAAATCAAAATTTCCTGGTTGTCTTTCAGTCATCAGGCTTCACTAAACTGAACAAAATTCAGGGGTTCTGAACCTGTTTGAGCGATTTTACATGAAACAAGTGGAACTGGCAACAGATAGTAAATCACAAACAATGACAGGTTTATTGGCATAGTATTCTGAAAACTATGATATCAGACGAATACGAGATTTAAATCGGATTAGAGCAACATTAAAGCAACACAGCTGCAGCAGCCAAAGCAGAAGTCAACAGGCTTGTTCATATCATCGCTAAATTATAAGAAAAGTAAGCCTTAATCAGTCCCTCCAGGATTTCTTGGGCGTTTTTCCAGATTGCTGCTCCTAAAATGCCTGAATTTGCAGCAGCTTTTCTAAAAAATTGCGATGTTTGAAGCGTATTTGTTGCGGGAGACGGTAAAAAATTGTCAAAAAGTTGCATTTTTCCTTTGTTTTGTTTAATTCATTAAACATTTTAAAAGTTTAAAAAGTTAATTTCACATCCTGGCACACGCGTGTTCACACACACACGCTCACAGCTCGTCACGTCAGTTAATGAATCTAACTGACCTTCATTGTTTCAGTGCTGCCACAGATCTGGATGCAACAGCTTCATCACGGTGGTTTGTCTGGTCTGTGGTCCGCTGGTTTCACCCATTCTCCTGATATGTTTACGGTAGAAAAGTGTTTGTCAGTGGATGGTTTTGGTTTGTGTTCCACCTCAATATTCCACGGGGTGAAAACAGTTTAACTCCGCTTTGGTGAAGAACATCAGGGAATTGTTTTGCAGTAGTTTTTGTTGCATACGTATCTGTATCTTCAAACCATAAACAAGGAAGTGAATCCTGTGACGTACGTGCATTACTGGGGACTGCTGTGATTGGTGGAACTCACGGGAGGCGGGACAAAGTTGCAGAAAAGTCACGGTGATTGGACGAAACTGCAAGGTGGCGCAGAATTCATGGAGATTGGTTGAATTTGGGTTAATTGTTGCAACATCGCGAATTCCTGGAGGGACTGATTATTGCTTTAGGGGCGGCTGTGGCTCAAGGTTGGCGGTTCGATCCCCGGCCCCTCCACATGCTGAAGTGTCCTTGGGCAAGACACTGAACCCGAAGTTGCTCCCAATGGTAGATTAGCGCCTTGCATGGCAGCTCAGTCGCTGTTGGAGTGTGAATGGGTGAATGAGAAACACATTGTAAAGCGCTTTGGAACCATTAAGGTAGAGAAAAGCGCTATATGAGTGCAGACCAGTTACCATTTTATCATTTATTCGTCCCACAGTGGAGGAATTTGGAGGAAAGATGGTGCAAACATTGAAGGATTGTAGAACAAAAATAAGTACTGGTTCTAGAAGTAGCTGTTGGACATATCAGTGGTGTTGCATGTTTTTTTTGATGACTAAAGACAGAGAAAGAGTTTATTATATATTGTACAGATTGGAGCTAAAGCTGTATGTTCTATTGAATAAAGTGCTGCTTGGATGTTTTCTTCTGGCTTTTATCAGTTTCTGTTTAAGGATATACACCGATCAAACATAGCATCATGACCACCTGCCTAATATTGTGTTGGTCCCCCTTATGTGGTCCAAAACGCTCTGAACCATTGGACCAGAGGACCTCTCAGGGGGTCCTATGGAGTCTGGAACCACTGGATCCTTTGGGTACTCTGGCTTGTGCAGTGGGGCCTCTGTCAATCCAACTGGTTCCACTGCATCCTGTTGATGCTTGATCAGAATGGGCTGTAGGAAGTCTGGAGGTCACATCAACATGTTGGACCATTGTCATGTTCCTCAACATGTTCCTGATTGGTTGATGTTGTTGCCATGTGGTGGGGTGCATTTTCCTCCAGTGATATTTGGGATTTCCATTTGCATGAGGGAGTGTGTTTGTTGTGGGACCATGTTTATTTGGGTGTTTGAGTCTGATCAAGGTTTTCCATCAGAACACCACATAGTACCAATAAGACCATCCTACAAGAAGCAGACAGAACAATAAAACGGCTTTGGAATCCCTTGCAGCTCTTTAAAACTCATTCTCTTCCCTTCTGAGCTCTGCAGGATCTTCCAGGAGTGGTGATGCTGCTTTTCAAGAGAACTGATTGGTCAGGAGGAGCTCAGCATCTGTTACCATGGCGATCAACCACCACCATGGTCCTGAAAACCCAGATTTAAACCAGAAGTTGCCTCGATAACCTTAAATCCTGCTTCCTGTACAGACCTTTAGGGTATAAACATGTAGTGAGAGACGTTTATCAGATCTTCACTTTAGAAACAGTTGAATCCTTTTTCTATTAATGAAGAACTGAATTTTTCTTGTTGCCTCTCAGTTGTTGAACTTTTCCACCTTTTGGAGTTTGTTTTTGACATTTTCACTCTCTGGCAAATCAAACTGAGCGTCTGTCATGTTCCTTCTGAGCTGCCGTCATTGACGGATGATGCTTTTTGTACTTTTATCCAAGCGTTCCTGCGTTTCTGACATGATGTTGGGGCTGTGGACACACCTTTAAAGGTATCATCCAACACATTTGACACCATGTTCCACCAGTTTAGGTTGAATACATCCGTCTGCTTCACGTCTTTGTCCAGTTTGACGGGGTTACGGTTGGAAGATGAGGATGCAGTAGCTCTAAAACATGCTCCAACCTTTTTTTGTGCTCCGAAACCTGCAGATTTAGCTTTTTAACTGGCACTAATTTACCTGCGACTGTAACTTATTTTAAATCTCCCGCCTCTTCAGTGCTTCTCTTTTACTCTTCAAGTCTCTCGGGGATCTCTAGAAGCTTAATTTAGCCGTTGGAAGGTGTTATAATTGGCGTTTTGCGGCTTGTATGTGTGCGTACATTTGTGTTTATGCTGTTTTCTGCATTGTAGTGTGTATTTCTACTTGCTTGGAGCCAAAAAGCAAAGAATGAATCATGGAGTTCCTCATGCTTCCCCTCTATCAACCCTCCACTACATAATCCTCATGTTGTGTAAATACTAAACTGCGTGACCAAAGTATGCGGACCCATCTGTCCACTTCCATTTGTGTCCAGGAGGCAGTTATACAGGCAAGAAAAAGGCGAATGAACCCCTTTAGAAAAGCTGTATTTATGTATAAATATGTCTTAATGTGTGGTCAGATTTCAACTATCACGCCGCTGTTTTATAATTCTGACAGTGAGAGCTGGAAAAGGTGCATAAAGCTCAGCTGTAATGACATCAACTGAAGATAATTGGAGTCAGGAGTTTGTAAGACTGGACCACATTAGAGGTGTGTGATATTCATAAGAAGTTCGCCGAGAAAAAGACGACTTGAAAGGGATTATAAAGGTTTGAGTCCACAGTTTGACAGATTTTCTTCTATAAATTACGACGGTTTACTTGTAGCTGCTTTTAATAGGAAGGTGGAACCAAGCTGAGGTCAGACTGAGGTAAAAAAGAAGACCAGAGAAACGGATAAAGGCTGAAAGGATTCATCTGAGCTGGTTGCAGTCTTAAAACTAGAAAAGCCCTCAGAGAGCTCATACCTCCGCCAAGCAGCTTCAGTCCACCCCCAACACAATTTCCCAATTCACATATTTTCTATGGAACGTTACAGATACAAATGTAATTACATACAGTTCAAATGTCCTACCAACAATGCGGCCTTCACCCCATCCGACCTAATGAACAGGCACGGCCTCTAGCGCGGCAGCTTCTAACAGCCTCCCAGCTTCTTAGACAACCGGAGATAAGAATGCCGGCCCAACCGTGTGTATGTGGCTCAGGAAGGAAAGAGAAGTCCGTCACTGTCGCTGTCTGTCGTGTGGAGACCCAAAATGTCATGTGGTCAGAGGGGGTTACCCCAAAAACAAGAGCGCCCTCTGGTGGCTTTTAGAGTAAACCGCATTTAATTGTTCACCTGGTTACACTTACATTAAAAAACATCCTAGATCCAGACGGTGATCCGGATCAGTCCCAGAATGTCATCATTTGTTCCTTTTCATTTCACACATTTCCTGAAAATTTCATCCAAATCCGTCCATGAGTTTTCAAGTTATTTTGAACACAAAAAAAACAAACCAACGTCGGCCATCACATAACCTCCTTGGCAGAGGTAATAAAATCTTTACTTCATGCAGTGGATGATCTAAATGTTCTTCAGAGCTCTGAGTGACTCTACCCGCAGCTTTATCAGGCTAAATAAATCCTAAATCAACATATAAACCTAGTAGTGGCAGCATATTAAATCACTGTAACCTGGTTGTTACCTCCACCAAGGAGGTTATGTTTTTGCCGGCGTTTGTTTGTCTGTTACTGCTACTAAAATGAAAAACTGACCTTTTTTCTCCTCCTATGTGGTTGAAAACAGAAAACTAGAGCCCATCGACCAACCAGTCGACTATACCGACCTAAATCACCTCCAGTTTTGCAAAGAGCTGCTCCACAGTGGGCCTGGGGGAAAAGTTCCGTAGACTAATGAATCTAAAGTTGAATTTATGCTTTTAAAAGTAAACCAACATGGTCCCAACCCTGTAGGACTTTAGGGGCGGCTGTGGCTGAGGTGGTCGAGCGGGTTGTCCACTGATCGCAAGGTTGGCGGTTCGATCCCCGGTCCGTCCGCATGCCAAAGCGCCCTTGGGCAAGACACTGAACCTGAAGGTGCTCCCAATGGTAGATTAGCGCCTTGCATGGAGGCTCAGTCGCCATTGGATACCGCCGTTTAAGTGCAGGCCATTTACCATTTCCCGAGGCTGCCTCTGGATCTAGATCAGTGGTTCTCAACTGGTCCAGCTTCAGTACCCACTGTGTTTCTAATAATAACAGTCGCGACCCAACTTTTTGAAGTTTGCTGTTCCTGTTAACAAATTAAGGTTCATTTGGGTGTAGTCTCAACGCATTTCGATACAGATTGGAGAAAAAATTGACTTTTTTTGTGCTCATTTTGGTTTATTTGGACGCTTTTGGGCATATTTTGGTCCATTTTGACAGATTCTGAACACATTTTGGTTCATTTTCGGCACGTTTTAGCATAAATTTCTCCAATAATGTGGCAGAACCAGATCTAGAGGTTAATAGTGGGCAACTACTGGTGTCACCACCACTAAATATCCTGCTATTGAAAGCAAACTGTGTCATAAGAAACACATCCTTCAAAATAAAAGACTTTAAACCAGTACTTTTTAGGGGGGGCCATGCTTCTGCGACCCTCTAAAAAATGGCCCAAGCACAGCAGCAGCATCAGTGCAGAGTCCATTCTCAACTATTGAATCTCCTCCTCTGTCTTTATTCCATCTTCCATCATCTGCGTCCCTCGGTCCATCCAGAGGTCAGCGTTAAGAGTCTGTAATCAGATTTGTTATGATGAACATTCTTCACCTCTACAAAGGCTCCTTTCAGCTCACCTCCAGGCTACTGTAAGCCCATTGTCCTGCACTCAGACGCTCACGCTGCACCAGTTTTATTAGTTTTGGAGATTCCCTTCACTGAACCCACAGCAGATCCATACATTAGCCTGTTGGAAAAGCTGGAAAAATCACCAACATGACAGAATTTATCAGAGCAGAGGCTGTAAAAATGTACAGAACGATCAGGTTTTCACTGAAATCGCTTCATCCTGCATGTCTCATTTAGAAATTCACCACATTTTCTCTAATTAGATTTGCTGAAAAACGGATTTCTGCACTCCTCGGTGCAACCATGAAGTCATTATCGACACAGGTGTGACCAGCAGTTCTCGGCTGAACTGCAGGCAGTGTTTAAAGGGAGGCAAGAAGAGAAGCAAATGAAGGAGACTGAGAGGTAAATCAAACCTACTGGATCGATAAAATAAATGCAGCTCGGCTCAGAAACAGAGAACAGAGGAGGAAGTTGGTAGAAGATGCATCCAGCATGGTGAAACAGCACTGTGACGTCAGAACTCGTCCAAAACAAGTCCAAACTGTCTAAAATGATCTAAAATATCATCTGAAGTGACAAATCTTTGTCCAGAATGACTCAACTAATCAAAAATATGTTCACAATGATGAAAACTTGAGCAGAGCAGGGTGTTATCATGTCTCTTGGCAGTTATTTTGTGCCTCGTTGTGGTCAGTTTGTGTTCATTTCTGCTTGCTTTGAGTTTCATTGTAGATATTTTGTGTCTCTTTGTTGTTGTTTTGTGTCTCTTTGTGGTTGTTTTGTGTCTCTTTGTGGTTGTTTTGTGTCTCTTTGTGGTTGTTTTGTGTCTCTTTGTAGTTGTTTTGTGTCTCTTTGTGGTTGTTTTGTGTCTCTTTGTGGTTGTTTTGAGTCTCTTTGTGGTTGTTTTGTGTCTCTTTGTGGTGGTTTTGTGTCTCTTTGTGGTTGTTTTGTGTCTCTTTGTGGTGGTTTTGTGTCTCTTTGTGGTTGTTTTGTGTCACTTTGTGGTTGTTTTGTGTCTCTGTTGTTGTTGTTTTGTGTCTCTGTATTCATTTTGTGTCTCTTTGTGGTTGTTTTGTGTCTCTTTGTGGTTGTTTTGTGTCTCTGTTGTTGTTTTGTGTCTCTGTAGTCATTTTGTGTCTCTTTGTGGTTGTTTTGTGTCTCTTTGTGGTCGTTTTGTGTCTCTGTTGTTGTTTTGTGTCTCTGTAGTCATTTTGTGTCTCTTTGTTGTTGTTTTGTGTCTCTGTAGTCATTTTGCGTCTCTTTGTGGTTGTTTTGTGTCTCTTTGTGGTGGTTTTGTGTCTCTTTGTGGTTGTTTTGTGTCTCTTTGTGGTTGTTTTGTGTCTCTGTTGTTGTTTTCTGTCTCTGTAGTCATTTTGTGTCTCTTTGTGGTTGTTTTGTGTCTCTTTGTGGTTGTTTTGTGTCTCTGTTGTTGTTTTGTGTCTCTTTGTGGTCGTTTTGTGTCTCTTTGTGGTCATTTGTGTCTCTTTGTGGTTGTTTTGTGTCTCTGTATTCATTTTGTGTCTCTTTGTGGTTGTTTTGTGTCACTTTGTGGTTGTTTTGTGTCTCTGTTGTTGTTGTTTTGTGTCTCTGTATTCATTTTGTGTCTCTTTGTGGTTGTTTTGTGTCTCTTTGTGGTTGTTTTGTGTCACTTTGTGGTTGTTTTGTGTCTCTGTTGTTGTTGTTTTGTGTCTCTGTATTCATTTTGTGTCTCTTTGTGGTTGTTTTGTGTCTCTTTGTGGTTGTTTTGTGTCTCTGTTGTTGTTTTGTGTCTCTGTAGTCATTTTGTGTCTCTTTGTTGTTGTTTTGTGTCTCTTTGTGGTTGTTTTGTGTCTCTGTTGTTGTTTTGTGTCTCTGTAGTCATTTTGTGTCTCTTTGTAGTTGTTTTGTGTCTCTGTTGTTGTTTTGTGTCTCTTTGTGGTTGTTTTGTGTCACTTTGTGGTTGTTTTGTGTCTCTGTTGTTGTTGTTTTGTGTCTCTGTATTCATTTTGTGTCTCTTTGTGGTTGTTTTGTGTCTCTTTGTGGTTGTTTTGTGTCTCTGTTGTTGTTTTGTGTCTCTGTAGTCATTTTGTGTCTCTTTGTTGTTGTTTTGTGTCTCTGTAGTCATTTTGCGTCTCTTTGTGGTTGTTTTGTGTCTCTTTGTGGTGGTTTTGTGTCTCTTTGTGGTTGTTTTGTGTCTCTTTGTGGTGGTTTTGTGTCTCTTTTGGTTGTTTTGTGTCTCTGTTGTTGTTTTGTGTCTCTGTAGTCATTTTGTGTCTCTTTGTTGTTGTTTTGTGTCTCTGTTGTTGTTTTGTGTCTCTGTAGTGATTTTGTGTCTCTTTGTGGTTGTTTTGTGTCTCTTTGTGGTCGTTTTGTGTCTCTTTGTGGTCATTTGTGTCTTTGTGGTTGTTTTGTGTCTCTTTGTGGTCGTTTTGTGTCTCTTTGTGGTCGTTTTGTGTCTCTTTGTGGTCATTTGTGTCTCTTTGTGGTTGTTTTGTGTCTCTGTTGTTGTTTTGTGTCTCTTTGTGGTTGTTTTGTGTCACTTTGTGGTTGTTTTGTGTCTCTGTTGTTGTTTTGTGTCTCTTTGTGGTTGTTTTGTGTCTCTGTTGTTGTTTTGTGTCACTTTGTGGTCGTTTTGTGTCTCTTTGTGGTCATTTGTGTCTCTGTTGTTGTTTTGTGTCTCTTTGTGGTTGTTTTGTGTCTCTGTTGTTGTTTTGTGTCACTTTGTGGTTGTTTTGTGTCACTTTGTGGTTGTTTTGTGTCTCTGTTGTTGTTTTGTGTCTCTTTGTGGTTGTTTTGTGTCTCTGTTGTTGTTGTTTTGTGTCTCTGTATTCATTTTGTGTCTCTTTGTGGTTGTTTTGTGTCTCTTTGTGGTTGTTTTGTGTCTCTGTTGTTGTTTTGTGTCACTTTGTGGTTGTTTTGTGTCACTTTGTGGTTGTTTTGTGTCTCTGTTGTTGTTTTATGTCTCTTTGTGGTTGTTTTTGTCTCTGTTGTTGTTGTTTTGTGTCTCTGTATGTCATTTTGTGTCTCTTTGTGGTTGTTTTGTGTCACTTTGTGGTTGTTTTTGTGGTTGTTTTGTGTCTCTTTGTGGTTGTTTTGTGTCACTTTGTGGTTGTTTTGTGTCTCTGTTGTTGTTGTTTTGTGTCTCTGTATTCATTTTGTGTCTCTTTGTGGTTGTTTTGTGTCTCTTTGTGGTTGTTTTGTGTCACTTTGTGGTTGTTTTGTGTCTCTGTTGTTGTTGTTTTGTGTCTCTGTATTCATTTTGTGTCTCTTTGTGGTTGTTTTGTGTCTCTTTGTGGTTGTTTTGTGTCTCTGTTGTTGTTTTGTGTCTCTGTAGTCATTTTGTGTCTCTTTGTTGTTGTTTTGTGTCTCTTTGTGGTTGTTTTGTGTCTCTGTTGTTGTTTTGTGTCTCTGTAGTCATTTTGTGTCTCTTTGTAGTTGTTTTGTGTCTCTGTTGTTGTTTTGTGTCTCTTTGTGGTTGTTTTGTGTCACTTTGTGGTTGTTTTGTGTCTCTGTTGTTGTTGTTTTGTGTCTCTGTATTCATTTTGTGTCTCTTTGTGGTTGTTTTGTGTCTCTTTGTGGTTGTTTTGTGTCTCTGTTGTTGTTTTGTGTCTCTGTAGTCATTTTGTGTCTCTTTGTTGTTGTTTTGTGTCTCTGTAGTCATTTTGCGTCTCTTTGTGGTTGTTTTGTGTCTCTTTGTGGTGGTTTTGTGTGTCTTTGTGGTTGTTTTGTGTGTCTTTGTGGTTGTTTTGTGTCTCTTTGTGGTTGTTTTGTGTCTCTGTTGTTGTTTTCTGTCTCTGTAGTCATTTTGTGTCTCTTTGTTGTTGTTTTGTGTCTCTGTTGTTGTTTTGTGTCTCTGTAGTCATTTTGTGTCTCTTTGTGGTTGTTTTGTGTCTCTTTGTGGTCGTTTTGTGTCTCTTTGTGGTCATTTGTGTCTTTGTGGTTGTTTTGTGTCTCTTTGTGGTTGTTTTGTGTCTCTTTGTGGTGGTTTTGTGTCTCTTTGTGGTTGTTTTGTGTCTCTTTGTGTTGTTTTGTGTCTCTTTGTGGTTGTTTTGTGTCTCTTTGTGGTTATTTTGTGTCTTTGTGGTCATTTTGTGTCTCTTTGTGGTCATTTTGCGTCTCTTTGTGGTCGTTTTGCGTCTCTTTGTGGTTTTTTTGCGTCTCTTTGTGGTTGTTTTGTGTCTCTTTGTGGTCGTTTTGAGTCTCTTTGTGGTTGTTTTGTGTCTTTGTGGTCATTTTGTGTCTTTGCAGTCTTTGGACACCTGGAAAATGTTGAGCATGTTTATTCCATTTTTTTTCCTTTTGTAAATAAATGAGGAGAATCAACTTTCAGTATTTATGGCATCAAATCTGCGTCACACTGCACAGAATAGATTCTTTAAATTCTCCCTCCTTCTTCGTGGTTGTTGTGTTTCCATAGAGGAGCAGGACTTTATACTGCAGGGAAAAGTGAGCATTAAGAAGCCTTCAGTTACTTTTGGCCCGTCTGTGTGGAAGTAAACGAGGCCTGACTTACAAAATTAGACATGGAAGTTGGAGGGAAGCTTTACCTCACTGCTCCGTCTGACTCACCGTCTCCGTCTCTGATTTTATTTTCCTTAACGGAAGATTCTCTGGCCGGACTTTAAAGCGAGGAGTGTCATGTGTGCCTCGTCGAGCCAAGATGGCAGCCTTTGATTCTTCCCCTGACCTTTGCCGCATGCCTTCCGCCTTCCCTCATGTCTTCCTCCTGTCCAAAAGGAGGGATTTTAGCATCACTTAGCTTCGTGTTATAGCCTCATTTTTGAGCGGTTTCGTCGACTCCTTCTTTCTGAAGCAGCTGTGTGTGTGTGTGGCGTGCCACTAGCCGCCATGCGCGCTATTCCTGACCGATGTTTTACAAGAGGCCTCGGAGGTTCCTGGGTGGTCCAGGACCGCCGCAGGACGCCGGTGCACGTTACCTCGGAGCGTGTGATATCGGTTTGTGCAGGCTTGCAGGTGCGCGGGCGGCTGTAAATCAATATCGGGGGACGGTACAGTATGTGAGGGTGTTTAATGACACACACCTGTCATCACGCCGAGTGTTCTTTCTATGAATACGCGCCCAACAACAGACGACCACGCCGGTGTGGATTCACCACTCGGGGCGTTTTTCCATGAGGCAGCTCCTTTACTGTCGAACCCAGAACGCACTTGACCCTCCTGGCAGATCACAAATCACCAGTCTTGACTTTTGCGACTCCAGCATTCAGACGCTCCGCTCCAAAAAGCCATCGATCAAACTGAGTCGGCCGAGGCCTCGGGGGCCGAAAGGGGAATCTGTTTTCCTGTTAAATACCGAACGTAAAGGAAAAAACAGGCTCATTTAGGTTTTGGTTTAAAATGGAGAAATAAAAAAGGGGTCAGTTTACTTGTTGGCTGTAGTTTAAAGCAAAAAAATAAAGAATGGGATGTCAACAATCCAAAATATGAGCTGATTTTTAGCAGTAATGTGTCGGCTTTCTCATTTCTTCTTGCTGGTTTTAGTGTATCTGTTGGTCGTCGGTGTGCTTAAAACAGAAAAACAAAAATGGCACCACCTGGGATGACAGCGAGCCATAAAAATAAGCCATTTGTTTTCTACGTAATAGACTTTGGAGAAATAAATAAATTGGTCAGTTTTCTCATTTAAACTTTTTTTCATGACAGCAGAATAAAAAATAGGATCCCCAAACCACAAAGGGGCCTTTGTACATTTGATTTTGGACGTTGGCATCGAGGGAAACTAAAAATATGGACATGCTTTTTCTTTGTTGGCTTAAAAACTGTTGTTTTAAATGTCTGTGGTTGTTTTGAGTGTCTTTGTGGTTGTTTTGAGTCTTGTCGTGCTTGTTTCAAGTTTCTTTGTGGTGGTTTTACATCTCTATGTGGTGATTGTGGGTCTATTTGAAGTGATTTTGTCTCTTTGTGGTCCTTTTTGAGTGTCTTTGTGGTGGTTTTGTGTCTCGTTGTTGCAGTTTTGTGTCTCTTTGTTGTGATTTTGTGTCTCTTTGTGGTTGTTTTGAGTGTCTTTGGTTGTTTTGGGTCTCTTTGTGGTTGTTTTGTGTCTCTTTGTGGTTGTTTTGTGTCTTTTTGTGGTCATTTTGTGTCTCTTTGTTGTTGTTTTGTGTGTCTTTGTGGTTGTTTTGTGTCTTTTTGTGGTTGTTTTGTGTCTCTTTTGGTGGTTTCGTGTTTCTTTGTGGTTGTTTTGTGTCTCTTTGGTTGTTTTGTGTCTCTTTGTGGTCGTTTTGTGTCTCTTTGTTGTTGTTTTGTGTCTCCTTGTCATCATTTTGTGTCTCTTTGTGTTGTTTTGTGTCTCTTTGTGGTTGTTTTGTGTCTCTTTGTGGTTGTTTTGTGTCTCTTTGTCGTCATTTTGTGTCTCTTTGTGTTGTTTTGTGTCTCTTTGTGGTTGTTTTGTGTCTCTGTGGTCATTTTGTGTCTCTTTGTGTTGTTTTGTGTCTTTTTGTGGTTGTTTTGTGTCTCTTTGTCGTCACTTTGTGTCTCTTTGTGTTGTTTTGTGTCTCTTTGTTGTTGTTTTGTGTCTCTTTGTGGTTGTTTTGTGTCTCTTTGTGGTTGTTTTGTGTCTCTTTGTGTTGTTTTGTGTCTCTTTGTTGTTGTCTTGTGTCTCTTTGTGGTTGTTTTGTGTCTCTGTGGTCATTTTGTGTCTCTTTGTGTTGTTTTGTGTCTCTTTGTGGTTGTTTTGTGTCTCTTTGTGGTGGTTTTGTGTCTTTTTGTGGTTGTTTTGTTTCTCTTTGTGGTCGTTTTGCTTCTCTATATGGTGGTTGTGAGTTTATTTGATGTAGTTTTGAGTCTGTGGGGTTGTTGTGAGTCTCATTGGATTACACCACACCAGAAACCAGCCATTGTCGTCCAACCTTAATGGGAAAAACTAAAAAATGTTCTTTTTTTGTCATTGGTGGTTTTAAACTGCAAGAAAGAAAAATGGGTTTGCATCCTGATTTTTGTTTTTGACTGAAAACTGCACATAGGTTTGATTTTCAATGTTAGTGGGCATTTAAACACAGTGTAAACGGGTACTTATTTTATTGCTGGTGGCCGAATCCACAAAAGTTAAAAATCGACTGGCCCACTGGCTTCTTGCCTTTTTATTTTTGGTTTAAAACAGTAAATATAATATAAGTGGGATTGCAATAAAGCAAGCTGTGTTTTCCACATTGTTAAAGGACTTCTGGCAAACAGAAAAACTGGCCCGTTAAAACCACTTGTGTTTTATTGTTGGTCGAAACCAGAAAATCATACGTTCCCCCTCCTTTGTTGCCATTATATGTGTTATACTTCAGCACCCAGACCTCCTGACGACACCTAAACTAATCTTCTCTCCCACTAACAGCAGCAGCAGCACAAATGTTCTTTTCCAATGGTTTCCACTTAATTCCTTCTGCTCTTCATCATGCACATGTTTTGTATTTTCCCTGCATGTGTCTTCTATTCTTCTGCACATTTCTATTTCTTGGGAGTGAAGGAATGTTTGTCCGGACGATGCCAGACTATTTTCTGTTCCCTGTTAGGTTTTCCTTTCAAAGCCAACAACCTGCAGCAGCAGCAGAGACGACGACGATGATGATGATGATGCTCGATTGTTTTCTTCTCTCGGAGGCTTTTCACGGGTTCCTGTGCAGCCGGCAGTTTGTCTGCTCGCCTTTTGGTCGAGCCTCGACGCTGCTTTACGAGCTGCACGTACAGCGCGAGTGTTTGATGGTACGTGTGAACACTTCCCAGAATGTGTGTTTTCAGTTCGGCGTCTGAATGTGTGTGTAGACGTGTTTTTTTTTCTTTTTTTTTACGGGGGTCCAGTGCAGGCCGGGCGTTTTGAAGGAGGCCCGGCAGCTGCCTTTTACTGCCCCAGGGGGTAATAAACAGAGAGGGAGGGGTGGTTATTTACCTCTTTTATTAGGGCAGGAGGCAGAGGAGGGACTTTATTGGGGTCACACTGTAACTACACACAGCTGCAGGGCAAAAGGCAGAAATAAAGAGGAGATAGTTCTTTAAAAAGAGGTTTTATCATCACTGGATTCCTCTGTCAGGAATCCATCCACAGCCCTTACATGTTGTGTAACTGTGTAGGTGTGTGTGTGTGTGTGTGTGTGTGTCATCCATCTTCCTCCTCAGCCTCTTTTCCATTTCCCCGAACACTTAAAACACATCTGCTGTCAATCAGCTGGACCCTGTAATCCAACTGGCATTTCCTGCCGTTAAAGCCCCGCCCACCGACCCGCAATCTGACCACCTGATGATTGGTCAAGAGGCTCGCTGTCCGACGCCGAAAGGTCGCGAGCTCAAGGCGTCTGACGGCTGAGCTTGACCGTCAGGGATTAGGCTGTGACCAGTCAAACCTCGGCTAGAGATCCGGTTTAATCAGAGCAACAGCATCAGTCGGAGCTGCAGTGATGACGCCGCTCATGCGAGGCTTCTGATTGGACGCCGGTCGAACAGCGTTGGCAGAAGCGATGGTGGATCAGATGGTTAAAAATGAAACCGAACAAGTTTATCAGGAGGAGTTTGTGGAGCTTTGTTCATCAGAGGACTGTGGTGGAGATGAACTGGAACGTGGTCCAGTTTGTGGTGGTTTTGCATCCCTGTGGGGTGTTTTTGAGTCTCTTCATGGTGGTTTTGAGTGTCTTCATGGTGGTTTTGCATCTCTTCATGGTGGTTTTGCATCTCTTCATGGTGGTTTTGAGTCTCTTCATGGTGGTTTTGAGTCTCTTCATGGTGGTTTTGCATCTCTTCATGGTGGTTTTGAGTCTCTTCATGGTGGTTTTGAGTCTCTTCATGGCGGTTTTGAGTCTCTTCATGGCGGTTTTGAGTCTCTTCATGGTGGTTTTGAGTCTCTTCATGGTGGTTTTGAGTCTCTTCATGGCGGTTTTGAGTCTCTTCATGGTGGTTTTGAGTCTCTTCATGGTGGTTTTGCATCTCTTCATGGTGGTTTTGCATCTCTTCATGGTGGTTTTGAGTCTCTTCATGGTGGTTTTGCATCTCTACATGGTGGTTTTGAGTCTCTTCATGGCGGTTTTGAGTCTCTTCATGGTGGTTTTGAGTCTCTTCATGGTGGTTTTGCATCTCTTCATGGTGGTTTTGAGTCTCTTCATGGTGGTTTTGAGTCTCTTCATGGTGGTTTTGCATCTCTACATGGTGGTTTTGAGTCTCTTCATGGTGGTTTTGCATCTCTTCATGGTGGTTTTGAGTCTCTTCATGGTGGTTTTGAGTCTCTTCATGGTGGTTTTGAGTCTCTTCATGGCGGTTTTGAGTCTCTTCATGGCGGTTTTGAGTCTCTTCATGGTGGTTTTGAGTCTCTTGGTGGTGGTTTTGCATCTCTTTGGGGTTGTTTTGAATCTCTTTGTGGTAATTTTCAGTCTCTTTGTGGTTGTTTTACTGTTTATTTGTTGTGGTTTTCTGTCTTTGTGGTGGTTTTGAGTCTCTATGGAGTATTTTTGAGTCTCTTTGTGGTGGTTTTGCATCTCTTCATGGTCGTTTTGAGTCTCTTCATGGCGGTTTTGAGTCTCTTCATGGCGGTTTTGCATCTCTTCACGGTCGTTTTGAGTCTCTTCATGGCGGTTTTGAGTCTCTTCATGGCGGTTTTGAGTCTCTTCATGGTGGTTTTGAGTCTCTTCATGGTGGTTTTGAGTCTCTTCATGGCGGTTTTGAGTCTCTTCATGGCGGTTTTGAGTCTCTTCATGGTGGTTTTGAGTCTCTTGGTGGTGGTTTTGCATCTCTTTGGGGTTGTTTTGAGTCTCTTTGTGGTAATTTTCAGTCTCTTTGTGGTTGTTTTACTGTTTATTAGTTGTGGTTTTCTGTCTTTGTGATGGTTTTGAGTCTCTATGGAGTATTTTTGAGTCTCTTGGTGGTGGTTTTGCATCTCTTCGGGGTTGTTTTGAGTCTCTTTGTGGTAATTTTCAGTCTCTTTGTGGTTGTTTTACTGTTTATTAGTTGTGGTTTTCTGTCTTTGTGATGGTTTTGAGTCTCTATGGAGTATTTTTGAGTCTCTTTGTGGTGGTTTTGCATCTCTTCATGGTGGTTTTGAGTCTCTTTGTGGTAATTTTCAGTCTTTGTGGTGTTTTACTGTTTATTTGTTGTGGTTTTCTGTCTTTGTGTTAGTTTTGAGTCTTTATGTGGTGGTTTTCATCTCTTCATGGAGGTTTTGTTGTAGTTTTCAGTCTTTTGTGGTGGTTTACTATCTATTTGTGTTGGTTTTGAGTCTCTATGGGGTATTTTTGAGTGTCTGTGGTGGTTTTGCATCCCTATGGACTATTTTTGAGTCTCTTTGTGGTGGTTTTGCATCTCTTTGTGGTAGTTTACTGTCTATTTGTGGTGATTTTCTGTCTTTGTGGTGGTTTTGAGTCTCTTTGTGGTGGTTTTGAGTCTCTGTGGGGTATTTTTGAGTCTCTTTGTGGTGGTTTTGAGTCTATGGGGTCGTTGTGAGTCTCACTGTGGTCGTTTTGTGCCCCATTATAGTTTTTGCATCTTTATGAGGTTGTTGGTGGTTTTGAGTCTCTTTGCAATCGCTTTGTGTGGTAAAATTTTCTAGAACTTGATCCTCAGCCTCCTCTGACATGGCAGTGAAACAGTTGTCGTAATATATTTGAAAAACAAGCTGCCTTCAACTCACTGGTCAAAAACTCTAATTTAAGGTATCTGTGAATTACATTCTGATGTGGCAGAACTCCAATTTGAGATTCAGCATCGTTCTGAACAGTTCAAACTTCATTTAAGAATCTAAAAAGGACAATATAGAGGAGGATTAAAGGTGTCAGGAACTAGATAAAGGATGAATTGAACTGTAGAGATCTGAAACTGGAATTACAGCCAGTAATCAGCTGACCTGCATGACAAGCACGAGAAGATAAAAGTGACATCACCGGTCCTGAAAGGATTACGATGCGGAGATCTGAAAGGTCTTCTTGATTAATTGAATTCCAGATATGTGCCGTGCAGATCCAGCCTGGCAATAAAACACCGAAGCAGCCTCCATTAGGGCTATAACCCTCCGTGGTTACCGTGACAACAGACGATCCATAAAGGAGGACGTTTAATATCGTAGGAGATATGGCCGTTAATCTCCTACCCAAGACGAGAAGATCAATACCACTTATGTCCGTAAGGTCCAGTGGACAGTTAGCTTAGCATAAACAGTGGATCAGGAGGAAACGGTCAGCAGTGCTTTGATTTAAGACACACATTTACATTTCTTTTACATGAGACATGCTGCAGAAATACATTCATTCGTGATGTTTCAGTGTTAGATCTTCATCCACCAAAATCACCTGAAACTTTTGGAAGCAACATCCATCGCCCAGCACCTCTAAAGCTCTCTAATAGCCCTTCTCCACCAAGAAGAACCAGGTCCTAGTTCTGGTGCTTAGCTGGTTCTAATCTGGTTCCTCCTAAGAACCTGTTTGCTTTTCCATTGGTCAAGTTGGAGCCATTGGGTCACCGTAAAACCACTACGCTAGCATCCATTACATAGCAGTTAAACAAACGCAGTAAGTTGATGATAATATCTATGTTTATCTCTATAGATGGTCTTAAGTCTGATTGTGAGGCGGAGGTCCTCCTGTTGCCTGGACACATCCGTGATCACGCTACTGGTGGGACACAACTGTAGCGGATTTCAGGTCAACAGTTTGTGGTAAACTTCCAGGAGTCATTCCAATACATGTGTGATGGGACCAGGGACGTCCTGGAGAACAAGGACACTAATTAGAGCTTGTGTGTCCCTTTCCACCGTTGATGGTTGGTCACCATAACCCCGCCCCCAGCCCCTGACGGACTCGGTGCTTAGCTCTGGACCAGCAAAGAGTTGGTGCTTGCTGAGCTCCAGTTTATAGAACCTGGAGTCGGTGCTTAGGTGGTGGAAACACAAATAAGTGGAGCTAAGTCAGGCTCTGTGGAAAAGGGGTAGCATAACAGCTGTGTTTCCTGAATGTTTTTTACATGCATTTTGAGGTTTCTCACTTGAAAAAGTTGAATGAAAGCAGACAAATTGAAATAAATGTCCTCAATTTTGGAAAAACAAAAGGTTTAATAAGTTCTGAAGTAGAGAAAATCTCCAAACCTGCTGTTGTCTTTGGAAAAATCATTCAAATGGCTCCATTTATGAGCCAGAAACTGAAAGAAGTGAAACCTTGAAACCTTGAGGTGCAGTTCTGTCCGGTGCATTCAGAAAGTTGAGAAATTTCAACATTTAATTTAAAAATTTTAACTGAGAAACCACGACTGATTCAACCGTGACCACATTTTTTAAAATCCAACTTCAGTTTTTTCTTTCTTTGTTAGAATTTCTCTAATTCTAACTGCACAGAAGCATTATTCCTGAGTTCTCTCTACATCTTCATGGTTGTTCTGTTTCCATAGAGGTGCAGGACTTTATACCAGTGGTTCTCAACTGGTAGCTCGGGACCCAAAAGTGGGTCGCGAAGCCATTTTTAGAGGGTCGCAGAAGCATGGCCCCCCAAAAAAAGTATCGGGATAAAGTCTTTTATTTTGAAGGACATGTTTCTTATGGCACAGTTTGCTTTCAATAGCAGGATATTTAGTGGTGGTGACACCAGTAGTTGCCCACTATTAACCTCTAGATCTGTCTCTGCCAGCTTATTGGAAAAAATTATGCTAAAATGTGCCAAAAATGAACCAAAATGTGCTCAGAATCTGTCAAAATGAGCCAAAATATGCCCAAAACTTGGCAAAAGTATCCAAATAAACCAAAATGAGCAAAAAATAAGCCCAAATTTTCTGAAGTTGTGTCAAAATGCGTTGAGACTCCACCCAAATAAACCTTAATTTGCTAACAGGAACAGCAAACTTCAAAAATTTGGGTCGCAACCGTTATTAATAGAAACATAGTGGGTCCTGAGACTGGACCAGTTGAGAACCACTGCTTTATATTGCAGTGAAAAATGAACCAACAGTGAGGAAAAATGAGGCAGAATGCAAGAAGAAAAAGCTCAGAAACTGCCTGGTGTTGGCTTCTTTTGTTGTTTTTGCCTCCAGACATCATGGAAAATGGTGGATACCAGATAACAGGAAAGAATCATTGCAACTTTCCTGATTGAAAACACATCCTGGAGATGTTTTCTCTTGCAGCTGAACATAGTTTGGTTTGTTTCTTTTCTTAAGGGTGTGCTCCAGTGCTCAGAATACCATATAATATAAGATTCATCTCATGTAAATGCCCCAAAACACCAGTAGTCCTGCTTCATCTAGGCTCAGTTTGCCAGCCTGCATCATGTCCTGGTCTGCAGCAGAAGATACTTGATGGTGCCTCAAGACGTTCGAAGTTAAGGTGCAATAATACGACAAAGCTCCAGGTGATGATGCTGCATGTGACAGTATGTGAGGACAACACTGAAAGGAAGAAGTAATGTTTATTTCAGGCGTTTCCACTGTTCATGACGCCACAGTTGTATTTTATTTTGTGGTGTTGTGGCTGCAGCTGCATGGGCCGATGTTCGTTCGTCGTCCAGCTCAGCTCCGTCCAGGCAGCTCCGAAGGTGACGACCTCGATGCTGGGTTGGAGGTCGATGCAGGGTCTCTCTGTTACCTGGTCGCCTCCAGGTAACAGATTTAACAGACAGGTTTCACTTTACTTTATTTAATGCATCAAGTTGAGATCATCCCTTCATCCAGTGGTGTTACCTCTTAAATCATCACCTTGTTTTGTTTTTCCTCTCTGCAACCTAATATTAGCTCTACAGCGATTGATGTGCTACTTTTTCTGTTCAGTTTTCTCATGAGGTGCTGCTTTTCTCCTTCTGACACCATAATTTTAATCATCTTTAATATCTTCCAGTATTATTTTCCAACCGTTTAGTGTTTTGCATGTCTGAGATTAGAGAAAAAGATATTTGAAATGTCTCCTCTCGATGCACCCTAGTTTAAAACCCAAGTTTAGGTTTGTTTTTCAAACTTAAAGCACAATTGAGCTTAGCGTGTGCTACTTGGCTAATTTTGTTAGCTTTGGACGGCTAAGCTAACCGCCTGCTGCACATTTTCCAGCTGTGAGGATGCTAAAATGTTAAAATTATTATTTATACACTTTGACAAACAGGATAAAATGGTTAAATTCAAACTAAACCCTTTTTCCTGATGGTCTTTCTGCAAAATACATCATTAAAAATGATCAATAATTAGCCTTCTGCTTTCATTTTTCTTCTCTGCAAAATATTATTAGCATGACAGCAGGTTGTTGCACCACTACTCCATTTAGTTTCCATCTGTTTCCTCATTAGTGTTTTGCATGTCTGAGTTTCAAAAGAATATTTGATGTTTCTCCTCATGATGCAACTTGAGTTAAACAGCTGTTAAAGTTATGACACAATTAATGAGCTTGACGTGTGTCGTTTGGCTAATTTTGTTGGTCTGCTAAGCTAACCACCTGCTGCACATTTACCGGCTGTGAGGATGCTAAAATGTTAAAATTATTATTTGTACACTTTGATAAACAGGATAAAGTGGTTATATTCAAATTAAAGCTCTTATCTGATGGTCTTTCTGCAAAATACATAATTAAAAATGATCAATAATTAGTCTTTTGCTTTCGTTTTCCTCTCTGCAAAGTAATTTTAGCTTTACAGCAAATGTTGCACCAGTTTTTTTATTTAATTTCCATCTGTGATGTGCTGCTTTGCTCCATTTGACACCATAATTTTAGTAATATCTTGCATTATTACTTTATTTTATTGTCTTGTAGTGTTTTGCATGTCTTTGCTTGGAGAGAAGAATATTTGACGTTTCTCCTCGAGATGCAGTTTGATTTTAAAAAGCTGATTTTAAATCCTGCAACTCCTGCAGCGTTTATTTAAAGTCACGACACGTTTAAAGAGCTTTGCATGCTAATTTTGAATCGACCAGATGTGGGAGTTCATCAGCCTCCTCGTCTTGACAACAAGGTCATTTAGTGCGTTTTGGTTGCTTGAACTCGAGGACCTTAAAAAAAAAAACCTGCATCTGACGAACCGACTGGCACACGAACTGGAAATAAAAGGGAGCAGAGTTGGACGCTGGCACCGCTGCAGCTGGCAGGAAAAACTGCAGGACGAGCAGATCCACGCGAAACGGGCGATTTGCAGGGAGGAATAACGAGGGCATGTGGGCCGGAGAGGAGGAGGAGGAGGAGGAGGAGGAGGAAGGGAGGGGACAGACGAGTTATTCTAGTTGCAGACAGCTGACGGAAAAGCCAAAATAAGAAGGAGCCATCTGATGTGCACACATTCTGCAGCTACACTCACAAACCATAAAACATGCGCGCCGCGAAACGCAGAACGGCTTCACAGCACAGGAGAGCCAAAGGAGTGGAGTTAACATCGTGGTTTTATTGTGAAAGGGTTGTTTTTCCTGTGGTCACATTTATTTTCTTTTTTTTTTACATTTTCATACAAAGAGACACAAAGTAAAAACTAGTGAAGTAATAAATATAAAATGTGAGATAGAAAAAGTCGCCGGGGTGGGGGAGAGGATGGGAGGGGGGTCCTTGTACGTAGCGGCCATTTGTTTTCTTATTTTGAGATTTCAAAATAAAAACGAAAAAAAAAAGTTTCCCTTTTTTCAGTGATAATACAAAATGAAAAACAGAAAACGGGCCCTAATTCATTATCCATTATCAGATTTAATTAGATGTGTTTGTAAATGGAAATTAAAATTAAAATACACCCGTGGAAAACTTATTTCTCTATTTCCTGTTGGTTTTGACTCCGTGACGCGTCTAACTTCTGAAGAGGAACTAGCGATTTAGCGCTAGCTCCGCTAATAGCGCTAAATCACTACTTTGCTTTCAGGCAAAGCTAAAGTAACAGAAAACCTCCAAACCTCCCCAAAAACGTCCCGAAAAGCAGCCGAACGCTAGTGATTTAGCGCTAGCGGCAGAGCTAGCGGCACCACAAGGTCCCTCCAAAGGGACAAATAAACCCCACGCTGGTGAAAAGTCCACTGTGAAATAGTGAACAATGTGTGCCAAGCAACGTTTGGACCCCACAGTGGGTCTTCATCAGGCCACGGCACACAGCAAGGTCTGCTAACAGTGAGCTAACACTGGAGCTTTAGATACCAGATCCTTCCTCATCAGAAGTCAGACGGGTCACGGAGCCAAAACCAACAGGAAGTAGAGAAATAAGTTTTCCATGGGTGTATTTTCATTTTAATTTCCATTTACAAACTCATCTAATTAAATCAGATAATGGATAATGAATTAGGGCCCGTTTTCTGTGTTTCATTTTGTATTATCACTGAAAAAAAGGGGAAACGGTTTATTTTCGTTTTCATTTTGAAATCTCAGAATAAGAAAACAAATGGCCGCGACGTACACGGACCGGAGGGCATCAACACACACACTCGCACACAAACACAAGCGACGACACACTGGACGAGCTTTAAAACTCCGGCCGTCCGCGGGGAAACACGAGGAGGAGCTCAGGCTGTAGTGTGCATGTGAGGCGTCGGAGGCAGCTACGACACGGTGAAGCTAACGGCGGGGAGGAGGAGCTACAAGACGAGGCGACGGCAGGGCAGGAGAGGAAAGTGAGAAGTGCTCTTGTTCATTGTCGCTCGTAGAGTCTGGTGCAAACCACGTCGTCCGCTCTCATGGTCTGAAAAGAAAGGAAAGAGCAGAGTTTAATGAGTCGACTGGCAAGAAAAACCCCAACAGGATCGTCTGAATCTGTAATAAAAGCAGCTAATCCCCCAAAGTGGTTTAGACCAACGTGACCTCGCTCTGCCAACGGTTTAGAACCACGATAAAGGAAAACTCATCCAAGTAAACAAACTCTGGTCACGCACGCTTTTATTTTACTGCTGGTTTCTGAAGAGCAGCTGCGAGTTTTAACCATCCGAACCTGCCAACGGGCGCGAAAGGCTCGTTATGATTTTAAAAAAACACCAAAATTACAGCGTCTATCAGAGCCAGACACTGTAAAAGCAGGAAAAAATGCCAGATTTTCAACTTTCTCATGAGTCTTTGAGTAATTATGCACAACTTGTTGCACCACTAGGAAAATTAACCAAACCCCCAGATTTAAATCATGATGTTGAATCAAATTGTACGTTTAAAAATGCGCCAAAAACACAATGTTGGCACTAAAATCATTTTGTAAAAAACAAAAAATTCTGGGTTATTCAGCGCAAACAGAAAGTAAGGAGTGATTCAGCTGCGACCAACAGTCACCTGAGGAAAATTCAGTGTTTTCACCTCAACTGCTCATCATCTGTAGGAAGATGTTCCTCCATGCTGGATGTATCTCCAACTACTGTCTCCTCTGTTCACTGTTTCTGAGCCATGCTGCATTTATTTTCCTCTCTTTGTCTCTTTTGTATCTCGCTTTTGTTGTTTTGTGTGTCATTTGTGTTGTTTTGTCTCTTTTTTGTTGTTCTATCTTGTTTCTGTCGTTCTGTTTCGTCCATCTGTTGCCTCTTTGTGCCTGTGAAGGTTCTCAGTCGTCCAGGTCATGGTCGTCCTCATAGCTGTAAAGTCGTGTGTCGTCGGCGTATTGGAGCATCCTGATCCGCCAAACAAAGTCTCGTTTTTGACAATTTGTGTGTTATTTCGGATGTTTTGTGTCTATTTCTGGCATTTTTTCAATTTTGTTTGTTTGAATTTGTCTTGTTTTTGAAGTTTTGTGTCTTTTTGTGGTTGTTTCGTCTCCACATACTGTAGATATTTAACTATCCATGTTTCCAGCCTCTACAATCTATTTCTCTCTACTCTCCTCATCATCTGTAGGAAGATGTTCCTCCATGCTAGATGTTTCCTCCAACTACTGTCTCTGAGCCATGCTGCATTTATTTATTGATCCAGTAGGTTGGATTCTCCTCTCAGTCTCTCTCGTCGTCTTTATTTTGTCTCTTTTGCGTCTCATTTGTGTTGTTTTGTCTCTTTTTTGTTGTTCTTTCTTGTTTCTGTCGTTCTGTTTCGTCCATCTGTTGCCTCTTTGTGCCTGTGAAGGTTCTCAGTCGTCCAGGTCATGGTCGTCCTCATAGCTGTAAAGTCGTGTGTCGTCAGCGTATTGGAGCATCCTGATACGCCAAACAGACGTTCTGAGCTTCAGTCGTACCATCTGGACTTGCTCGAGTTGCTGGAAGACGTTTCACCTCCCATCCAAGATGAGGAAGTCTTGGAGAAAGTCTCAAGCAAGTCCAGATGCTACGATTGAAACCACGAGGATCACCTCTTTGTGGTCACTTTGTGTCTCAGTTTTGTTGTTCTAAGTCTCATTTTTCACAATTTGTCTTGTTTTTGAAGTTTTGTATCTTTTTCTGGTCATTTCGTCTCCACATACTACACATATTTAACTATCTCCATGTTTCCAGCCTCTACAATCTATTTCTCTCTACTCTGCTCATCATCTGTAGGAAGATGTTCCACCATGCTGGATGTATCTCCAACTACTGTCTCCTCTGTTCACTGTTTCTGAGCCATGTTGCATTTATTTATTGATCCAGCAGGTTTGGTTTTCCTCTCATGATCATTTTGAATGTTTTTTTCAATCATTTTAAGCAATCTTATGTCTTTTTTTGACACTTTTTCTATCATTTCGGACAAGTTTTCATCAATTTGGACCCATTTTGAGTCACTTTGAATAGGATTTTTTGTCACATGACTGTTAGCCCCAGCTGACTCCATCATAGCTTCTCAGTTGCGCCAAGGACTGCAGAATTTTTTGTTTTTTACAGAATCTGCTTGGGATGAACGGTTTATTTTTGGGCAAATTTCAAAATGAGACGTGCAGAATTTCCTTGATTATTTCTCCAGAAAGATGTTCCACCATGCTGGATGTATCTCCAACTACTGTCTCCTCTGTTCTCTGTTTCTGAGCCGTGCTGCATTTATTTATTGATCCAGTAGGTTTGATTCTCCTCTCGGTCTCTCTGCGGAAACACTGCCTGCAGTTCAACCTGAACACTCTCTGAATTTTTGTCACCTGATTGTTGTTCACAGCCAAGTGGGTCATGGATTTTCGGTTGCACTTAGTAGCACAGAATTTTTAGTTTTTTACAGAATCTATTTGGTGCAAACGGCCTATTTTTTTTTTGCACATTTTCAAATGATACATGTGAAGTAATGTGAGTTTAACGAAATGTCATGAAAAAGCACATCACATGATACGTTCAGGAGCATTTGGGATGTTCGGTTTTTACAGTTTCTGGCTGATAAACAGCATCATGATGGCAATTTTTCTGTGACATGCACTTCCATCGAAAAATTAACCAAATGAAGGCTGAGATATTTAATCGAAATCACTTTAATGCACGTCCCATTTAAAAAAATGTCAAAAATAAACCATTTGCACTAAACAGATTCTGAAAAAAACAAAAAATTCTGTTTTCGTTGATGAAGCCCCAAAGCCTTGACTGACGTTGCTGCGACCAACAGTCACGCGGCAAAAATTCAGAGAGCGTTCAGGTTGAACTGCAGGCAGTGTTTCCCCACTTGGAAAATCCAACCTAATGGATAAATAAAATAAACACTACACAGAGGAGACAGTAGTTGGAGGTACATTCAGCCTGGTGGAACATCCTCCTACAGCTGATTCAGGGTTCAGGTTCTGTTTCCATCCAGCTGCAGGAGTGGAAATGCAACAGGAGCAAAAAGGGGAAACACCCAGAGACAGTTTGGAGCTCTGAGGGTTAAATCGGGCGTCTCAAACCGCCAACCGTCGAGCAAAAGAATCTCCCCGTGAATGTTTGTTGTGTTTACGGTTTCCTCAGAAGCAGGCCGTCTTCTCCAGGGAGGACCGAGCGTGTCGCCTCCAGATAAACAGGTTTACCGGTTCACCTGGTTGAATCGAATACACCTGAGCGTTTGTTGTGTTTGGTCGGGTGTGGTTTTCCATTTCACACACGCTTCTGCTGCCGTCGTCGTTGTGTTTCTCTGTTCTGTTCCTGTCGGCAACAAAAACAAAACTCCAGGAGAGGCTTTCAGGCTACGTTTGACGTGTTAAATCTGATTTCTAACTTTTGAATTCGTGACTTTGAGCCGATGTTTGACACCTCGGCGGAGCCTCTCCTTTATCTCCTGCCAGGAGGATCGACTGGATCTCGGTGCAATTATGTAATTATGCAATTTGGAGACGCGGCAGATTATAGGCGGCTAATTACAGGGTGATTTACTTTTACAAATGCAGCTCCTATAAAACTCTGACTGGTTGGAGCTGCAGCGTTTATCATCTCAGCAGCGACACTCCAACTACAAATAAGTGAAACACATCACCAGGCTGGGACGGTTACTGACGACTGACACGTAGAGAAAACCAGTTTTTATTTTCTGACTGACGTATGAGAGAAATCTGATTACTTGCTCTGATTTAAGGAGGTTTTTTGTCATTATTTAGAAGTTTGTTGACATGCAGGGTTTAAAAATGAGCAGCAATCAGACAGAAAAGGAAGATCTGGTTGCAAGAAATCAGCTAATGGAAATATTTTGGCTGCAGAGAGAATGAAGCCGACCAAAAACAGGTTCTCTGTCTGCGGTTTCTTCGACGACACGACTCGTTTAGTTTAAATCAGCTCTGCACGACGACTACGAAGCCAAATCTGAATTTAATCCGAAGCTGAAAACTTCTCTGGGTGTCTTCGCCAAAGTTACACCGTATGAGAAACGCTGCAAACAGCATTTTTTAAATTTATTTTTTATTTTCTACGTCGTGTCCTCATGTAAAAAAAACACCCCAGTCATTCCAGAACAATTAATTCTTTAAAAAAAATACTGCAAATGTTATAAATTAGCAGGTATTTACTGGATATAACATGCAGGAATGTTTTTACTGTTTAATAAAACACATTTTTTTTTTTTAAAAATTGGAGAAACACAAATAATATTTTTAGGAATTAATAGTGTTGATAGAAATAAAAAATGAATAAAATACTGGGGTAGTGTAGGGTTAAAAAAATTTTTTTTTAATGTTTTAAAATGCTTTAAATCCACTGTGTGTTATTTAATAATTACAATTAAGTAAATAATAATTATAATATATTAATAAAATGTAAAGTAAACATTTTTAAAACTTAAAAAGTATTTAAAATCCAGTGTACATGTCGGTTAATAATTACAACTAAGTAAATAATAATTATAATAATGTAATAATAACTTAATGAAAAGTAAAATAAACTTTTTTTTACACTTAGAATATTTTGAATCTAGTGCACAGGTTATTTAAAAATTATAATCAAGTAAATAATAATTATAATAAAATAATAATACATTATTAAAATGTAAAGTAAACACTTTTTACGATTAAAAATATTTTAAATCTAGTATACAGGTTATTAAATAAATTATAATTAAGTAAATAATAATAAATGATAATAAATTATTAAAACGTAAACACTTTTTAAGCTTAAAATATTTAAAATCTAGTGTACAGGTTATTTAAGAATTACAACTAAGTAAATAATAACTATAATAAAATAATAATACATTAATTTTAACAACAATTAAAATTTAGTGTACAGGTTATGTAATATTAACCATTCATTAAATAATAATTATAATAAAATAATAATAAATTAATAATTAAAACTTTTTTTACACTTAACATTTTGTTAACAATTTCTCACATAAATTTTTTAGGAAAATTAACCAAATCTAAGCCTAAAAACATGACTTTTCATTAAAATCGCTTTATTCCACATGTCTGATTTTAAAAAATTGCGAAAAATAAACCATTTGCTGCAACCAGAATCTGTGAAAAAAAATAAAAATTCTGTGTTTTTCGGTGTAACCAAGAACTTCTTAGTGACTCGGCTGTGATCAACAGTCGCTTGACAAAAATTCAGGAACTTCTCGGATGAACTGCAGGCAGTGTTCACACAGAGCAGAGAGGAAGCTTATTAAGTTCAATTTAAAGTATATGGTCACACGTATGAGCACTCAAAACAACGTTGGACATGTTGATTCCAGGTGTTTAACGTTTTTGTAAAATAAACAGATAAAGAAATTCAGTTTTGTTTGTTTTTGTGATTTTTATTATATTTAAAATCAGAGAACTGCCGATTAATAAAAAAGTAATTATTCTTTCACCTTGCTGACTACTGGCCCTTAATTAATGCCCTTAATTTAGCCTTTTCTTCACGTTTTGAGGCCGATGCAGCATCGATTCTTGTTTTCTTGGAGTTTTTCTTGTCTTGTTTTGATCGCAGTGAACTTTTACACATTCAGCTTTTAGGGTTTTTGCTCTTGGATTAGTCAAATTCTTTTAAAACAAATCCAAAAGTCCAGTTTAAGTCATGAACCAGTGACTCTGCAGGTAAACACAGAGGAGCTTTTATGATTGCTAGTTTGTGCAGCATAACTGCGCTGTAGCTTCTGGTCTGTAATCTGCGGTAAAGTGTCGAGTCTGCTGTCGACAGATGAGATTTACCAGGATCAGCTTTCCGTCGGCGGTGATCTCTCGGGTCCAGGACGTCTTCGGACCTTCTCCCTTCTGCAGAGTCTGATCGCAGCTGATCTTACTGTCCGTTTCCCAGCGAGGAAAACTCTGAAAAGAAAAAAAGCAACATCAGAGACACTCGGAGTGAATGAATGAGGGAGAACGCGAGGCCGATCGCTGAGAGGTGATAAGTCGTGATGCGATGTTTGCTTTGGAGACGGACTAACAGAGGCCATCTACGGGAGAACGGGGAGAACCGGGGAGGGACGGAGGGCAGGGAAGGCCAAGAGGGAGGACTGGAGGCTGTGAAGGGGTGAAGGAGTGACGCTCGATGGGCCTTCAGAGACCTGAGGGAGGAGAGGCTTTCTGCTATCGGTCCAAATATGACGGAGAGCCAAATGAAACAGATTGATGGAATCTGGACGGCCGCGTCCCCAAACAGCCGTTTCTAATGTTTCCGTTGGACTCGTTGGTGTTTGTGCAAAGAAAGTAGAGCCGAAGTACGTTTAGAACAACCATCACTCCCACAAATTACGATCTTGAACAACTAAATTATGCTTTCTTTGCGATATAAAGTCCTACAAACACAACTAGAAGCAGAGAGATATTTCTTTTATCTCTTTTGCCGGGAAAAAAAAACTTGGAATCAACTTGTGCGAAATCTTCGAGATCACTAGAGATGTTTTACTACTTAGATTTTTAATTAGCTTCCAGACTTGCCTCCTCTCTGCTCTGTGTACACACTACCTGCAGTTCAGCTGAAAAGTCCGTGAATTTTTGCCACATGACTCTTTGCCACAGCCAGGTCAAAAATGTCTCCACAACTGTGACGACGAAGGCAGAATTTTTTGTTTTTTATAAAATCTGGATGAAGCAAACGGTTTATTCTTAGGATTTTTTAAATGAGGCCATTGATTTTGATGAAATCTCACAATTTGGACAACTTTCCTGACAGAGCAGAATTTAGGCCAAGTTTAGCCAAAAAGTCCTGAATTTTTGTCACGTCTCTGTTTATTACAGCTGCTTCATTAATGGCTCCACAGTTGCACCGAGGAATGCAGAATTTTTATTTTTTCACAGAACATGGTTCAAGTAAAGGGTTTATTTTTAGCAATTTTTTAAAAAGAGACACGTCGAATAAAGTGATTTTGGTGAAATATCACAAAAAAAATTTACATCTGAATTTGGACAACTTTCCTGACAAAATGGAATATAGCCGAAAAATCGCAGAATTTTAGTTATGTGACTTTTAATCGCAGGTTGTTCATTCATTGCCTCACAGTTGCAACAAGGAACCGAGAATTTTTTGTTTTTCACATAATCTGATAAAAGCAAACACCTTATTTTTATCGAATTTTTAAATGAGGCATAGAGAATGAAGCAACTTGATAAAACATCATGATCTTAAGCTTAGATTCGGTTAACTTTCCCGACAAAACGGCACACAGGCCACGTTTAGCCATAATGTCTCTGAATTTTTGTCACGTCACCGTTTATTACAGCTACGTCACAAATGGCTCCACAGTTTCACCGAGGAATGCATAATTTTTAATTTTTTAGAGAATAAAGTTAAATGAAACGGTTTATTTTTGGCAAATTTTCTAAACGAGACAAGTGATTATGATGAGGTCTCACAATTTCACAACTAAGTTTGGATGACTTTCTTGACAGAACTGAATGCATTCCTGAATTTTTGTCATGTGACTATTAATCGCAGCTAAGTCACTCATGGCCTCACATTTGCAACAAGGAACTGAGAATTTTTTGTTTTTTACGAAATCTAGAAATAGTAAACGGTGTATTTTTAGCAAATTTTTAAATGAGGCAAGTGATTTTTCATGAAATCTCACGCTTAGATTTGGTTAACTTTCCTGACAGAATGGCACACAGGCCACGTTGAGCCAAAAGGTTCCTGAATTGTTGTCAGGTCATTGTTTATTACAGCTGAAGGAAGTGATTTTGATGAAATATCAGGATTTTAAATTTAGATTTGGTTAATTTTACTGATGGAACATTGCAGATGATATTTTTTACCTCCACCAAGGAGGTTATGTGACAGCCGGCACTGGTTTGTTTGTTTGCTTGTTTGTTTGTGTTCAAAATAACTCAAACTCATGGACGGATTTGGATGAAATGTTCAGGAAATGTGTGAAATGGGACAAAGAAGAAATGATGAAATTTTGGGACTGATCCGGATCACCGTCTGGATCCAGGGTTTATTTTAATCAAAGTGTAACCAGGTGGACAATTAAATGTGGTTCACTCTAAAAGCCACCAGAGGGCACTCTTGTTTTTGGGGTAACCCCCTCTGACTACATGACACTTTGGGTTTCCACGCGACAGACAGCGACAGTGACGGAGTTCTCTTTCCTTCCTGAGCGACATACGCACGGTTGGGCCGGCATTCTTATCTCCGGTTGTCTAAGAAGCTGGGAGGCTGTTAGGAGCTGCCGCGCTAGAGGCCGCGCCTGTTCATTAGGTCGGATGGGGTGAAGGCCGCATTGTTGGTAGGACATTTGAACTGTATGTAATTACATTTGTATCTGTAACGTTCCATAGAAAATATGTGAATTGGGAGATTGTGTTGGGGTGGACTGAAGCTCCTTGGTGGAGGTCTGAGCTCTCTGAGGGCTTTTCTAGTTGGAGTTGTACCTATCAGAAAGTTGAAAATCGAACAGTTTTTACCTTCTTTAAAATTTGTGGTGTCATTATGGTTATTTTTTCTAGACAGATATCACCCTTTTTAAATCTGCCGACAGGTTTTGGGGTTCAGAGGTTGAACCAGTCAGCATTTGACCTGAAGTAGGAACTTTTTTTCTCCCCTGAAAAGGTTCTACGGGGACGTTTCCTGCAGTTTTGGCTGCTCTTGAGACCACCTGCGGCGTGAAGCCTTCCCTAGATGCTTCGTACCGTGCAGGGGCGTCCGTCCACCGTGCTCTCGTTGAACTCCTGCCCCACGGTGAAGGTGATGTGGGTGGTTCTGACGGTGGTCGAGGTTTTGATCGACAGCGTCTCTCCGTCCTGCGTGATCTCCACCAGCGGTTTGGACGCCGCCTTCACCGCGATCTTGCGCAGCATCACGTTCACGCCTGAAAACACACAAGACGAGACGTGAGAAAGCGGGAAGGAGACGTGCTTCCACTGAACTAACCCTCCTCACACTGCTGGTTTACAGGAAGCAGCTCTGAGGCCTCTAATCAGCAACCTGGACCTGTTTCTACCTCGATCCTGCAGAAGCGCCGGCCTCCAGCCCTGTTTGTGTGTCTGTTTTTCCTGCACAGCTCCGTCCAACAGTGATGGCAGCAGGAAACAATGAGGTCATATGACAAAGCATGTCCACACATCTGCATTCCCCCCGGACTGAATCATCCCTGCATGCAAACACTCGCTCCCCAACCTCAGGCCGACACCATCGCTTCTGCTCTTTCTCTGCTTTTAAAATCTAAGTTTTGTGGATAGATTTCACTTTGATTTCTCTCTCTGACATTCATGCACCGATAGAAGCTTTAAAACCTTCACTTCGTCCGTTCCAGGCCCAGAGGAAACCAGGTCGGCTCAGTCGGTGACGTCTGTTAACCTGCTTTTATTGGAAAGTCCCTCCTGATTTTATTGGAGTTTTATTTCCTTTGAACTGACTTTCATTCCTTTTAATCACTTTTTACCTTTTCCAACCCCGTGTTTGCTTTTATGCACCGAATCGTCTGATGGTTTTACGACTTTGTGAAGCTCGGATCTTAAAAACTGCTCTATAAATTAGCATTTTTCTGACTTCTAGCAGCCACACGCTCAGACAACCCCACAGTATGGATGCAGCAGCAGTTCTATGATGGACACGGATGCTGTTTTTATGCATACATGTGCCTTTTGTGATGCATTCATCAGAAAAGAAGCCACCTGAGCCGTCATCCATCAAAAGCAGCAGAAAACATGGGCAGCTTGATTTTTTCTGGGAAATATTAAACAGAGGAGGAAGAATGCAGTCAAATATTGCAGTCGCATTTTATTTTCTACATATTCTGAGCAGTTTTTTATGTCTTACTGTGGCAGTTGATGGATCTTTAACCTTCTAAAGTCCAACCTGGAATCAACAAATCCTATGCTGGAGAAAAGAATTGCAGCTCTGCTTTTTTCCCCAGTTCATTTCCACACTTGTCTGCGCTCCCTGTGGACACACTGCCTGCAGTTCAACGGAAAAGTCCCTGAATTTTTGCCATGCGACTGTCAGTCAGAGCTGAGTCACTCACGGCTTCACGGTTGTGTCGAGGAGTGTGGAATTTTTTGTTTTTTACAGAATCTGGTTAGAATAAATAGTTAATATTTGTTGATTCTTTTTGTGGCTGATACATGATGCAACTTAGATTTATTTTATTGATCTAGTAGGTTTGATTTTCCCCTCTCGTCGTCTCCTCTCTGCTCTGTGGAAACACTGCCTGCAGTTCAACCTGATTTTTTCCTATATGCCTGTTGGTCACAGCTGAGTCACTAATGGCTCAAAGTTTGCACCAAAGAATGCAGAATTTTTTGTTTTTTACAGAATGTGCCTACAACAAACAATCGATTTTTGGCAAATTTTTAAATGATACATGTAGAATAAAGCGATTCTGATCATAATTCTGAGCTCAGATTTGGATATTTTTCCTCCACATGAGTTGTTCCAGATTATTATTTTTCTTTTGACAGTTTCTGGCTGATATAAGATGCAACTCTGATTTATTTTATCGATCCAGCGTTTTTTATTTTCCTCTCTTGTCGTCTCCTCTCTGCTCTGTGGAGACACTGCCTGCAGTTCAGCCGAATATTCACTGAATTTTCTCCATGTGACTGTTGGTCACAGATAGATCACTAATGGCTTCACTGCTGCACTGAAGAACACAGAATTTTTTGTTTTTTACAGAATCTTTTTAGCATAAACGGCTATTTTTTTGTCAAATATTTAAATGAGACATGAAGAATTAAGTAACTTTGATTAAATATCATGGCTTTAAGCTCATGTTTGGATGCTTTTCCCGACTGAATCACACAGTACAGATGATTTTTTTCCAGATTGTTGCAACTTAGATTTATTTTATTGATCTAGTAGCTTTGATTTTCCTCTCTCGTCGTCTCCTCCCTGCTCTGTGGAAACACTGCCTGCAGTTCAGCCGAATGCTCTGAGTTTCTGAGTCAGTCGTGGGTTTTTTTGCAATGAAACATGCAGAGTAAAGTGATTTTGATGCTTCGATTTAGCTCATTTTAATAATAATGGAGCCACATGGCACAAATGATTAGTTCAAGGACCGTCGGACAGTTGGAAATCTGACGATTAGCTCCGGTTTGAGGACGTTTTCGAGGTAAAGTGTCGGTACGGTTTGGAGGTTTGGGGTTCAGAGGGTTCATGAGCAGAAGGTTCTGAGAGAGGAGAAGGATCTGGATACCAGGAAACGAGAAGGAGGGAAGCTGGAGACGCAGCGTGGGAAAAGAGAGGCGACCGGCGTGGAAGGAGGGAGGCTGGGGGGGAGTCGGTGTGTGAAGATCTCAGTCCAAGTGTGAGGGGAAGTGTGTGTGTGTATGTGTGTGTGTGTGTGTGTGTGTGTGTGTGTGTGTGTGCCGGTGGTGTATCTGCCGTCGACTTGGGTTTCACACTTCTCACCTCTCGCACATTCCCACCTGTCACCAAGTGTAAATATATACACAGAGAATCGCTCGGTCACTCGGCTGCAGCGGGACGAGCTGCACATGTGCACCGTCATGGTGTCGCACGCACACGCATCACACGCATCACACGCATCACACGCATGAAGCAGAACTCAGAACGGCTCTGCAGGAGACACGAGCACACGGGTGGGTTCAGGTTTTAGCTTTTCATGGAGGAATATTTTAACTGTTACTGCACATCATTTCCAGAACGGCTGCAACTGTTTTATTATCATTTATTTCCTCATTTAATCACTTCGTCTCTAAAATGTTAATTACAAGATGACAAACTTAAAAAATTAATAAATACAGATTTTTAATGTGGATGTTAATAAAGTTTAATGGTTTGTTTTTATGGTATCAAGTAAAGTATCTTTTTAATGTGATTTTTATTATATATTATATGTAATTTAACAAAACGGACATTTTTCAAGTTTAATTTACCATTTTTCAACAATTAATATCGACAATTTTCCTTTAAAATTACTGAAAATATCTGGAAAATATTAATATTTTTCTGATTTAAATACAGTAGAACAGTGTAGTTTTACTCTCAAACACTGGTTAAGAACAATTTACAATTTATGTATATATTTATTAATTTATTTAAATTGATTAATATGTAAATTAATATTTTTTTTGTAATTTTATTCTATATTATCTGTAATTTAACAAAACAGGGAATTTTTTTAAGTTTTAATTTACATTTTTTAATACTTAATATGGACAAATTTCCTTTAAAAATTACAGAAAATATCTACAAAATAATATTTTTCTGATTTAAGTACAGTAAAACAGTGTAGTTTTACTGTAAAAGACTGGTTAAGAACAATTTACAATTTATGTATATATTTTTTTATTTATTTTAGTCAATTAACATGTAAACAAATAATTTTGTGTGATTTTATTCTTTATTATCTGTAATTTAATAAAACAGGGAAATTGTAAAAGTTTAATTTACATTTTTTAATACTTAATATATACAAAATTCCTTTAAAAATTACAGATAATATCTGTAAAATAATATTTTTCTGATTTAAATACAGTAGGACAGTATAATTTCACTGTCAAACATTGGTTAAGAAAGGTTTGCAATTTATATTTAAATAAAACCGTTTTTTCACTGTATTTAAATGAGAAAAAATATTATTTTATCAATATTTGTGGTTATTTGAAGAAAGAAATATAAAATAAAAATGTTAAAAATTGTACATTTTTACATAATTTTCCTTGTTCTGTTAAATTACAGATATAAGATAATAATAAAATAAGAATATTATAATATATAATTTTATATATATATATATATATATATATATATATATATATATTGTTTATATTTATTTTCTTAACTTGTAAATTAACGCCGCTTTTGTGTGAATTTACTCGATATTATCTGCAATTTAACAAAACGGGGAAATCTGTGCAAAAACACAAAGTTATGAAGACAAATTACAATTAAACTTAGTAAAAAAAAACACAATGTTCTTTTTTGCAGTGTGCATGATAAAGTACGATAAAACTGTTAAAATTAGGGGCTCTGCTTGAGATAATATCAGTGTTTGCCCACAACCCAAAGATGCTCAGTTTAGAGTCACAGAGGAGGAAAGAAACCAGAAAATATTCACATTTAGAAGCTGAAATTAGAGAATTTAGATGTTTTTTAGCCTATTTTGGTGATAAAGGTAAAATATGTGGTCATAAATGAAGCATTGCGGTGATGTGTGTCTGCAGATCCTACTGGCAGCATCATTTAGAAATGGGTTTCAGTGGGAAACATGTACAAAAAGATGCTATTCCCACTGAACTCGTGACTTATTTTGGGAAATCTGTCAAAATAATCACAATATGATTTGACTTTTTTGCATCCATCAGCTCTAGATGGTGCAGATTTCTGTATCCCATTCAGAAATTCAATGTCAAACATCCCTTTTGTATGCAGATTCCCTCAGTCCTTCTCACTCTCCTACTGTAAAGAGACTCTAGCAGCAGCAGCAATCCCTGAAGTGCCTCCTCCACCAGCCTGCTGGGGGTCAAGCGGCGGCCTGAGGACCATTTGGGAGCCACAGATGTGGGTCTGCGGCCTCTTGTAAAAAAGCTAGAAGGAGACTTTTGCGACCGAAATGCTTAAATTCACACCAGAGGGGACGATCGCACGAGGACAGAGGTCGGAGGTCGGGGAGCAGAGGCCGGAGGAAGCGATCAGGACGGACGGAGGATGGATGGATGGAGGCAGGAGGGCGGAGGTGCTGACGGGCCGAATCCAGCTGGGCTTCAGGGCCAGAGGAGCTGAGGTTCAGGGGCCACCAGAAAACTCATTTAAAGGACCCATTCTCACAACGTAAACCAACGAACTGAGGCAAGATGGGAAAGACATCTTCAAAAATGACATCATGATGTTGGTGAATGCATCAACTTAATATTATGAATTAATGCAACTCAAATTTCTGCATTAGCTAAAATAATTCTACATTCAAGTTGACGTTACTTAATAAAACTGACTTGAGAACTTCATTTTTCTGCACCTTGAGTTCAGGAATTTAGGTTTCCTCATCCATCTTAAGACATCTGGACGATCAAATTTACCGTCTCAGACAAACATTTAATTATTTCAAACAGTTTTGTTGGACCAACTTAATATTGTGTGTAAATTCAACTCAAATTTCTGCATCAGTTTACTTAAAACTAAATTCTAGTGGATGTAACTTAATAAAAAAATGGCTTCCGACTTCATTTTTCTGCACCTTGACTTCAGGATTTTGAGTCTTAACACATCTGGACAATCAGACTCACTGACTTTTTAAGTTGCAGACATTATTTTGAAGAGTTGTGTTGGACCAACTTAATATTTTGAGTAACGTCAACTCAAATTTCTGCATTAACAACAAATTCAAATTGACATAACTTAATAAAATTTGCTTTTGACTTCATTTTTCTTCACCTTGAGCTCAGGATTTCAAGCTCCCTCCTCCACCTTAGCACATCTGGACTGCAGAGGAAACGCTAATTCCCTCAACTCAATGCGATTTGTTTGTTAAACGTAATTTTATTAAGCCGCCTTAACTCAAGGAGGCTGATGCAAACTGTTTTTATGGCATGCAGTGGAGTTTCAATATTAATCTGCACTGAAAATAAATTTAGATCAACTCTGTAAGCTGCAAACATTATTTTGAAGAGTTGTGTTGGATCAATTTAATATTATGAGTAAATTCAACTCAAATTTCTGCATTGGTTGAATTAAAACTAAATTCAAGTTGACAGAACTCAATAAAACTGGCTTGATACCTTCATTTTCCTTCAGGATTCCAAGTCCTCTCCTTAATTTTACCACATCTGGGCAATTTCAGAAGGTTTTTTGTTAAGTTGCGAACATTATTTTTGAAGAGTTGTGTTACATCAACTTAATATTATGAGTAAATTCAACTCAAATTTCTGCATCGGTTGAACTAAAACAACATTCAAGTGGAAGTAACTTGATGAAATTAGATTCTGATTTCACGTCTCTGTACTTTCAGTTCAGGATTTCAAGTCCCCTTCTTCCCCTTAACACATCTGGACAATCAAATTTACTCACTTAGACAAACATTTTTGAAGAGTTGCGTTGGATCTACTTAATATTGTGTGTAAAATTCAACTCAAATTTCTGCATTAGTTGAATTAAAACTAAATTTACGTTGATATAACTTGATAAAAATGGCTTCTGGCTTCATTTTTATGCGCATTGAGTTCAGGATTTTCTGTATCTCAACACATCTGGACAGTTTCTGAAGGTTCTTTTGAAGCTGCAAGTATTACTTCGAAGAGTTTTGTTGGATCAACTTAATATCGTGAGTAAATTCAACTCAAATTTCTGCATCAGTTTAATTCAAACTATATTTTAGTTGATGTAACTTAATAAAAATTTGGCTTCTGACTTCATTTTTCTTCATCTTGACTTCAGGATTTTGAGTCTAACACATCTGGACAATCAGACTCACTGACTTTTTAAGTTGCAAACATTATTCCGAAGAGTTGTGTTGGACCAACTTAATATTTTGAGTAACGTCAACTCAAATTTAAAGCTAAATTCTAGTTGGCGCAACTTTAAAAAACTGGCTTGATAACTTTCAATCCCAAGTTTCCTTCTCCAATTTAACACATCTGGACATTTTCAGACGGTTGTTTTAAGATGCAAACATTATTTTTGAAGAGTTGTGTTGGATCAACTTAATATTCTGAGTAAATTCAACTCAAATTTCTGCATCGGTTGAATTCAAATTGGCATAACTTCATAAAAATGGCTTCTAACTTAATTTTTCTGCACTTTGAGTTCAGGATTTCCTGTATCTTAACACATCTGGACGATTTTAAACTCATTTGGCTGCAGAGGTAAAAGCTAATTCCTTCAAATCAACAAAGCTCATCGGTTGAACTTAATTTCATCAGAAGTTGTTTTAACTCAAAAGGTCTCATGCAAACTGGTTTTGGTGCATGCAGCGGACTTCCACCTGCAGCTGGACTACATCCATTCACCCTGGTGACGATTCTCCACCTCAGACTCGAGTCAGACTCCAACTGGTGCTTCGGGATGTTCGCGCTGCCTCCTTGTGGTTCGTGCGTCCATGTTTAGGACCGTCTGGCAGCTTTTCAATCAGCAGATAAAGAGCTTCCTTGTCTGCTGCGGTCACCGGTGGATTCCAGGTGCGCGCTGGCAGCTCGTCTACTTAATGGGAAATTGGCTCCTAACGACAGACGGACGGACGGACGGAGGGACGGAGCTCCGCAGCAGGTGTCCGGTCCTCCGCTCTGACTGTCACTTCGGATAAAGACGTGACTGTATTGTGTCATAACGGTCCTCCGCGGAAACACACGCACGCGTTTCTCAGACAGATGTGCCGCCGTTTGTCTCCATTGTGTTTCGCAGGGGGGAGAGACAGAGGGGGGAGAGAGAAGGGGTGAGGCTGGCTGGGGGCCAAAGCACTGAGTTTTGGGTTCTGCAGAATGACAAAGACCCCCCACCCGGGCGGTACAGGGAAGATCTGACCTGCAGCTACAGTCCGAGCTGACACATGTGATCCGCGTCAGGAATAAACGCTCCAGAGGAAACCGTTGGTGCAAAAAGTAAAAGATGAATTAAAAGAATAATGATGAGTCCAGTCACTTACCCAAAGCTTTCAAGAGTTCCTCGAAGTTTTCAGAGCTCTTCATCTCCCAAGTGCCGGCGAAGTCTGGGACTTTGCGCTCCATGTTTGGTAGTTTGCAGGTTAATAGGTGAAGCTTCAGGTCCAAGTCTAACTGCGCTGCTGTCTGTGCGCCAAAACTGCTCCAGCTGTCCGTCTGAGTGAGTTTACCGGCTGGTTGGACTCTGCCTGTCCGGTTACTGCTACTCTCTTCCCGGGATGACTGTCAGACTCTTATCTCATGGACGCACCAGTGCGCGTAATAAGCGGCTGCGCTGCAAATGAATGGCACAGAAAGCAGAGATACTGGTGGAGCGATGCGCACGCCCCTTTCTGCGCGGACACGCCCCGATTGAAACAGATTACAGCGCTCCGTCCGCACCACGCCCCTGGAGGCAGCGTGTGGAGACGGCTCTCATCCAGGCGCGCACCTGGAACCAGCCAGACTGAGCGTGTGCGCTCCGGAGAGCCTCAGTCCTGATAATGTCGAATCTGCTGTGTGTTTGTGCCGCTTGTGAGCCATGAAATGGTTAAATGGATGAGCTCTGTTGACAGAACATGTCGTCTTGGCAGGGCGGTGCGAAGGAAGAAGCAGTCCGCTGGCAGACCGACAGGCTGGACGGATGGCACAGAGTGTGGGTGTGTTTGGAGACCGGGAGGCCAAGTTCACCCCCGGCCTCCCTCCTGCGCGCCGCGGCGCTGTGTCATAAAAATAAAAGCGGTGGTAACGAGATACGTGTCCTGGCCGCGGCCGGTGGGAGATCCATTTAACGGGGCCTGCGTCACAGGAAAAAACCGGCCCGAACTCCGCGCACAGAGATTAAAATAAGAGGTGGGACTGGCGCAGGTCGGCCATGGCTCCCCCCTTCAGGGCTGCGCGCCCCCCGCTGCTCGGACGGAAGAAAGGGGCGAGAGGAGGAGGTGGGGGGAGGAGACGCGTCAGACGGGGCAGGGTCAGGGGCCCGGGGGTCGGAGGTAGCCCTATAAAGAACACACACACGCATGCTGTGTGCACGCGCGCACGCACGCACGCGCTGATGATGGATGGCAACTGGACAAAGCGGACGTTAACTATTGACTCTTGATGGATGATCCATCCGCCGCGCTGCACGGCGAATTAGCGCGAGGTAACCCGGGAGACTTGTGGGGGGAGGAGGGGGGGCGTCAGGAGAACCATGCAGGCTGCACGAACACTAACACACCGGCTCAGTGTCAGACTCACAACAGAGACACACTGACGAACAAAGGTGACTAACAGCCGCAGATTGAAGTTTGGTAACGTGATATGCGCTTTTACGCACAGACCTGCGTCCAAATCCAGGGATTGCATCGGGCCCGGCGGGTCTGTTTGATGTGAACAAAGCTCATACACATTGTCTCCTTCATCAGCACACACACACACAATCACACAATCACACACACACACACACACACACTGGCCACACACCATGACACACAATCACTGCATGTCCTCACAAGACGGCCGTATCAGGGCTGTAATTTCCACTTCAGCCTCACATCCTCTCCTTTTCTTCGCTGTCACTCACCTTTTGCAGCTTTTTTAACTCTTTAACTGTTTGCTCTGAAGGTATTAAAGTAAAACACCCTGTTAGTAAGACTCCATGTACAGGAAACGGTTGCATAACGCACAGGTTCACGTTTTTATTTCCATAAATATGCTGCATAAACTCTGTTCCTTTTGCTTTTATATGCATATTTTCCTATTTTATGGTACAGGGTTATAAGTTAGTGTAAAAAGTACAGCCACATTCTAACACTAGTGTACAGTTTTTTCCAACATCCAGTTAAAAATGTGAAATCTGAAGCTAAGACTGACTGTAAACAGCAGGTTACTGTAACAACTGAAGGAGTGAACAAAACGTTCAACACAAACCATCATGAATGAGACAAAAAGACAGAAAAATAAGGGACATAAATGAGACAAAACAACAAAAATTACATTCAAAACGACAGAAAGGTGACACAAAAGATCATAAGCGAGCCAAAAAACCACAAACAAAACAGAAAATGACACAAATAAGACAACGAGACATGAAATGACACCAAAACATGACAAAACAGCGCAAAAGAGACAGAAAACAACCAAAATGAGACAAAAGAGACACAAACAGACAAAAGCAAGATACAAAGTAACACAAATGACAAAGTTGTCCCAAAAATGAGACATAAAATGAAATAAGTGGACCGTTATGACACAAAACAACAAAAATGAGACACAAAATAATAAAAAATGAGACAACAGAGACACAAAACAACACAAATATGACAAAATTGAGACATGAAATGAGATGAAAAATGAAGAAAAATGAGACAAAGCGGCACAAAAGAGACACAAATGGACAAAAACAAGAGAAAAAAACAACACAAAGAAGACAGAAAACAGCAAAAATTAGATGAAAAATGATAATAGAATGAGACAAATTTTTTTATTTGTCTCATTTTAAGGATACACAAAACCTGAAAAACAAACCACAAAAGAAAAATGAGACACAAATTGACAAAAAACAAGACAGAAAATAACGAAAAATGAGACAGAAAGGACAAAAACAAGAGATAAAACGGCACAAACGAGAAAGAAAATGACTAAACAAGACACAAAACAAAATAAGACAATATTTTCCCAAAGACACACAAACAAGACACAAAAAGGGGAAAAATGAGACAACAAACGACAAAAAATGAGACAAAACAACCCAAAAGAGACAGTAAACAAAAAAAATGAGACACAAAACAACAAAACGTTGACAAAACAGCACAAAAGAGACACAAAACAACAAAAATGAGACAAAACAACACTAATAAGACAAAAATGAGACTTGAAACAGCAAAAAATGAAACAAAATGGACAAAAATGAGAAAAAACAGCACAAATGAACAGAAGCAACCAAAATGAGACATAAAATAATGAAAAATGAGATAAAACAGCACTAAAGAGACAGAAAACAACAAAAATGAGACAAAAATGCGACTCGAAACAGCAAAAAATTGACAAAACAGCACAAAAGAGACACAGAACAACAAAAATGAGACACAAAATAATGAAAAATGAGACGAAACAGCCAAAAAGAGACACAAATAGACAAAAATAAAAGACAAAACATCACAGTTGAGACGGAAAATGACAAAACGAGACACAAAACAAAATAAGACAATATTGTCCCAAAGACACACAAACAAGAAGACATGAAAGAAAAATGAGACACAAAATGACAAAAAATGAGACAAAACAACCCAAAAGAGACACAAAACAACAGAAATCAGACAAAATGAGACATGAAACAACAAAAAAAGGAGACAAAATGGACAAAAACAAGATAAAAAACAGCACAAACGAACACGAAGGAACCAAAATGAGACACAAAATAATGAAAAATGAGACAAAACGGCCCCGAAGAGACTCAAAGCAAATAAAACAGTATAAAACCACAGCTGCCAGCATTAATTTTAAATGACAGTCGGTTACAGTGTGTTAAATATCAGCTCCTTTAAGTCTCCAGTAGTTCTGTGAAAAGCTGCAGATGCTTTATTCATCTCAGTTCATCCAGCAGCTCACTCATGTTGCATTCAGGCGAAACAGGGAAACTAAAGTGCAGAATCGTGCCGGTCTCTTGGAGCGTCGCCTTAGAAGTGGGTGATTTCCCTCTAAAGGTCTATAAAGCATCTCAGAAATCGAGCCTCCGCGTTTGAAAGCGACTGATTCGCCCCCAGAGGTCACAAAGGAGAGCCGGGAGATTCATCTTCAGGACTTGGAGGCGCTTCAAAGGGTCCCTGAACGCAGCACGGCGGCAGAACCGAGGCCTCTGAAATGTGTGTGATGCTGCATGTCAGCACGCGATGACAAAGCAGCGCTCCGCATTCAGGCCCAGCCGACCGTGATCAAGCCCAAACCCTCCGCTCGGCCCGGCCGCTCTCCCCCCTGCCTCCCCCTCTCTCTCCCCCCTTCTCTCCTCCTTTTGTCCCTTTGTGCCGCCCTGACACATTCCTCAGGGGGAGAGGGAGGGAGGGAGAGGCCGAAGGAGGATGGAGGGAGGACGGAAGAAAAGAGAGGGCGAGTGGGAAAGCCGGGCGAGCGGAGTGAGGCTCGTTTTTTATCCCATTGTTGTGGAGAAAGTGAGTCAGCAGCGGCGGATCAAACGGTGACAGAGATGGAGAAGCCGGAGGAGCCGGTCTCTGGAGGTGTTGGTTTGCTCCTCGGCTGCCAGCTCCTTCATTTCCTGGTGCCGTTCCTGCTCAGGTCGTCGGTAACCGATACGTTAAAAACTCATCTCAGGCGCTGACAGCAGCCTGAGCCGACGAAACAAAGTCCATTGTTGCTTTTTTTTTTAATCAAATAAGGTTCAACTGTCGCCGAGTTCAAGGCAGAAACACTCAGGAGAAGAATCTCGGCTGGGTTTTTTCACATATTCACACTTTAAAGCAGTGGAAGCTCCAGTTCTAGCTGTTTTTATGATGTTTTTTTGGTCAATCGGCCGAGAAAAACGCCAGAAATGAGCTCATTTCCTCTGCTTTCTACCAATCAGCTGAGATTCCTCATCGCTGTCTGGTAGTTTACAGGCCGAACAACGAAACAGGCGCTTTAAAAAGTCGGCTGCATCTTCGTGGACGATGAAATCCGCTGCGTGGATGCGTTTTAAACGGGTGGCGTGACCTCCGAGCAGCAGTTTTCCTCACTTTCGGCTCATTTTACTTCACTTTAGGATCATTTCTCACTGCAAAATAAAATCCTGCACCTCTATTTGGTTTTATTTAATCCCATACTTGTGTTACACTGCCTGCAGTTCAACCGAGAAAAATGGACGTCGACCACTCTTCCAGGTGCATACAGCTGTTCCCAACACTGGAATAAATGCAGTCTCCACATATTATATTAGATATTTAACTCTATACTGCTTTATTTAATCCCATACTTGCCTTACACTGCCTGCAGATCAACTGAGAACGCTGAGCTGCAGGCAGAGAATTCGCTTCTTTACTCTGTTTTTTACCAATCAGCTGAGATTTCTCGTCGTTTTCTGATATTTTGCAGGTCGAACTATGAAACAGTGGCTTAAAACATGATCAGAACCTTAGTCAGCAGTGAAAATAAGCACCGTACGCATGTGTTTCAACTGATTCTTCAACCTACTGCACTTAAAGCTGCATTTTTTTGCATTTTTTCCTCACTTTAGGCTCATTTTTCACTGCGATATAAAGTCCTGCACCTCTATGGAAACAGAACAACCACGAACAAGGAGACAGAATGAAAAAAAATGTCCAAGGAAGTCATAAAAAGTTGATTTTTTTGACTATTTATTTTACAAAAATTGAACAAAATGAACGTCCACGACTCTTCCAGGTGCATACAGCTGTTACCAACACTGGAATAAATGCAGTCTCCACATATTATACTTGATATTTAACTCTTTACTGTTTTATTTAATCCCATACTTGTCTCACACTGCCTGCAGTTCAACCGAGGACGCTGAGCTGCAGGCAGAGAATTCGCTTCTTTACTCTGTTTTTATCAATATTTTACAGGTCGAACTATGAAACAGTGGCTTTAAACATGACCAGAACCTTAGTCAGCAGTGAAAATAAGCACCGTACGCATGTGTTTTAACTGATTCTTCAACCTACTGCACTTAAAGCTGCTTTTTCTGTGGTTTTTTTGCATTTTTTCCTCACTTTAGGCTCATTTTTCACTGCGATATAAAGTCCTGCACCTCTTTGGAAACAGAACAACTATGAAGAAGGAGACAGAATGAAAAAAATGTCCAAGGAAGTTGTAAAAAGTTGATTTTTTTGACTATTTATTTTACAAAAATTGAACAAAATGGACGTCCATGACTCTTCCAGATGCATGCAGCTGTTACCAACACTGGAATAAATGCAGTATCCACATATTCTACTAGATATTTAACTCTGTTTGGTTTTATTTAATCCCATACTTGTCTCACACTGCCTGCAGTTCAACCGAGAACTCCATTATTTCCTCTCTACTCTGTTCATCATCTGTAGGAAGATGTTCCTCCATGCTGGATGTATCTCCAACTACTGTCTCCTCTGTTGCTGTATTTATTTATTGATCCAGTAGCCAGAAAGCAAAGCAATGATTTAGTGCTAGCAGCGGAGCTAGTGCTAAATCGCTAGCACTAAATCGCTAGTGTTCGGCTGCTTTTCGGGATGTTTTTGGGGAGGTTTGGAGGTTTTCTGTTCCTTTAGCTTTGCCAGAAAACAAAGCAGTGATTTAGTGCTAGCAGCGGAGCTAGTGCTAAATCGCTAGCACTAAATCGCTAGCGTTCGGCTGCTTTTCGGGACGTTTTTGGGGAGGTTTGGAGGTTTTCTGTTCCTTTAGCTTTGCCAGAAAGCAAAGTAGCGATTTAGTGCTAGCAGCGGAGCTAGTGCTAAATCGCTAGCACTAATTCGCTAGCGTTCGGCTGCTTTTCGGGACGTTTTTGGGGAGGTTTGGAGATTTTCTGTTGCTTTAGCTTTGCTTTTTGGTTTCCTTACGTGTCCTTAGGGTGGGGGGCTTCTGTCTTGAGCTGTCGTTTCATTTGCGAGGTGTTTTTTGAGGGTTTTGTTGGTGTTTTCTTCCGTAAATTAGCGTAGCGGAGCATTCATTTTTTTTGAGGGATTTTTATTTCATTACCAGGGTTAAAAATCATTTTGTTAGCATAGGCTGGGCTTTAAAATGGGGGGATTTGATTTCTGGGGTTAAACTTAATGTTAAGGGGTGTAAAATAAAGTTTAAAGGGCTTTAATTCATACAAGGGACTGTATTGGGGACTGTAAAGTGGGGGACCGGGGTTCAATAAAACGTAGAATATTTTCATTTCATCTGGGTCAAAAATTAATTGGGTGGGTTTATTTAAAATACTTTCACAGAGATTTCATGTAATTTTGAATAAATTAAAGGTTTATTTTTTAAAAGTGGGGACAGCTCTGTGGGGATTTTATTTCATGAAGGGGTTTGTCTGTTGAGTCTGTTCAGGTCAAACGGTTTACTTTCTGTTGTGATTTTGATGAAGTGTCGCAACTTTAAGCTTAAATCTGGTGAGTTTTCCTGAACGACGTCACACATAATCAGCTGTGGGACAACTAATAAGCTGCCTTTACAGTTCCTGGCTGATGTTTGATGGTTGTTTTGTGTCTCTTTGTGGTTGTTTTGTGTCTCTTTGTGGTGGTTTTGTGTCTCTTTGTGATCGTTTTGTGTCTCTTTGTGGTTGTTTTGTGTCTTTTTGTTGTCGTTTTGTGTCTCTTTGTGGTTGTTTTGTGTCTTTTTGTGGTCATTTTGTGTCTCTTCAAGGTTGTTTTGTGTCTCTTTGTAGTTGTTTTGTGTTTTTTCTGGTCGTTTTGTGTCTCTTTAAGGATGTTTTCTGTCTCTTTCTGGTCATTTTGTTGTTGTTTTATGTCTCTTTGCAGTTGTTTTGTGTCTCTTTGTGGTTGTTTTGTGTCTCTTTGTGGTTGATTTGTGTCTCTTTGTGGTTGTTTTGTGTCTTTTTGTGGTCATTTTGTGTCTCTTTGTGGTTGTTTAGTGTCTCTTTGTGGTTGTTTTGTGTCTTTTTGTGGTTGTTTAGTGTCTCTTTGTGGTTGTTTTGTGTCTTTTTGTGGTTGTTTTGTGTCTCTTTGTAGTTGTTTTGTGTCTTTTTGTAGTTGTTTTGTGTCTTTTTGTGGTCATTTTGTGTCTCTTTGTGGTTGTTTTGTGTCTTTTTGTGGTTGTTTAGTGTCTCTTTGTGGTTGTTTTGTGTCTTTTTGTGGCTCTTTTGTGTCTCTTTGTAGTTGCTTTGTGTCTTTTTGTAGTTGTTTTGTGTCTTTTTGTGGTCATTTTGTGTCTCTTTGTGGTTGTTTTGTGTCTCTTTGTGATCGTTTTGTGTCTCTTTGATTGAAGATTTCCAACCCGGCTGCAGGTTTTAGGGTTCAGAGTTGAATCTGAAGTGCGAGTCGTGCCAGTCATTTCGTTTCCTCCTGGAGCCTCCGTTTCATTCAAATCAGCCGGGCCTCGTATCAACGCTCGGCCCGCTCCACTTCCTCCTGTGCTGCTTATTGTTTCCTACTTCCTGCTGCTTATTCAAATGACAGATCTGAGGCGTGTCTGCGGAGCATCCAGACTTTCCACAGACTGTTTATTGTTCCACGGAGCTCCGATCCGACGAATGAAAAACGCTCCGTGCGGCGTCCTGTTTCCGACGTTGCTGAAAAAGCGGCGACGTGACCGCTCGGGCTTTTTGTTTGTCCTGCGAGTGCGATAAAGTCACACCTCGGTGGCGTTCTCCACTTCATCATCCAGTAAAAACTCTCACCCCGCTGACCCCGGCCATCCCAGATGTGAACTTGACCCTCACCCTGCAGACCGCCGCCTCCTGGAAGTCATTATTAGCGGCCTTTAGCCTCATAGGAAGCAAAACGCTCCATGAATTACTGTATCTGTCCTGTGATTTACCTCCAGGCTCCCCAAAGGGCTCCGAGTTGATTAACCGGACAGGAAGGAAGACAAAACATCCACTTTCTCCTTTCTTTCTCTCTAATCTCTGCGCCCTTAATGTGAATTATTCGACAGCTGAGTTCCTCCCTGCACCTCCGAGCGACAGAAACCAACTTCGACGAGGCAGGAAGTTCGCGTTCGGTCCGGCAAACGGCCACAGTGTCTGCAGCGGTGTTGACCCAGCAGAGCATCTGGGTTTGATTACGATGGCAGCGTTTAACGACCAGACAGGAGGCGGCGAACGTGGGAGAGCAGAGGGGAAAAGATAAGGGCGTCTGGTTGTTTACAGAGCACGTTTGAAACGGCTGAAACTCACACAGAGTGCAGAAGAACGCAGATTTATGCGGCTGAAAGAAGCAAAACACACTAATTAAAATCAAAATTCTGCTGCTCAAATCTAAAGTGAACACCTCTGCTTTCTCATCGCGTGTTTTGACGCGTTTCCCCACCAGATATTTGTTGCGTTTTTATTTTCCGAGGGATGGAAACGCATCTTAAACCGCAAGTACTTCATTAATAAGCTGCAGACAAACACACAAAATGTCACTACAGCTGGAAATGTTTGTGTCTGACCCGCTGGCAGAAAGTGTGAAAGCAGAAATAATCATCGGTTTTCAGTTTTCCGACGGTCCTTGAACGTATCACAATCTTTGTGGTTGTTTTGTGTCTCTTTGTGGTCATTTTGTGTCTCTTAGTTGTTGTTTTGTGTCTCTTTGTGGTCATTTTGTGTCTCTTAGTTGTTGTTTTGAGTCTCTTTGTGGTTGTTTTGAGTCTCTGTGCTTGTTTTGTGTCTCTTTGTGGTTGTTTTGTGTCTCTTTGTGGTTGTTTTGTGTTTCTTTGTAGTTGTTTTGAGTCTCTTTGTGGTTGTTTTGTGTCTCTTTGTGGTCATTTTGTGTCTCTTTGTGGTTGTTTTGTGTCTCTTTGTGGTTGTTTTGTGTCTCTGTGGTTGTTTTGTGTCTCTTTGTAGTTGTTTTGTGTCTTTTTATGGTTGTTTTGTGTCTCTGTGGTTGTTTTGTGTCTCTTTGTTTTGTGTCTCTTTGTGGTCATTTTGTGTCTCTTTGTGGTCATTTTGTGTCTCTTTGTGGTCGTTTTGTGTCTCTTTGTGGTTGTTTTGTGTCTCTTTGTGGTTGTTTTGTGTGTCTTTGTGGTTGTTTTGTGTCTCTTTGTGGTTGTTTTGTGTCTCTTTGTGGTCATTTTGTGTCTCTTAGTTGTTGTTTTGTGTCTCTTTGTGGTCATTTTGTGTCTCTTAGTTGTTGTTTTGAGTCTCTTTGTGGTTGTTTTGAGTCTCTTTGTGGTCATTTTGTGTCTCTTTGTGGTCATTTTGTGTCTCTTTGTGGTTGTTTTGTGTCTCTTTGTGGTCGTTTTGTGTCTCTTTGTGGTTGTTTTGTGTCTCTTTGTGGTCATTTTGTGCCTTTTTATGGTTGTTTTGTGTCTCTGTTGCTGTTTTGTGTCTCTTTGTGGTTGTTTTGTGTCTCTTTTTGGTCGTTTTGTGTCTCTTTTTGGTCTTTTTGTGTCTCTTTTTGGTTGTTTTGTGTCTCTTTGTAGTTGTTTTGTGTCTCTTTGTGGTCATTTTGTGTCTCTATGTGGTCATTTTGTGTCTCTTTGTGGTTGTTTTGTGTCTCTTTGTGGTCATTTTGTGCCTTTTTATGGTTGTTTTGTGTCTCTGTTGCTGTTTTGTGTCTCTTTGTGGTTGTTTTGTGTCTCTTTTTGGTCGTTTTGTGTCTCTTTTTGGTCTTTTTGTGTCTCTTTTTGGTTGTTTTGTGTCTCTTTGTTGTTGTTTTGTGTCTCTTTGTTGTTGTTTTGTGTCTCTTTGTGGTCATTTTGTGTGTCCTTGTGATTGTTTTGTGTGTCTTTGTGGTTGTTTTGTGTCTCTTTGTTGTTGTTTTGTGTCTCTTTGTGGTCATTTTGTGTCTCTTTGTGGTCATTTTGTGTCTCTTTGTAGTTGTTTTGTGTCTCTTTGTGGTTGTTTTGTGTCTCTTTGTGGTTGTTTTGTGTCTTTTTGTGGTCATTTTGTGTCTCTTTGTGGTTGTTTTGTGTCTCTTTGTGGTCGTTTTGTGTCTCTTTGTGGTTGTTTTGTGTCTCTTTGTGGTCATTTTGTGCCTTTTTATGGTTGTTTTGTGTCTCTGTTGCTGTTTTGTGTCTCTTTGTGGTTGTTTTGTGTCTCTTTTTGGTCGTTTTGTGTCTCTTTTTGGTCTTTTTGTGTCTCTTTTTGGTTGTTTTGTGTCTCTTTGTTGTTGTTTTGTGTCTCTTTGTAGTTGTTTTGTGTCTCTTTGTGGTCATTTTGTGTCTCTATGTGGTCATTTTGTGTCTCTTTGTAGTTGTTTTGTGTCTCTTTGTGGTTGTTTTGTGTCTCTTTGTGGTTGTTTTGTGTCTCTTTGTAGTTGTTTTGTTCCTGTTTGAGGTTGTTTTGTGTCTCTATGTGTTTGTTTTGTGTCACTTTGTTGTTGTTTTGTGTCTCTTTGTGTTGTTTTGTGTCTCTTTGTGGTTGTTCTTTGTTTCAGTTGTGTCTTTTTGTGGTTGTGTCTGTCTGTTCTCGTCATTTTGCTTGTCATTGTGGATATTTTGTGTCTATTTGTCGTCATTTTGCGTCTCTTTGTAGTTGTTTTGTGTCGTTTTGTAAATACGTTGTGTCTTTCTCTTTGTTTTGTGTCAGTCTGTGCTTGTTTTGCGTCTGTTTCTAGTCATTTTGCTTCTCTTTGTGTGTATTTTGTGTTTCTTTGTGTTAATTTTGTGTGTGTTTGTAGTTGTTGCGTGCCTGTTTCTGATCGTTTTACATCTAATTGTGGATATTTTGTTGTTCAGTTTTTTGTGAAATCAATAAATCAGGAGTTCAGAGGGTTAAACCTTTAATGTATCTCAGTGTGACTCACGCTGAGCCTCCAAACCTCCAGACGGCTGTATTACTCACACTCGACTCCTTTTGTCCTCCAGACTCCCCCACCGACTCCTAAACCCTCCCTCCCTCCCTCCCTCCCCCCCTCCCCCTCCAGGCTTTGTGGTTCTAATTATCGCGCTCATTTGTTGCGAGTCTGCAGCAGGAGATGGAGTCCAGAGGTTTGATGAGGAGGGAGGTGGAGGTGGAGGTGGAGGTGGAGGTGGCTGGATGTGCCGAAGCAAAAACTACAAAATGAGACTTTTATTTTGTTAAAATCAACTTCAACTTCCTTCTGCTGTCCCAGTCACCTGCAGATTTAACGACATGACAGCAGTTTGAGCCTCTTTGTGGTTGTTTTCCATCTGTTTCCGGCAGTTTTGAGTCTCTTAGTGGACAATCTGTGTCTCTTTGATGTGGTTTCATGTCCTTGTAGTTCATTTGTGTCTCCTTGCAGATGTTTTGAGTCCAGCCGAGTCGAGGTTGTTGCTGTTTTGTGCCTTTTTGTGGTAATTTTGTGTCTCTTTACAGTCATTTTGTGTCTCTTTGCTGATCTTTTGTGTCTCTTACAGTCATTTTGTGTCTCTTTGCTGATCTTTTGTGTCTCTTACAGTCATTTTGTGCCTCTCTGTGGTTGTTTTGCGTCTCTTTGTGGTTGTTTTGTGTCTCTTTGTGGTCGTTTTGTGTCTTTTTGTGGTCGTTTCTTGTCTCTTTGTGGTTGTTTTGTGTCTCTTTGTAGTTGTTTTGGGTCTCCTTCTGGTCGTTTTGTGTCTCTTTGCAGTCATTTTGCAAGGAGACACACAAAACAACCTCTTTGTGGTTGTTTTTCACCTCTTTTGCAGATCTTTTGTACCTCTTTGCAGTCATTTTGCGTCTCTCCATGGTTGTTTTGTGCATTTGTGGTTCTCTTGTGTCTCTTTCTAGTTGTGTCTTCGCAGTTCAGTTCAGTTCGTTTTGTTTTTTTGTGTTTTCTGCCTCTTTGCGGATCTTTTGTGTCTCCCTGCAGTTGTGTTTTGTCTCTTTGTGGTCGTTTTGTGGCTTTGTAGTTGTTTTGTGTGTCTTTGACTTTGTTTTGCGCCTGTTTCTGGTCATTTTGCATCTGTTTGTGTTAGTTTCAGTCTATTTATGGTTGTTATGTCTCTTTTTCCGTCATTTCACGTCTCTTTGCAGTTGTTTTGTGTATGTCTGGGTGTTTTGTGTCTGTTTATGGTCATTTTGTGGTTGTTTTGCATTTCTTTGTGGTTGTTTTGTGTACCTTTCATTCATTTTGTGTCTCTTTGCAGCTGTTTTGTGTATTTCTGATTGTCTTGTGTCTTTGATTGTTTCTTTAAGGATGCTTTGTGACTCTTTCTGGTCATTTTGTCGTTGTTTTGTGTCCCTTGGTGGTTGTTTTGTGTCTTTTTTCAGTCATTTTGTGTCTCTTTGCAGTTATATTGTCTATTTCTGGGTGTTTTGTGTGTCTTCGAGGTTGTTTTGTGTATTTCTGGTCATTATGTGGTTGTTTTGTTTTTCTTTAAGGATGTTTTGTGTGTCTTTGGTGTTGATCCATGTGTTTCTGGGTATTTTGTGTTTCTTTAAGGTTGTTTTGTGACTCTTTGTGGTTGTTTCTTGTCTCTTTTTAGTTGTTTTGTGTCTCTTTGTGGTTGTTTCTTGTCTCTTTTTAGTTGTTTTGTGTCTCTTTGTGGTTGTTTCTTGTCTCTTTTTAGTTGTTTTGTATCTCTTTGTGGTTGTTTTGTGTCTCTTTGTGGTTGTTTTGCGTCTCTTTGTTGTCATTTTGTGTCTCTTTGTGGTTGTTTTGTGTCTCTTTGTGGTTGTTTTGTGTATCTCTGGTCGTCTTGTGTCTCTTTCAGGATGTTTTCTGTCTCTTTCTGGTCATTTTGTTGTTGTTTTATGTCTCTTTGCAGTTGTTTTGTGTTTGTTCAAGGATGTTTTGTGTGTCTTTTTTGTTGTTTCATGTGTTTCTGGGTATTTTGTGTTTCTTTAAGGATGTTTTCTGTCTCTTTCTAGTCATTCTGTTGTTGTTTTGTGTCTCTTTGTGGTTGTTTTGTGTTTCTTCAAGGATGTTTTGTGTGTCTTTGAAGTTGTTTTGTGTGTTTGCGGTTGTCTTGTGTCTCTTTGAGGATGTTTTCTGTCTCTTTCTGGTCATTCTGTTGTTGTTTTGCGTGTTTGTGGTTGTCTTGCGTCTCTTTCAGGATGTTTTGTGTCTCTTTTCGGTCATCATGTGTCTCCTTTTGGTACTTTTGTCTCTCTGTAGTTGCTTCGTTAAATCTCTGCTCTGAAGCAAATACTAATAAATAAATGAGCGCTACCTTCCTCCTGCTGTCTGAGCCTCCTGCAGGTTTAAAGCAGCACCGTAAAACCGTGGATTGCTTTACACCAGACCTGAGACAAAGCTCGAAACAAGGGAAGGATCGGGAAGAAAAGGAGGTCAAATACGCAAAGCGAGGAAGTGCAGGAGATAGAGGACGGCTGTGTGGAGCGGCAGAATCTGATGAGAAGAAAAGCAGGAGTCGGTTCCCAGACTTTCACCTTGTTTTATGTTTTGTTTTTCTGAAAAACCCTAAAAAAGTTCAGTAAAAGTGCAGCTCTGGTGGAGCTGGGCTCCTCCGCCCTCCCAGCGCCGCTCACTCTGCACTCATTCTTTTATTCCGCTGCAGCTTTTCCTCCTCGACCCCGGACGCCGATTGTTGCTGGCTTTTGCTTTTTCCTCGCCAGAGATCGTGTGTGTCTGTGCGACTGTTTGGTCGTGTGGAGGTCAAGCCGTGGTCACTGTGACTGTACGTGACCGTGATGCTGCAGCCAGAGTCACCAGGAAAAATACTGTCACATGTGATCTGTTGTTTCTGTTGACTGCCATCGACACGCTGCTCTGAAAGACAAACTGTTTTAACATTAAATAGCTGAGTTTTGTGTCTCTTTGTGGTTGTTTTGTGTCTCTTTTTAGTTGTTTTGTGTTTCTTTGTGGTTGTTTTGTGTCTCTTTGTGGTTGTTTTGTGTCTCTTTGTGGTTGTTTTGTGTCTCTTTTTAGTTGTTTTGTGTTTCTTTGTGGTTGTTTTGTGTCTCTTTGTTGTTGTTTTGTGTCTCTTTTTAGTTGTTTTGTGTCTCTTTGTTGTTGTTTTGTGTCTCTTTTTAGTTGTTTTGTGTCTCTTTGTGGTTGTCTTGTGTCTCTTTTTAGTTGTTTTGTGTTTCTTTGTGGTTGTTTTGTGTCTCTTTTTAGTTGTTTTGTGTCTCTTTTTAGTTGTTTTGTGTCTCTTAGTGGTTGTTTTATGTCTCTTTGTGGTTGTTTTGTGTCTCTTTTTAGTTGTTTTGTGTTTCTTTGTGGTTGTTTTGTGTCTCTTTGTTGTTGTTTTGTGTCTCTTTTTAGTTGTTTTGTGTCTCTTTGTTGTTGTTTTGTGTCTCTTTTTAGTTGTTTTGTGTTTCTTTGTGGTTGTTTTGTGTCTCTTTTTAGTTGTTTTGTGTCTCTTTTTAGTTGTTTTGTGTCTCTTAGTGGTTGTTTTATGTCTCTTTGTGGTTGTTTTGTGTCTCTTTGTTGTTGTTTTGTGTCTCTTTGTGATTGTTTTGTGTCTCTTTGTGGTTGTTTTATGTCTCTTTGTGGTTGTTTTGTGTCTCTTTGTGGTTGTTTTGTGTCTCTTTGTGGTTGTTTTATGTCTTTTTGTTGTTGTTTTGTGTCTCTTTGTTGTTGTTTTGTGTCTCTTTGTGGTTGTTTTGTGTCTCTTTGTGGTCGTTTTATGTCTGTTTGTGGTTGTTTTGTGTCTCTTTGTGGTTGTTTTATGTCTTTTTGTTGTTGTTTTGTGTCTCTTTGTGGTCATTTTGTGTCTCTTTGTGGTCGTTACGTGTCTCTTTGTGGTTGCTTGTGTCTCTTGTGGTTGTTTTGTGTCTCTTGTAGTCATTTTGTGTCTCTTTGTGGTTGTTTTGTGTCTCTTTGTAGTCATTTTGTGTCTCTTTGTGGTTGTTTTGTGTCTCTTTGTGGTCGTTTTGTGTCTCTTTGTAGTCATTTTGTGTCTCTTTGTGGTTGTTTTGTGTCTCTTAGTGGTTGTTTTATGTCTCTTTGTGGTTGTTTTGTGTCTCTTTGTGATTGTTTTGTGTCTCTTTGTGGTTGTTTTGTGTCTCTTTGTGGTTGTTTTGTGTCTCTTTGTAGTCATTTTGTGTCTCTTTGTGGTTGTTTTGTGTCTCTTTGTGATTGTTTTGTGTCTCTTTGTGGTTGTTTTATGTCTCTTTGTGGTTGTTTTGTGTCTCTTAGTGGTTGTTTTATGTCTCTTTGTGGTTGTTTTGTGTCTCTTTGTGATTGTTTTGTGTCTCTTTGTGGTTGTTTTGTGTCTCTTTGTGGTTGTTTTATGTCTTTTTGTTGTTGTTTTGTGTCTCTTTGTTGTTGTTTTGTGTCTCTTTGTGGTTGTTTTGTGTCTCTTTGTGGTCGTTTTATGTCTGTTTGTGGTTGTTTTGTGTCTCTTTGTGGTTGTTTTATGTCTTTTTGTTGTTGTTTTGTGTCTCTTTGTGGTCATTTTGTGTCTCTTTGTTGTCGTTACGTGTCTCTTTGTGGTCATTTTGTGTCTCTTTGTGGTCGTTACGTGTCTCTTTGTGGTTGTTTTGTGTCTCTTTGTGGTTGTTTTGTGTCTCTTTGTGGTCATTTTGTGTCTCTTTGTGGTTGTTTTGTGTCTCTTTGTGGTCGTTTTGTGTCTCTTTGTACTCATTTTGTGTCTCTTTGTGGTTGTTTTGTGTCTCTTTGTGGTTGTTTTGTGTCTCTTTGTGGTTGTTTTGTGTCTCTTTGTAGTCATTTTGTGTCTCTTTGTGGTTGTTTTGTGTCTCTTTGTAGTCATTTTGTGTCTCTTTGTGGTTGTTTTGTGTCTCTTTGTAGTTGTTTTGTGTCTCTTTGTTTTCATTTTGTGTCTCTTTGTGGTTGTTTTATGTCTCTTTGTGGTTGTTTTGTGTCTCTTTGTGGATGTTTAGTGTCTGTTTCAAGTAATTTTGCTGCTCTGTGTGTCTATTTTGTCTGTTTGTTGTTGTTCCCTGTTCTTTTGTGGTCATTTTACTTCTCCTTGTGTCTCTTTGCTGTTGTTTTGCATGTTATTTTCAATTGTTTGTGTCTTTTTGTGGTCATTTTTTGTGTCTTTACAGTTTTTTTTTAGTGTCTGTTTCTGGTAATTTTGCATCTCCTTGTAGAGATTTTGCATCTGTTGCTATTGTAAATCTTTTTGTGTCTTTTTGTGGTCCTTTTGTGTCTGTTTCTAGTATTTTTACACCTCTGTGGAATTGTTTTTTGTCTCTTTGCCGTTGCTTCATGCATGTCTGTGGATTTTTTGCATCTTTGTGCTCATTTTGTGAATGTTTTGTGTCTGTTTGCGGTCTTTTTCTGCCTCTCTGTTGTCATTTTGTGTCTCTTTATGGTCATTTTACGTCTCTTTGGGGAAATTTTGTGTCTCTTTGTGGTCGTTTTGTGTCTGTTCCTGGCTGTTTTGCATCTTTTTGCAGTTGTTTTGCATGCTTGTGTTCATTTTATGCCTCCTTAATGTTGTTTTCAGTCTGTTTCTGGTCATTTTGTGCCTCTTTGCAGTAGATTTATCGCCTTGTGGTTGTTTTTTGTGGTGAACTTCCCCAGAACTGCCCTCAATCTGCTCTGACATGTTGGTAAAACAGCTGCAGCATGTTCGCCTCCCACTCACCGTAGCTTCTGATGCAACCACAGACATCCGCAACGTCATTTTCTCCCAGTCACAACTCTGATTCAACGTTTCTAGAAATACATTCTGAGGCACAGTTCCAGTTAAAGAGTCCACAACGTCGTTCTGACCAGGATCTAAAGAGGATGATGCAGATCTGTGGAAGTGGTGTCATTTGTCCTGGAAGCACAGCGAAGCTACCTCCAGTCTGGCTGCTAAATGTTGAAACATCTCTCCTGGTCGTCATTCGTCTGAGCCTGAAGGCAGGAAACGGAAAAACAAGTGGTCCTGTGATTCTTCTGGATCTTATGACTTTGCCGAACCCTCCGAGAGACTGAAAAGATAAGAAATGCATCAGAAAACTGAATTATAACCTAAAAAAACTCTTGTATTCTGCTGCCTTTGGGGCTGAATTCTACAGAAGGACATTATAACTGTTGGTGAAGTGAAAGAAACCTGCAGGAACCAGCAGCTTGGACACGTGATGCGTTTAGCTTCTGTGCAACAAAACCAATCATTTACATCGAGTTTCAAACACGTGGCCGCTTCATGTCGATGCACTTAGCTTAGCGTGACGTATGAACACTCAGATCCCAGTTTGGCCTCTCAGAAGCTTCACAGTTAACTTCTTCACGACTGTCTTCTCTGGAGGTTAACTTATTTTTGGGGGACAAGCAGCAAAGCTTCAGTTGCTACCCTCCTTCTCGGTCGTCTTCTTCTTCCACCGGTGGAGTCTGGAGCTCCGTCTCCACCGGTGGAACTTGTTCTGAGGCAACCTGAGCCTGAATGCATGTTGCAGCTGCAGGACCTGGAGAGGACAGCTGGCATCAACATTCACATCATATTCCAACAAAACAAACCTCCAGTGTTGTATTTCCACCACAGAGCTGGAGTTCTGCTCTGTAGCTGGTGTTTGTTGTTGTTTTGTTGCATTCAGATTTAGCTTTTAGTTTCTACACCTCCGTTAAACGACTTCCTCCAGTGAAAAGCCGCCGTATTGCAGCCCAGCAGACTCTGTTAGAGACTAACTGTGGACAGAGTCTGACTTCTTCTACCCCGGTTCTCCATCTGCACCTTAAACCTGTTTCTGTGTCTTGTGCTGCCACCTAGTGGTGACGAACAGCTGGTGCCTCTCCCAGTCAAACTGCTGGGATCCTCACTGGGATCTGTCTGGACACGCTCAGCTCCACTGGTCTGATCAGACTCTGCTGCTCTACTTCAGTTCAGCTGAATCCCTGCAGGGACGACGAGTCGACACTCGCCGCCGTGTTTCCATTAGAACCAGTTTTGCACCTGAAGGTCTGAACAAGCTGCTGAGAACCAGGTTGCATTGTGGGTAATGAAGGCACCAGGTTTGGCTGTGTTGGTTTTAAAAAGCTCTTTGTCCAAACAACGATGTGATCAGAGAGCAAAGATAAACAGGTGGAGACTTCTGGTGTGTTTTTAACTGTGTTAATTTTAATCACAGGTAATAATCAGTAAAATCACTGTTAAAAGTATTAATTTACATGTTAACAAAAATAAATAAATGGACAAAAACTGTAAATAATGTTTGCATCAAAGTCTGCATGTTAATTCATTCGACAATAAAATTACATTTTTATTTTTTACTGTATTTAAATCAGAAATAATGTCGATATTTAATCAATATTTTCTGTTATTTGAAGAAAAAAAATATATATAATAAAAATGTAAATAAAAAAATGAATTGTTATTTTACAGTTTGTTCCCCTTTTTTGTTAAATTGCAGTTAATGTCCAGTAAAATCACACAGTATTAGTTTACATGTTAAAAGTGAAAAAAATAAACTTAAAAATAAATTTAAACAACTGTAAATAATGTCTGGGTCAATAATCTGTAGGGTAAAATTACTTTTACTAAATTTAAATCACAAACAAGATTATTATTTTACTGATATTTGCTGTTTGAGGAAGAAAATGATTTGTGTTGATTTAATAAAAATGTTTAAAAAAAAGGTTTTATCTGTTATTTTCCAGATTTTTCTCTGTTTCATAAATTATATATATTATGAGAAAATATTATAGGATGCATAGTTTGCAGAAATGTGCCATTTAATTGCGGACAATTACTGGTAAAATTTTTAAAAAGGGTTAATTTACATTAAAAAAAACAATCTGTATGTTAATTTATCTGCCAATAAAATGAAACTATTTTTTACTGTTTTTAAATCACAAACATTCTCATTATTTTTTATAAGTATTTTGCTGTTATTTGAAGGAAAATTATCTATAATAAAAATATTTAAAAAATGGCTCATTTTACAGATTTTTCCCTGTTTTTTTAAAAAAAAATTACAGATAATTTAAGATATAAACATATACATAATTATATGTATATATTTATAAAATTACACCATCTTCTACTCATTGTGCAGAAATTTTAATTACAGATAATTACAGGTAAAATCAAAAAGGCTTAATTTACACACTGACTGTTACAAACATAAATAAATAAATAAATAAACAAAACAGGCCAGAACTATAAAAAACAAAAAACAAATCCACATCAACAACTGACAATAAATTTAAACTGTATTTTTTTTACTTTATTTAAATCAGAATATTCTCATTATTTTTTTTATCAATATTTGTGGTTATTTGAAGAAAAAAACATGCCGTAATTTTTTTTTTTATTTTCTCTTTTCTGTTAAATAACAGATATTATAAGATAATAATAAAATAAGAATATTAAAAGATAAAATTATATATATAAATGTATATGTAGAAATTTGCCAGTTAATACAGATAATAACTAGTACAGTCAAAAACATGTTAATTTACATGTTGACTGTAATTAAATAGATAAATAAAATGAAATAAAAACAGGTCAAAGCTGTAAATAATGTCAGATATCAGTATTTTTACTATTAGAATTGTTTTCTTTTGAAATGTTTGATGTAGTTTTTTTTTTACTGCATTTAAAGAAGCCAGAATCCTCATTATTTTCCAGATATTTGTCGTTATCGTCGCCTTTTTAAACCTATTTTTCTCGTCACGTCTCCTTTCTGGCTCTCAGTGTTTCCTTAAATTGGCGGTGAGTTAAAACTGGACCAACCGACCAGCAGCTCCTCATCAGAGGGAATCTAAAGCAGAGCTGGAGGTAAAGCAGTTAAAGACTCTCACCGGGACCCTTCCAGGCTTCCGTACTTCTCCACTCGACCAGCTACTTTCACCACATAGAGACAGTCTGAGGTCAACGTTTGCCCTCTGTGCTCCAAAGCAGACAGAAAATACCGAGTCCAAAGACAAAACAAAGCTTCTAAATCAGTTTAGAATACAGGAAAGTAAAGTTTCAGCTGCTGACAGTTTGTCTGAACCCGACCTTTAAACAGAGACTCCACTGCTTTATTTAGCGTCCTCTGGTTTCTCTTTCTGTCTGTGGGTTCGTCAGCAGCGAGGACCTGAAGCAGAAGCGACCAAGACGTAAGAAAATGAGTGTATTTTATCTGTCAGAGTGACGCTGGGGCTGAAAAATACATTAAAATGTCATTAAAATCACATTAGAGGTGAAAATCCAGCCTGCAGGAAGAGAAACGTTTCAATTAGAGTAAAATATAATGATAAATAAAGTATTGTAAGGCCTGGAGGTTGTCTGGATTTAAAGGAAACGAGCTTGTTTGGTCCAAAACTGCAGCAAAAATCACAGTTATTCTTATATAAGTATGTTATATTATACAAAACATGTTGTCTGTACTTTCTAGATGTAAAAAAACACAACAATTTAATGTTTTCCAGTAAAAAAGCAACAGAAAAATCATAATTCCTGCTAAAATGACTGACTTAAATCTTAATATTTGCCAGAATAATCACAGTAGGATCTTGTTTTGCACATCGTCAAACATCCAGAGTGGAAATTAGAAGATAAATAAATCACTTCTCTTTGCACGTTTTGTTTTTTTGTACAACAAAGTGACAGATTTGAATTCAGCATCGCGTCACAAAGAAAACTCAGACCGACTGAAACATGCAGAAACAAGCAGGGACTGTTTTTAATGAAAGCATCCTCATAAAATACTGAATTTTTACAATAACACGGCTGATATGTTGTGATTTAACGTCCTATATAATGTCTATATTCTCCAGATGTAAGAAAATACAGTTGACTGGTACAAAATGCAGCAAAAAAACACAATAATTTAACATTTTTTCAGCATTAAAGGAAGGAAAATCATTATTTCCACCTCAAAAACAACTGAAATTACAGTTTATTGTTGCTTATAGTCAGTCCTAAAGAGATAAAAGCACCTAAAGTGGAAATTAAACGTCAAATAAATCACTTTTCTTTGCTAATTTTGTTTTTCCCTTTTGAAAATTCAAACTTGAAACAGGATTCAGCATCACATCAAACTATTCCTGCAGAAACAAGCAAACTGTTGGAGCTAAAATGCATCTTTAACTGACATTTTTATAAATATACGACTGATACGTTTTGATTAAACGTCCTATATATTGTCTATATTCTCCAGATGTAAGGAAATATGGTTGTTTGGTGCAAAATGCAGCAAAAAAAACACAATAATTTAATATTTATTTCAGCGTTAAAGCTAAAAAATTATCATTCCCACCTCAAAAAACAACTGAAATTACAGTTTATTGTTGTTTATAGTCAGTCCTAAAGAGATAAAAGCACCTAAAGTGGAAATTAGACGTCAGATAAATTCTTTTTTTTTGCAAATCTTATTTTTCCCTTTTAAAAATTCTAACAACAAAGTGACAGATTTGAATTCAGTATCACATCAACCTACTCAATCAGAAACAAGCAAACTGTTGGAGCTAAAATGCATCTTTAACTGACATTTTTATAAATATACGGCTCACATGTTTTAATTAAACGTCCTATATATTGTCTATGTTCTCCAGATGTAAGGAAATATGGTTGTCTGGTGCAAAATGCAGCAAAAAAACACAATAATTTAATATTTTTTCAGCGTTAAAGCTATAAAAATCATCATTTCCACCTAAAAAAACAACTGAAATTACAGTTTATTGCTTCTTATAGTCAGTCCTAAAGAGATAAAAGCACCTAAAGTGGAAATTAGACGTCAGATAAATCACTTTTCTTTGCAAATTTTACTTTTCCCTTTTGAAAATTGGCACAACAAAGAGACAGATTTGAATTCAGCATCACGTCAAACTATTCCTGCAGAAACAAGCAAACTGTTGGAGCTAAAATGCATCTTTAACTGACATTTTTATAAATATACGGCTGACATGTTTTAATTAAACGTCCTATATATTGTCTATATTCTCCAGATGTAAGGAAATATGGTTGTTTGGTGCAAAATGCAGCAAAAGAACACAATAATTTAATATTTTTTCAGCATTAAAGGAAGGAAAATCATCATTTCCACCTAAAAAAACAACTGAATTTGCAATTTATTGTTGCTTATTGTCAAACCTAAAGACATAAAAGCACCTAAAGTGGAAATTAGACGTCAGGTAAATCATTTTTCTTTGAAAATTTTACTTTTCCCTTTTGAAAATTCAAACAACAAAGAGACAGATTTGAATTCAGCATCACGTCAAACTATTCCTGCAGAAACAAGCAGGAAGTGTTGGAGCTAAAATGCATCTTTAACTGACATTTTTATAAATATACGGCTCACATGTTTTAATTTAACGGTCCATATATTGTCTATGTTCTCCAGATGTAAGGAAATATGGTTGTTTGGTGCAAAATGAAGCCAAAAAAACACAATAATTTAATTTTTTCAGCATTAAAGGAAGGAAAATCATCACTTCCACCTACAAAAACAACTGAAATTACAGTTTATTGCTGCTTATAGTCAAACCTAAAGAGATAAAAGCACCTAAAGTGGAAATTAAACATCAAATAAATCACTTTTCTTTGCAAATCTTATTTTTCCCTTTTGAAAAATTCAAACTCGAAACAAGGACAAAGTGACAGATTTGAATTCAGCATCACATCCAACCTACTCAAGCAGAAACAAGCAGGAAGTGTTGGAGCTAAAATGCATCTTTAACTGACATTTTTATAAATATACGGCTCACATGTTTTAATTTAACGGTCCATATATGCTGTCTATGTTCTCCAGATGTAAGGAAATATGGTTGTTTGGTGCAAAATGCAGCAAAAAAACACAATAATTTAATATTTTTTCAGCATTAAAGGAAGGAAAATCATCATTTCCACCTAAAAAAACAACTGAATTTGCAATTTATTGTTGCTTATTGTCAAACCTAAAGACATAAAAGCACCTAAAGTGGAAATTAGACGTCAGATAAATCACTTTTCTTTGCAAATTTTACTTTTCCCTTTTGAAAATTGGCACAACAAAGAGACAGATTTGAATTCAGCATCATGTCAAACCACTCATCCAGAAACAAGCAAACTGTTGGAGCTAAAATGCATCTTTAACTGAATTTTTATAAATATACGGCTGATATGTTGTAATTTAACGTCCTATATATTGTCTATATTCTCCAGATGTAAGGAAATATGGTTGTTTGGTGCAAAATGCAGCAAAAAAACACAATAATTTAATATTTTTTCAGCATTAAAGCTATAAAAATCATCATTCCCACCTAAAAAAACAACTGAAATTACAGTTTATTGCTGCTTATAGTCAAACCTAAAGAGATAAAAGCACCTAAAGTGGAAATTAAACATTAAATAAATCACTTTTCTTTGCTAATTTTACTTTTCCCTTTTGAAAATTGGCACAACAAACAGACAGATCTGCATCCAAACTGCTCAAAGTAAACTGAGATGGACTGAAACGAGTAAAACTGCATCTGATGTTTTTATAAACTCTTCTGTTGTTTTGTGATTTAACGCTGGTTTAAATGAAACTTCTAGACCCTCCAGTTCGTCAAGGTTTAATGAGCATAAATAATAGCAGAAGGACAGGAAGCATCCAGAGCCACGCCGGTCTTAGCGCTGCGGCGTCCCCCCTCGTGTTCGGGTCCTGGCAGCCCCTGGCGTTGTTGTCCGGCCTCAGGTACTCCGGGTTTCCCTCGAAGTGCACCGGCAGACACTGGTTGTCCAGGACCTCGCAGGCCAGGATCAGGTGCTTGGTTTCGGGCTTGACGCTCCGGATGCTGCAGGTTCCCGGCTGGCTGCGGACGGTGATGAAGGTGAAGGGCTGCCGGCTGATGCACATGTTGTCCTTGAAGACCCGCCCGCCGCCGCTGGTGCACACGGCCTTGACCCGCTCCAGGTCCCGGGGCAGCAGGAAGGACTGCGTGGGCCGGTCGCAGCCGCCGTGGTTCTTGATGTAGGCCTTCCACTCGTCCTCGTCGTAGCCGTCCGGCGTCCCGGAGCGGACGTGGCGCTTCAGGAAGGTGTTGTAGCCGTTGTTCCACTTGGAGAGCTGGCAGGGGGCGTCGTTCTTAGCCGACGTCTGGGGGTTCAGCAGGAGGAGGACGACGAGAGGGAGGAAAACCCTGAGAGCAGCCATCGTCCTGCAGGAAACCAGAGTTAAACAGTCAGAAAAACTCCCTCAGAGCTCAGTTTTACTGTTTTATTCTCCAGGTTAGTTCATTTCCACAGTCAGAGTTGCATCACAGCCTCAAAACAAGACTGGAACTTTGTCAGAAATGTCTGATAGATCATCACGTACTCGGGTTTTTTCTAAAGTCTGCTTAGAAGACAGAGTTAGTCGACCTGCAGCCTCCACATGAGACCTGAAGGAGGAAGATTTGGCTGCAAAAAGAAGATATTTGGAGATATTTCAGCTACATAAAGGACCATACGGACCCAAATGTTTGATGTTCCAGCAGGAAAAAGGCAAAAGCAGCCGTCGTCCTGCAGGAAAACCAGAGTCAAACAGTCAGAAAAACTCCCCTAGAGCTCAGTTTTACTGTTTTATTCTCCAGATTTGTTCATTTCCACACTCAGAGTTGCATCACAGCCTAAAAAACAAGACTAGAACTTTGCAGAACGTCCTCAGAAATGACTTGAAGGAGGAAAATCTGGCTGCAAAAGAAGACATCCGATCACGTCGACTAGAAACATCTGATGCTCCAGCAGAACGTCCTGCAGGAAAAACAAGGATTAGAAGGTCAGAAAAACTCCTTCACATGTCAGTTTTTCCATTTTTTGTTCTCCTGTTTTGTGAATTCTAGTTAACTTCCACAGTGGAGGTTGTATCGAAACTTAAAAACAAGATTAGAACTTTGCAGAACCTACAGAAAGTAATTAAAACACCGAGTTTTTCCACCTGCAGCCTCCTGAAGGAGGAAGATTTGGCTGCAAAAACAAGAAGTTTGGAGATATTTCAGCTACATAAAGGATCATGTGGACCCAAATGTTTGATGTTCCAGTAGGAGAAAGGCCAAAGCAGCCGTCGTCCTGCAGGAAAATAAGAGTCAAACAGTCAGAAAAACTACCTTAAAGCTCAGTTTTACTGTTTCATTCTCCAGATTTGTTCATTTCCACACTCAGAGTTGCATCATAGCCTAAAAAACAAGACTAGAACTTTGCAGAACGTCCTCAGAAATGACCTGAAGGAGGAAGATCCGGCTGCAAAAGAAGACATTTGGACATATTTCAGCTGCAGGAAGGACCATGTGGACCCAAATGTTTGATGTTCCAGCAGGAAAAAGGCAAAAGCAGCCGTCGTCCTGCTGGAAATAAGAGTTAAACAAGTGAGAAAAACTCCTTCAGAGCTCACTTTTTCCATTTTCCTTCTCCAGTTTTGTGAATTTCCACCGCTGAGGTTGTGCTGTAGCCTAAAAACATGACTAGAACTTGGCAGAAGTGTCTCAGTTTAGAACAAAACTCCATTTAGAGGACAGTTATTGGACCTGCAGCCTCCACATGTCCTGATATCTGGTGTGTTTTAGCAGCAGACGGGACCCAAATGTTTGATGTTCCAGCAGCAGAAAGACGAGAGCAGCCGTCGTCCTGCTGGAAAACAAGAGTCAAACAGTCTAAAAAACTTCCTCAGAGCTCAGTTTTTCCACTCTCTGTCTCCCGTTTTGTGAATTTCCACTGTGAAGCTTCTCATTTTGCCTCCCAGTGAAGCAACCAGACACAAAGGAGGAAGCAAACAGACCTGAAACCTGAGGAGGCAGAGATCAGCCGAGGGGTGAACTTCCCTACCTGGTTCTGGCAGCAGACGCTCAGCAGTAACCTGGCAGCTGCAGATGTGGACCTTTTGTCTGCGTCCTTCAGTTGCGGTTCCACATTTCACTTCCTGAAAGTCTGAGCGGGAGGAGCCTGAAGCTGAAGATGCATTTCACCGGAGCCTCCACAGGGCTGCGCTTTGGAGCAGCTGAGGATCAGGTCAGCGATCAGGAGGGTCGCTGGGTATTTTTAGACGCTCGGTGTTTCCTTCACTGCTGCTTCTTGTAAACAGGGTGTTTAAATATGAGTTTAATGTGAATTTGAAGCTTCAGAAACGACGTCTTCATGGTTAAACCCAAAGGACTGCTGTTAATCGAGTGATTTTCAACCATAATTGCACTTTTTCTCAAGTTATCATGTATTTTATAGGTTTTATTTGATTATATTAACTATATTTAAGTCCTAAATTATACATAGCGGTGCCAAAATTTGATTATTAGTGAATTTTTAATCATCCAGCTGCTTTCTTTTGGCTGAAATCAACATAAACAAGCAACAAAACACAGTAAAACATTGTGTTAAAGACGTAAATTATGAATTTTAATTATTTTTATGTGTTTAAAAAAAAAAAAAAAATCTAAACCAAGAATTAAATTGCTGGGTATAATCTGTACGTTCACAAAACAGGGAAAATCTGTAAAATAATCCTATTTTGAACTGATTTAAATGCAGTGAACACTGGTGATTTAATGGTCAAATGTTGGAGAAGAATAAATTGCTTTTTAAATAATTAACATATAATTTTTTTCTGTGATTTCACCAGATCGTCTGCCATTAATAAAACTTAAAAAAGCAACATTTTCCAGTCCTTAATGTGCACAAGGTTTCTTCCAAATAACAGCAAATATCTGTAAAATAAAGTTTAAAAAATTCGATTTAAATAAAGCAAAAATCTTATGGTCGAATTACTATTTTTTAAAACTGCAGATTTTCACAGCGTTTTTCTTTATTTTACAGCCGACATCTAAATTTGTATTTTTTTCTATGCTTTGACTGGATTGTATCTGTATTTTTTTTAAACAGGAAAAATCTGTCAAATATTTTAAATATAATTTAATGTTGTTAATTTTAATTTTATTGTTTTCTTTAAAATAATGGCAAATATTTTTTTTTTTAAAAATACATTTTTAAACTGATTTAAATACGGTAACATGGTGTCATTTTATGGTCAAATATTGTAAAAGAACAAATTATGATTTTTTAAAACTACAGATTTTTAATGTGGATGCTATTTAGTCCGTTTTTTTAAACAGTCAACATCTAAATTAATTATTTTTTTATACTTTTACTGGATATTATCTGTAATTAAAAAAGGAAAAATCTGTAAAATATTTTTGTAATAATTTATTGTTTTTAATTTTAATTTTGTTGTTTTATTTGAATAACGGTAAATATTTGAAAAATAATAATTTTTAAAATATAGTAAAAAATAGGGTCAGTTATGGTCAAAAATTGTGAAAGAACTTTAATTTCTTTGTTTTTTTACAGTTAACGTGTAAACGGTTTATATTTTCTTTGATTTTACTACATATTGTTTGCAATTTAATTAAGATAATAACAATGATGGTAATAATAATAATAATTATTATTATTATTATGACAATGATAATAAATAATAAATAATAATAATTATAGTAATAATAATAATAATAATGATTATTATTATTATGACAATGATAATAAATAATAATAATAATTATAGTAATAATAATAATAATAAAAATAATAATTTCAGTCCTTTTTCAAGTTTTTCTGTCAAAAAATGGTAAATATCTGTAAAATAATCAGATTTGAACTGATTTGAACTCAGTAAAACAGACAGAAATGTACGTGTTACAGCTGCGTTTATTCGTCTGATGAAAAAGACATGAAGTTTATAAAAGAAATCACCTTGTTTTTGAGCTTAATAGGGAGACACGCCCCCAAGAGCAGCTCTCCTATTGGTTCAATGAGTAGGCGGGTCTGAAATCTGATTGGATCATGGCCTGATTGGCCAGTTTCAACAGGAAAGGTGAGCCTGCTTCCTGCTTTCTGTGATTGTACTGGGAGGGAAATGGAGGGACCATCTGTCTGGAAGGTAACTGTTGAGAGTTTTCTCCTGAGTTTCATTCCTGAGTTTTTTATTTGGAGGCTGATGTTTGTTTAAAACCTGCAAACAAACCTCTTCCTGTCGTTTCGCTCATGTTTTTGCCGGAGTGTTTGTCCTCCACATGTCTCTCCAGCATTTGTTGACATAATAATGTTGCATCTATTTAACATCTCATGTAATTTAAACTCAAAATTCCACTTTAATTGATTTAAAACTAATTAAAGTTGTACTAAATTGATGAAATTAGCTTGAAATCTTTAGTTTTTCTTCGTCTCCATCCCACCTAACTCGCTGGGACAATGACAGACGGTTGATATTGAGTGTTGGAGAAACTATAGGTTGAACAAATACGACGCAGAAGACATTTAAAGTTGATATTTTCTAAAATAAAATGGCATCTTTCTCCTTCAGTGACTCCTCCTGACCTGCAGATGGAGCCGTTGATCTGGATTAAACTCCCATCGGAGCAGAAACGCTTCATCTGAGGACTGAAGCGACCAGATCGGAGTGAAAGTAAGAAAACTCTCATCACTTTTACCGACAGCCTCCTTCCCGTCTTGTGGCCGCAGGTTCTGCTTCAGTCTTGTGTTTTAAGTGGTTTTGGGGCAAGTTTCGTGTAATTTTGGACAATTTTTGAGTCGTTTTTGGGCATTTTCGAGTCGTTCAGTGTAACTGTGGAGAGCTCTTACCTTATTTTGGACACGTTTCAAGCCATTTTGGACACTATAAAGAAAATTAACTACACTTTTCTTTCATTAACACCTCCTCTGATGGAAGTCGTGTTATGTTTACCTTGCCATACTGTGTTTTTTCCGAGCTGGAGGACACATTATGAGTGAAATAAGAACTCAGCGCCACCTTCAAACTGCAGAACCACAGACTCAGACTTAACAGATTGCAGGGCTGAGACAGATTATGTGTCACTCCTCATCTTCGCTATCGTTTCCTAGTTTGGCCAGCTCCTTATTGTGTACCGTAGAGCAGCTTTACAGTGTTTGAGCAGGTGAGCTGGTGTGCTCGAGAGAGGCAGGGACTCCACAGGTCTGGACGTTCTGGAGGAAGCATCGGTGCAGAGGTGCATCCAACCCATTTTATGTCATTATTTTTTGGAATAAGACCCTCTAAAAGTGTAGTTTTGATGAACAGAGATGAGATTTTAGGGTTTTAATTGTACCATGAAAAGTCAACGATGTAGTTACGATGAAGAACCGCTTGGCTGTAGGTTCTGGGTCAGTCTTGTATTTTGAGTAGCTTTAAACAGGTTTGAGTCCTATTAGACAACTTTTAAGTCATTTGAGACAGATTTTGGGTCCTTTTTTGAGCTATTCTGGAAGGTTTTTTGCCACTGGTGACACGTTTTCAGTCATTCTGGACGGTTTCGTTGAATCGCTGTTGGGCGATTTGGTGCACTCGTCTCCAGAGTTCTTGAAAGTAGGTTTCATCTCTGCAGCCTTTAAGAGTCCGAACAAGAGCTTAGGCTAAATCTGCTGCAGGGCTTTCATCATACAGGCTTAAAATCATGCAGGTTCTTTATTTGCATGCGTTTTTATTCTGTCTTGTTTTAGTGGCGATAATGTGAAACCCTTGAGTTGCTGCAAAGGACGGTGGTTGTGCTGTTAAAACGCATCTGTATCATCGGATCTGACAGGCTTCGTGAGCATCCTGGGCTCCAGATTTCAACCTTTCTCTTCTTCCTTGCCGTGTTTTCTGCAGCGTCGTACATTTGGGTCTTGCACTTTAAGCTTTGAGGGTTTTGCTCTTGTGTCGGTTTGCAGTTTAAGCGCTCCCGTCCGGTGACACTCCGTCATGAGGACTGCAGGTCAGCGTGACCGGAATAGCCCGGTGGCACGCAACCTGCAGAATGAGAGCGGCTGTCGTAGGATGACCCGGTATTCTTGGCGTTCGACACACTTCGGACGGAACCTGATGCGTCTTTCTCTGACGTGCTGTTGTAGTTTGGTTGGAAGGCAGCGCTGGTCGGGTTTGGTGACTCGAGCTCAGGCTGTGGACGCCCTGGGCTCAGTTTAAAGCTGTTAATAACAATGACAGAGGAGGAAATCCCCTCCTAGTACGACACTAGCTTCCTCTTCTTGAACTGTTTCACCGCTTGTTTTTAGAAAAGGGGGAAATGTCTAAACTTCTGGTGACTGACTCTGGTGCACCTGTATGGGCGGGTGGTTGGGTTAAAGTCACCAAAAGATCCCAGGCGTCCTAACCGGGACGTGAACCGGGGATCTTCTAGCTGTGAGGCGACGCTGCTAATCACCGAGCCCCTTCCTTAACTACATTTAGAAAAATAAAAGCTCTAACTGGAACCAAAAATGGTTCATCAACGTAGAAGAACCATGTTTAGTTCCACAAAGAACCTTTAAGTCCTTAAAAAGTCTCTGCAGAATATCAGCAAGTTGTTGGAAGATGCATTCAGCGCGGTGAAACATCAAAGTCTGTAGATTTGTGGAGGCTTGAAACGATGTTGGACTTGTTGATGTCAGCTTTTATAATCAATACAAGTCTTTAAAGAATCCCAACAAATGGTTCTTTTAGGTGTAGTAAATGGAGCTTCAATGGGTTCTTTAAGGAACCATTTACAAGCCAGACTCTCCTGATTCAGTAAACGGCCTCTTTTAAATGGTTCTTGAGTGTTTTTTCCTTGAAATTAACGGTTTATTGAGCATTTTTTAATCGAAATCTTGTGCGTAGGTTGAAAAACCAACCACACGAACACGGTTGTTGGCTGTTAAACGACGTTCCTTCTGGCTTTATTCCGTTACAGACACGTGAATTAGCAAAATGCCAGCTACAGAGATGCACAAACGTAAAATCAGACAAGGAATACGGAACTTTTATTATCATAAATTTGATGTTTTGGGTTCTTGGTGAGACAGAAGAACAAGTTATAAGACGCCAGGTTGAGTTTTTCTGAATTATGATGATAGTTTCTTCCAGTTTCTGATGTTTTATTGATTAAATTATTAATAAACAGTTGAAATAATGGTTAGTTTTAGCTCTAATTTCACACCTTCCACCAAATAACTCCAATAAAACTCAAGATCTTTTAGTGTTTAGTGCTTTGAAGAACCACAAAGGGCTTGAAAGTGACTGTTCAGCTGGTGATGGCGCTTTGAATTAATCCAGAAAACTGGACATGTTCTCCGGAATGAAAGAAAGAAGTGAACAAACTGAAGAGAGAAACTGTTGGAGTGAAAACAGGAGAGAGAGAGAGGGAGAGATGTGGGTTTGAGGTTTGCGCAGCAGCAGCGCACAGAGCAGCCCGCTGGATGGAGGGAGGGCAGCCGCGAGGATAAATGCGCTCTTTCATTTCCAAGTGGGAGAAATCTTCTTACCCAGAGGCGCGCAAGGGGGGGAGACAAGACACGTTCTGGCTGCTGATGTGAAGAGAACCGGCGGAGAGGACCATGGAGCTGTCAGGGGAACCAGGCAGAACAAGAAGCCGCCTCGGAGCCCGGGCTTGATGATTCGGAGGGTTTGATCTCCAGAGACGCGCTCCGGAGAGTCCGCGGGGATCCAACGCGCTGCCGACGGACTGTCTGAGGAGGTGTCCCGCATTTGTGATGGTTTAATGAGCTCCTTGTCGGATGAGACAGGTGCAGGGATTTCACGCAGCATGGCTCACTGAGGTGTTGCTGTTTCTCCTTTATGAAGACATTTTTGCGCATTTTTGGCACAAGTCTCTCCTTTAAGGGGCGCAAATCCCGGATAAGAACCCTCCTTTTTGTTGAGTGGGTTCATTTTATTTTCAAGTGTATTTAACAACTCGACACTGCCTCTGTAAACCTGCGTCCTGAGGGGAGCCCCACGCACAGCCGACATGCCCCTGCAGCACCGTTTGACCGGATTTTACGCATCTCTTGGGGAAAGAGCGAGCTGAAGAATTACGCGCGTGTGTGTGCGCGTCGGTGGACGTCGACATTCCCAGCAGCTCAGGGGAGAGCACTTTGTAAACAGAGAGAGGGGAAAAGAGAGAAAACAGACTAGAGAGAGAGGCTGCTTTCATTCGTTTTCATAAATGGAGCTGCGTAAATACCTGCTGTGCTTGGAGTTTATCCTCCTTCTCAGAGGTAAGATCCACCTTTCAGAGCGTTTTCTGTTGTTTTGGTGCCTTTTTAAACCTGTTGTTACATTTAAAAACTCACCCACAAGTTTGTTTTTTGAACATTTTGAAGGTGCTGGAGTCTGAAAAAGCAGGTGAAGTCTCGTCTGCCTCCTCACCGCTGCTCTCCTGTTCCTCAGTAATGGTTCTCCAGAGGGTTCCCTTGTTCCTCTGTCACCTTTTCATTTCGGGGATGGTTCCTCACCTACTTCCCCTAAAGGTTCTTAATTTCTTTAGGTTGTAGGATGAAACTAGAGCCGCAACTAGTGATTATTTTCTAGATTAATCGTTTATATCGGTCTATAAAACATGAGGAAACAGTGAGAAAGCTTCCCAAATCCCGAGCTGGCATCTTGTCATATGATGTTTTTGTCCAACCAACAACCCATGTTTAGAGTTCATGGATAGTCTTTCACATTAACTTGTCTCTAGCTGTCAAATGCACCCGGTGTTTCTTGGTTTTTACTGCTAATTTAAGGCTTTAGGTCTCCTTGTTCGTCCTCACAGTGACAGATGACGTGTTCGGTCCATTAGAAGTTATTAAAAACGCACTCGTCTGTAACTTAATGAAGCAAAAAATGACGTTCATGTGCTTGTTTTTCAACCTCCACGTAGTAGTTTGAGTTAAAACGCTCAAAGAATCATTAATATTGTCAACTGGGCGGCTGCGACTCAGGTGGCAGAGCTGGTTGTCCGCTGATCGCAAGGTCGGCGGTTCGATCCCAGGTTGCTCCCAGTGGCAGATTAGCGCCTTGCATGGAAGCTCTGTCGCCACTGGTGGGTGAATGGGAAACACATTGTAAAGCACCTTGAGTCCCACCAAGGTAGACAAAGACATATCTTGAACTTGGTTCCTTAAAGAACCGGAAGTTCTTTGGAGCACCGGTCCTTAAGGTTCTTTGAGGAAGCTTTGGAAGTTCTTTAAAAGAAAAGAACTGTGTAAATGGAACCTCCCGAGTCATTTCTGTGTGTTTTTCGCTCTTTAAAGTCCTACAACCCCTCCCTAAGGGTTTCTCACATCAGCTGTAGGAAGATGTTCCTCCATGCTGGATGTATCTCCAACTACTGTCTCCTCTGTTCTCTGTTTCTGAGCTGTGCTGCATTTATTCATTGATCCAGTAGGTTGGATTTTACTCTCAGGATCCTTCTGGACACATTTTGAATATTTTTTTGAACCATTCTGGAAAAGTTTCGACCATTTGAGACACATTTCAAGTCATTTTTTGATGATCTAATCAATCGTTTTGGACAAGTTTGTGCCATTTTAGACCATTTTTTCATAGTTTTTAATGGACTTATGTCAGTTTTGACCAATTTTTAGACATTTTAATATGAACATTTCCATTTCTACAGCCTCTCCACTGCTCATCAGCTGTATAAAGATGTTCCACCATGCTGGATGTATCTCCAACTACTGTCTCCTCTGTTCTCTGTTTCTGAGCCGTGCTGCTTTTATTTATTGATCCACTCGGTTGGATTTTCCTCTCAGTCTCTCTGTGAAAACACTGCCTGCAGTTCAACTTGAAAACTCTCTGAATTTTTGCCGTGTGACTGTTGCTCACAGCTGAGTCAGTCATGGCTTCTTGGTTTCACTGAGGAACTCAGAATTTTTTGTTTTTTACAGAATCTGGTCGGAGCAAGGAATTAGTTTTTTGGCGAAGGTTTAAATGATAAAATATGATAATTTTGAGCTTTAATTTGGTTGTTTTATTCTGATGGAACGGCGTTTCATGGATGATTAGTTCCTGGATCAGCAGAAAGTTGGTTATTCTTTGTGCTTTTACAGTTTCTGGCTGATACATGGTGTAGTTTTGGTGATTCTTTCCATCCTGCTGGTGGTTTTGGGGGTTCAGAAGGTCAAAGAACCTCTTGAAAAATAAACCATTTTTCTGGCTGATTTGGTCGTTAACCTCCTTGACTCTAACTGACAGCATGTTCGAATGACGCTGCCACACGCGTCTCCGTGAAGCTTCGCTCGGTGTGACGGCGAACCGGCGACCACGAGGACATTCCTGACATGAGAAGAAAAACCAGCTGCACTAAAACACCTGGCTGCACTCCATCTGCCAGGCCGATCAAAGGTTTAGGAAGCTGTGCACGAGTCCAACGAAATATGGCTCAAAGCCTCCTCGGTAAATCTGTTGGTCATGCTGCGGGCGTAATTCATTCCTGCTGGAAGCTTGCAGAGGATGTTCGGAGCCATCGGAGATCGTTGCGTGGATCCTCAGCTGAAAGGTTACTGGTTCATCTCCTCTTACAGCCGACGCCCTCTGACCTCAGCAGCTGCGCAACTCGACCTCTCCGATGGCTTCAGCCGCTTCCATCTTGATGTCTAAGGTTCCCCCTAATAAGGCGCCGGTCTCCATGTGTGTTTTCTCCACGAAGCATGAACGTGGGCTCGTGTTCGACCAGAGAGAAAGCGAGGAAAAAGAGCCATTGTTGTCTACCAGGAGTGTGCAGCGGTCGTATTAGAGCAGGCAGCCATGCAGCAGAAGGAGGCCGAGAAGTTGCTGCACAGCTTCTGAAGTTTAATCTATAGATTGAAACGTTCGTGGCAAGCGATTATCCATGCCAGCCGTTTCCACGCAGCCGAGGAATGTATGAGGAGGTCCCACAGGAGCACACATCTGTTTAGAAAATGTTCCCCGTGGTTAGTTTTTACACTTCACACCCCATTACCAGTTTAAGTCATGCATGCACCAGTCCAAGACCAGTCAGAATCCGAACCGAAACAAGCCTAAAACCAGTCTTAAATCAGTCCAGACCCAGTCCAAAACCAACTCAAGAACCAAACCAATCTAAGAATCAATCCAAAACCAGCCAACAACTACTTTAAAACCAGTCCAAAACCCACGTAAAACCAGTCCAAAACCAACTCAAGAAGCAAACCAATCCAAGAATCAATCCAAAACCACCCCAGAACTACTTTAAAACCAGTCTAAAAACCCACTTAAAACCAGTCTAAAACCCATCTAAAACCAGTCCAAAGCCAACTCAAGAGCCAAACCAAAACCAATCCAAGAATCAGTCCAAAACTAGCCCAGAACTACTTTAAAACCAGTCTAAAAACCCACTTAAAACCAGTCCAAAACCCACTTAAAACCAGTATAAACCCACTTAAAACCAGTCCAAAACCAACTCAAAAACCAATTCAACAGTCAGTCCAAAACCATTCTAAAATAAACCCAAAAGTCTGTCCAAAACAAGCCTAAAACCAGTTTGAAATCCAAAAGACAGCCCCAAATCAGTCCAAAACTAGTCTGAAACCAACCCAAATATCATTCCAAAACCCACAAAAAAACCACACTAAAACTAGTCCAAAACCATGGGCTGAATTAAAAATGGTTTTAGGTTGGTTTTGGGCTGGTTTTAAACTGGTTCTAGGCCAGCTCTGGACTGGTTTTGAACTGGTTTTTCACATTGCACTCCATGCACCAGTCCAAGACCAGTCAGAATCCGAACCAAAACAAGCCTAAAACCAGTCTTAAATCAGTCCAGACCCAGTCTAAAACCAACTCAAAAACCAACCTAAAAGATAGTCCAAAATTAGTCTAAAACCAGGTCCTAATCAGTCCAGACCCAGTCTAAAACCAACCTAAATTTCATCACAAAACCCACCAAAAACAGCCTAGAATAGGTCCAAAACCACAGGCTGGTTTAAAGCTGAGTTTGGACTGTGTTGAGACTGGTTTTTATCCATTGCATCCTATTATCCATTTACATCATGAAAGCACCAGTCCACAGTCTGAATCCAAACCAAAACCGGCTGAAAACCAGTCTGAAACCAGTCCAGAACCAATTTGAAACCAGTATAAAACCAACCCCAAAACTGAAAACAAAGCTTGTCAAAATCCAGCTTAAAACAAACCCAAAAACCAACCTAAATTCAGTCCAGACCCAGTCCAAAACCAGTCTAAAACCAGGCCCAAATCAGTCCAAAACCAGTCTAAAACCAACCTAAAAATTAGTCCAAAACCAGTCTAAAACCAGCCTAAATTCAGTCCAGACCCAGTCTAAAACCAGCCCAGAAAATAGTCCAAAACCAGCCCAAAAATAGTCCAAAACCAGCCCAAAAATAGTCCAAAACCAGTCTAAAACCAGCCTAAATTCAGTCCAGACCCAGTCTAAAACCAGCCCAGAAAATAGTCCAAAACCAGCCCAAAAATAGTCCAAAACCAGTCTAAAACCAGCCCAGAAAATAGTCCAAAACCAGCCCAAAAAATAGTCCAAAACCAGCCCAAAAATAGTCCAAAACCAGTCTAAAACCAGGCTCAAATCAGTCTAAAACCAGTCTAAAACCAACCTAAAAATTAGTCCAAAACCAGTCTAAAACCAGCCTAAATTCAGTCCAGACCCAGTCTAAAACCAGCCCAAAAACCAACCTAAAAATAGTCCAAACCCAGTCTAAAACCAACCTAAATTTCATCACAAAACCCATCAAAAACAGCCTAGAATCAGTCCAAAACCACAGACTGGTTTAAAACTGAGTTTGGACTGTTTTGAGACAGGCGTTGGACTGGTTTTTATCCATTACATCCTATTATCCATTTACATCATGAAAGCACCAGTCCACAGTCTGAATGCAAACCAAAACCAGCCCAAAATCATTCCAGATCCAGTCCTAAAGAAACTGAAAATCCAACCTAGAAAATAATCCAAAACCAGTCTGAAAACCAGCCCCACATGAGTCCAAAACCAGCACCAGTACCAAACATGACGAGCTGTTGTAAAGCTGGGTTTAGACTGGTTTTGGGCTGTTTTGAATTGTTTTTACACTTTACACTCCATTACCCGTCTAAGTCATGCATGCACACGCTAACCTTTACCACCTCCTGTAACGTGCAGCTTTAAGTCTTACAGTGGCTCGTGTGATTTGTGTTCCTGCCTGTGTGTCATGTATGTGAGCGAGCATGTGTGTCACGCTAATGGATTCAGCAGAGCTCCCTGAAGCCGGCTGCAGCCTTCCCATGCCTGTTACACTCTGTTATGCTTTACTGAGATGTCAAACACAGGTGTGCATGTTTAACTCGCCATTCATAAATCCCCCCCTCGCTATTATTCTCCCGGCCTCTCATTTCGTTCCTGCGCCTCCCCCTCATCTTCCACCCCCGTTTACCCACGAGAGGGTGACAGAGATGAGAACAGAACACGGTGGAGATAATGGAGAGAAAATCTGTGAGAAGAAAGAGGGAACGAGTGGGAAATGTTATGAGTCACTTAGATAAAGATGATAGAAACAGACAGTAAAGGCGTCTGGATGTTTCACAGAGGAGTCGATCCGCAGAACTCTTCAGATGTGGTTTTAAAGGACGGTAATCAGATAGTGACCAGAACAGACACTCCTTTGACCAGCGGCTCCAAAAGGCCTTAAATTGAAGCTTTATTCAAATGACACGATGCCACAGATGAAAGGTGGAAGATCGGACTGTTTTCATGCTGGAGGCCGCAGGTCAGTTTGGGCTTGAATGTCCACGACTTCATTGTTTGTTGTGTAAGAAATGGTTTCAGAAAGCACAGTATGACACTAAACCGCCAAAAGACTGCAAACCACGTATCAGCAGCCTAAAACAATCCCAAATTCAGTTCAAAACCAGTCCAAAACCAGTCCACATCCACCCTAAAACCAACCTCAAAGCAGTCTAAAACCGTCCCCGATTCAGTTCAAGTTTGAAATCAGTCCAAAACCAACTTAAAACCAGCCTAAAGTCAGTCCAAAACCAGTCCACATCCACCCTAAAACCAACCTCAAGGCAGCCTAAAACCATCCCCCATTCAATTCAAGTTTGAAATTAGTCCAAAACCAGCCTTAAACCAGTCTAAAACCAACCCAAACCAGTAAAACCAACCCAAAAATCTATCCAAAACTCAGTCCAAAGTTTACCAAATTCACCCTGAAGCGAGTTCACACCCAGTTTAAAACCTACCTCAAAAACCAGTCCACATCCACCCTAAAACCAACCGGAGAGCAGTCTAAAACCATTCCTGATTCAGTTCAAAACCAGTCCAAAACCAGTCCACATCCACCCTAAAACCAACCTGAGAGCAGCCTAAAACCATCCCCCATTCAATTCAAGTTTGAAATCAGTCCAAAACCAGCCTTAAACCAGTCTAAAACCAGTAAAACCAACCCAAAGACCAATCCAAAACTCAGTCCAAAGTTTACCAAATTCACCCTGAAGCTAGTTCACACCCAGTTTAAAACCTACCTCAAAAACCAGTCCACATCCACCCTAAAACCAACCGGAGAGCAGTCTAAAACCATTCCTGATTCAGTTCAAAACCAGTCCAAAACCAGTCCACATCCACCCTAAAACCAACCGGAGAGCAGTCTAAAACCATTCCTGATTCAGTTCAAAACAAGTCCAAAACCAGTCCACATCCACCCTAAAACCAACCTGAAGCCAGCCTAAAACTATCCCCCATTCAATTCAAGTTTGAAATCAGTCCAAAACCAGCCTTAAACCAGTGTAAAACCAGTCTAAAACCAGTCCACATCCACCCTAAAACCAACCTCAAGGCAGCCTAAAACCATCCCCACTTCAATTCAAGTTTGAAATCAGTCCAAAGCCAACTTTAAACCAGCTTAAAACCGGTCTAAAACCAGTCCACAACCAGTTTCAAAGCAGTGAAAAACCTGCCTAAACCAACCCCAGCCTGTCTAATTCATCAACCTGAAACCAGTCCAAACCTGGTTTAAAACCAACCCAAATGTCATTCCAAAACCCACCTAAAACCAGTCCAAAACCAGCCTGAAACTAGTTTCAAAACCAGTCTAAAATCAATCCAAAACCAGTCCGAAACCTACCTAAAACCAACCCAAAAACGGCCTGCAACCAACATGAAACTAGTCCAAAACCAGTTAAATCCACCCCAAAAACCAGTCCAAAACCAGCCTACAACCAACATGAAACCAGTCCAAAATCAGCCTACAGCCAACATGAAACCAGTCCAAAACCAGCCTACAACCAACACGAAACCAGTCCAAAACCAGCCTACAACCAACATGAAACCAGTCCAAAACCAGCCTACAACCAACATGAAACCAGTCCAAAACCAGCCTACAACCAACACAAAACCAGTCCAAAACCAGCCTACAACCAACATGAAACCAGTCCAAAACCAGTTAAATCCACCCCAAAACCCAGTCCAAAACCAGCCTACAGCCAACATGAAACCAGTCCAAAACCAGCCTACAACTGACCCAAAACCAGCCCGAAACCAGTCCAGAACTAGTTTAAAACAAACCCAAACATCACTCCAAAACCAGTTCTAAACCATTTTACAACCATGCCAAATATCATTTCAACAACCACCTAAAAGCAGTCCAGAACCAGTTTAAAACCAACCCCAAAACTAATCCAAAATAAACCTAAATCTAACTCAAAAATCAGCCCAAAGCCTGTTCAAATCCACCCTAGAACTGCTCCCAAACCCGTTTAAATCCAACCCAGAAACCAGTCCAAAAACCATCCTACAACCAACATGAAACCAACCCATGCAACCAACCCACAAATCACTCTAAAACCAGTTCCAAACCAGTCTAAAAGCAGGCCAGATACCCTTCCAAAACCCACCCAAAACCAGTCCAGAACCAGTTTCGTATTTCCAGTATAGTCATACTTGGTTGTTTCCTGATTCTGCGTTTGCCTTTATGTTTGAGCTCAGTATAGATTCAACTGACTCACCGTCCGATTAGGACAACATGCATCACTGTTACATAGAAGAGCTGCCGTGTTTCTGTAGTATCCAAAACACTGTAGTGTCGAGTTCCCAACATGCGCACACACACACACACACACACACACACACACACACACACACACCCTACACAATCACAACCATTCAGTAGCGCCCAGAGCCGAGCGTGTGGTTGAGAGGATCTGGACTTAGTTTGGCTTGATAAATGTTTGCCGCCAGTTGTCATGGCGATGGGTGGTCAGACAGCCTGTGGTACAGTGTCATATATATATATATAGATATAAACCCCAGAGAAAATGGAACCAGGACGGAGGAAAAACCAGCCAGCGATGGTACGGATCCGTGGAAGCCGGAGGGGCCTTGCGGTAGAATTACAGTGTGTGTTGTCGAGGCTGAAATTAAAAAAAGAAGCAATTTCTGGGTTTATGAGCGAACGAGCGAAAGGAGGAGGATGAAGGGGAACATCGGTAGCCGGGCTCGTTATCGGACGCCTGGTTTGTTGTGGAAAGAAACTTGGAGCTGCAGTGTGGGTGATGCCGCCACAAGAAAAGACGTTTTACGACGGTGTTTGTGAGGGGGGGAAAAAAAAGGGCTGCTGGGTGCGAATCGGAGAGGAGGACTAATTACAACAAGGCTGGGAAGACGGATTGTTTTATTCTTTCTGGCGACTTGAAAGAAGATTTAGGAGTTATTCTATCCTCGCCCACGCATGATTCCCCCCCCGGTGAAGTGCATCAAACATCTGTGCAGAGTCACATCATCGGAGGTTTGGATCAGGAAGCTCTGCAGAAACACAGAAGTGGAGTTACGTCCCGACCATAATGTAATTTAACTGTCTGGACTCATTTTTCACTGCAACATAAAGTCCTGCACCTCTATGGAAACAGAACAACCAGGACTATAAGTAGAGAGAACTCAGAAATGACTTCTGTGCAGCTAGAATGCTAAAAAAAAAAATGCACAAAAAAGTTGAATTTCTTTGGTTATTCTGTGCAGCATGGCTCAGCGTTAAAGCCAGAAATCATAAAAAAGTAGAAATTATTTTATTAATTTCACAACAATTGCAAAACTAACATCAATATGTGCAACATTTTTCCATGTGATCACAGGTTTTACTAGTACAAGGGGGGAAAAAGATGAATTTACATGCTATAGGTATTTTCCCGCTCACATTTTACTTTACTTTACCCCGTATTTGTTCTACACTGCCTACAGTTCAGCCGGGTGGTTGCTGAATTTTCCTCATGTAACTCTTGGTCGCTGCTGAGTCACTAACGGCTTCACGGTTGCACCCAAAATATTTTGGTTTTTTGCAGAATCTAATTAGTGGAAACCAGACTGCAGTGGCTGATAGAGATTCTTAATGCGTGGTGGTTCTGGAGGTGAGGTGCTGCTGTCTTTTCTAGGATCTAAATGTACAGATGTACAGACATCCATTTGTTCAGGTATTACAGTCTGCACGAGGGATGCACGATAATGCCAATTTCAATTGATGCCGAAAATCGATAATTTTATACTTCTTGCAGCCGATAACCGATAATGCCAACCGATTGGGTTCGTGCCGCGGTGCCGGCCGGGGGGTGGGGGATGGGGGAGCAGGGGTGACATGGGAGCATGACACCGGAGTTGGCATGTCCGCATATTACAAGGACAACGGCGTTCTACTGCCTCAGTGGCATATTAGAGCCTTGTCGACGCTCGGCGATGCTCGGCGACGCTCGGCGAAGCTCGGTGACGTTTGGCGACGCTTGGTGACGCTCGGTGACGTTTGGCGACGCTCAGTGACGCTTGACGATGCTCAGTGACGCTTGCCGACGCTTAGCGACACTCGGTGACGTTTGGCAATGTTCGGTGACGCTTGGTGACGCTCAGCGATGCTCGGTGACGTTTGGCAATGCTCGGCGACGTTTGGCAATGCTCGGCGACGCTCGGTGACGCTCGGCGACGTTTGGCAACACTTGGTGACGCTTGGCAACGCTCGGCGATGCTCGGTGACGCTCGGCGACGCTCGGCGACACTCGGTGACGCTCGGCGACACTCAGCGACGCTTAGTGACGCTCGGCGACGCTCAGTGACGCTTGGCGACGCTCGGTGACGCTCGGCAACGCTTGGCAACGCTCGGTGACGCTTGGCATATTACAAGGACAACGGCGTTCTATTGCCTCAGCAGCATACTAGAGCCTTGTCGACGCTCGGCGACACTCGGTGACGTTTGGCAATGCTCGGTGACGCTCGGCGACGCTTGGTGACGCTCGGTGATGCTCGGTGACGCTTGGCAAAGCTCGGCGACGCTCGGTGACGCTTGGCGACGCTCGGTGACACTCAGTGACGCTCGGTGACGCTTGGCAACGCTCGGTGACGCTCGGCAACGCTCGGTGATGCTCGGCGACGCTTGGCGGTACCCGACGGCGGCGTGCATGACATCACACACATGCAACAGTACCGTCGGGGAGGGGAGGGGTTGAGGAGCCAGGCACGAGCACAAACCACAACACACAGACCAACGGCAAAAACCAAGATTCCAAGTCTTTATTATTATCGGCTCATTTTTTTATAATCAGAATGATGTCATAATTGCCGATATTGACCAATAATTATTGGAAGCCGATATTATCGTGCATCCCTGGTCTGCACCAAACCAGCTTCTGTAGAATCATCCAGCTGCTTTGGCTGAAAACCCACAACTTTTATAGCTGATGAAATGACGAAATCTGGGCTGAAGAAGAAGAAGAGGAGGAGGAAGCCCGACTGAAAATGTCATTACACCACAGTGAGAAGTGAAAGAGCAGGCAGAGGGAAACTACAGTGTGAGAAAAGCAGGAGCAGAGATGGGAGAGAAACACCGAGCGTATCCGGTTTCCCTCCGATCGGCCTGACCGAGGTTACCGTCGCTGAGCGTTTGTGGGAAAATATCTGAGAGCAGAATGACGGGAGGTTTACCTGCAGCTTACAGCAGCAGAGGTTCAGCAGAGTTTGCTGCTTGGTTTACCAGAACACGCCCTGCGTCTCAGCGCTGCAAATAACACCGTAGACGCACCAGTGGGACGAGTTAAATACCGACTGTGGAGCTGCTCAGACGGAGCTGAAAATAATCCACGATGATGCTCTTTAATTTAAGTGGAAATGTGCAGGCGGCCGACGTTTACTTCCTGTCAGCTACTGGCAGCGTCAGCAGGACACGGAAATCAGTTTGGACCTGCTGGTTTTCACATGCACCACCGGTCTTCAAACTGGTTTTAATCCAATATTGACCCAAACAGGAGCCAGAATCTGTCGGTTCTGCTTTTATTCACCACCAGCCCACATGCAGCTGCTTTAATTCCTTCAAGTTCGAACTGCAGTAATCATTTCTTAATTTTGAGAGGTTTGTCCACATTAATCACAGAAAAAGAAAATACGGAAGCGGAATTTTCTTCTCTTGTCCAACATTTTCCCAAGTCTCCACAGGCGTCTCCAGCACTGGAATGAAATGCTGGCTCTACATGCTATAGATGTTTAACTGTTTATATTTTGACGGCCTCTATGAACTCTGCGTTTTTTGGATCAGAAAGTTGTTTCACCATGCCGACTGTATCCTCCAACCACTTCCTACTCTGTTTACTGCTTTTGAGCCATGCCGAATTCAGGGGCAGAGGTGGCCTAGTTTTTTGTGAAGCCAACTTGTAACCGGTGGGTCGCCGGTTCGAACCCCCGGACTGGCAAGAGGTTGAGGTGGGAAGTGATAGCGACTGCTTGTCCCAGTCAGCACCACTGTGGGCCCCTGAGCAAGGCCCTTAACCCCTGACTGCTCCTAGTATGTATAGTTCAGGTTAACTATGAACAGGATGGGTCAGATGCAGAGAAGGAATTTCTCCAAGGGATTATTTTATTATTTTATTGTGGAAACACTGCCTGCAGTTCAGCTGAATATTCACTGAATTTTTGCATCGTGACTGTTGGTTGCTGAGGATTTGTTTAGGTTTTTTGGCAGTAATTTGACTGATAAATGTAGAATAAAGTGATTTTTGATGTTTAGATTTCTTGATTTTTCCTTAAGGAACCACATGATCAGTTCAAGGACCATGAGAAAGTTGAAAATCTCATGTTTTTTTCAATTTTTTTACAGTTTCAGGCTGGAAACTGGCAAAATTTAGGCATTAAAAAAGAAGATAATGCCCTTTAAACCCACTAGTGGCTTTAAGGATTTGCAGTATTAAATTTTACCTTTTTCAGTTTTGTCCACTTGATTCCAACTTAGCAGCTCGGGCTCTCCAAAGGTCTGGAGTTCACCTGAAAACTCTCAGATTTTTCACCACGTGACCGTTAGTCACAACTCAGTCGGTCATAGTTTCTCAGTTGCACCAAGAAGTGGAGAATTTTTTAGTTTTTACAGAATCTGATTATTTTAAATGGTTTGTTTCATCACTCAAGATATGTTCAAGAACTGTCGGAAAGTTTAAAAAATTGACAGCGGGCTTTCAAGGTTTGGAGAGTTGAAGTTTTAACTTTACTGGTTTTGCTCGGCCTCTCTAAGCGCCGCAGTTTACCTGAAAACTCTCTGAATTTTAGTCACCTAACTGTTGGTCACAGCTCAGTCAGTCATAGCGTCTTAGTTGCACCAAGAGGTGGAGAATTTTTTAGTTTTTCCAGAATCTGATCAATGAAAATTATTTATTTTTAATGATTTTTAAAAACAAGACATGTAGAATAAAGTGATTTTGATGAAACCTCGCAATTTTAAAGCTTAGATTTGGTTATTTTTCTTGATGGACCTGCATATCACATGTGATGCGTTCAAGAGCCCTCATAAAGCTGAAAAATGTGATGATTCTTTCTGTTTTCATGGTTTCTGACTCATAAGTGAGGTAACTTTAATGATTTTTATGATGGCGTTCCTTTCAAACACGAGGATTAAAGACTTCACACAGTTCAAAGTGTTTAGAAACACTTTTCTCGAAGGATTCTCCGTTTATTGCAAATGTTTACCGTTTAATGGAAAAAGCATGAAGCTCAGAGAGAATCTGAGCTGCAGCGAATGTTCTTCTGGGAGTCCCATCATTTTGCCATGTTGTTTTCGTAAAATATCACTCACAGCCACTTTACAGAAACTGGAGACGAGCTCTGACACAGGAATGCGGGTTGTATCGTCTTACGGGTTTTGCACATCAAAGTCTTCGGACAGGTCTTGGGAAGTACGACTGCATATGTAAAACCTTCAGCGGCGCCACAGGGAGTCCGATAAACTGTCTAAAGTGATGTCCCTGAAGTCGGGACTGAAAACTGCACGTTGGCAACGTCTGGAGGCCGAAGACTCAAGGCTGCATCAGGCTGCATGATGTGGGAGAGGTGTCAGAGATTTTTCTGACAGATGTTGTGATTTAATTTGTGATGTAGCTTTTTTAAGTCGAGCTTCAGTGGAGCGTTGCCACGTCAAGATATGACCTGTTCTGTATTCTAATGCAAAGATGAGAACATTTAGCAGAAAAAACATGACTGTGTTGAGTTAAATAAATAAAATAATAATAATAGGAAAACAATAGGACCTTTCCGTTAACAATCTCACATTGTAACATGCAGGTTATCCAGGCTTCAGTAGCGGCATCCATGTCTAGTAGATTCTGCAATAAAGGTAATATATTTTAGACTAGAAAAGCCCTCAGAGAGCTCATACCTCCACCAAGCAGCTTCAGTCCACCCCCAACACAATCTCCCAGTTCACATATTTTGTATGGAACGTTACAGATACAAATGTAATTACAGTCAGTTCAAATGTCCTACCGACAATGCGGCCTTCACCCCATCCGACCTAATGAACAGGCGCGGCCTCTAGCGCGGCAGCTCCTAACAGCCTCCCAGCTTCTTAGACAACCGGAGATAAGAATGCTGGCCCAACCGTGCGTATGTCGCTCAGGAAGGAAAGAGAAGTCCATCACTGTCGCTGTCTGTCGCATGGAGACCCAAATGTCATGTGGTCAGAGGGGGTTACCCCAAAAACAAGAGTGCCCTCTGGTGGCTTTTAGAGTAAACCACATTTAATTGTCCACCTGGTTACACTTACATTAAAAAAAATCCTGGATCCAGACGGTGATCCGGATCAGTCCCAGAATGTCATCATTTGTTCCTTGTCCCATTTCACACATTTTCTGAACATTTCATCCAAATCCATCCATGAGTTTTTGAGTTATTTTGCACACAAACAAACAAACAAACAAACCAACACCGGCCATCACAAAACCTCCTTGTCAGAGGTAATAAAATAAATAAATCTTAGATGCACAACCTGATGCACATCCTAATTTGCAGCCTTTGCAATTAAAATTGTTTTAAATTACAATTTTAATTTGAAATCAATTATTTATTTAGCTGCCGTTGCAGTTTGGGTAATTTGTGCACCAGGTACTGACAAAGAATAAGGATAATATTAGTCTAATAACTTTATCTATGTAGTGCCTTTTTAAAAAGACAACATTACAACAGAAAGCCAGTTGGGTCAAAACGAGAGAAAGGAAAATAAAATGCCAGAGAAGCAAAAAGTAGAGAAATAAAGTTAATTCAGAATGCAAAATAAAGAGTTTCAGTGTAAATAAATCAATACAATATACATAAAATGAGTAAAATAATAACAATAATAATAGCACCAAAAATGCCATAGCACAGTAAAGTAAATAAAAAAATACAGGTATCCGATAAAAAGCAATAAAAAAGAAGAAAAAAGTGCATAAAGCCGTAAAAACAAGGTGATAATGGGGGGAAAATGAGTAAAAGAGATTATAGGACATGACCTCATATGAAGCCAAGTCTATGAAAATGGATTTTAGCAATAAAAATAAAGTTGCAGGCCAGTTCATGTCTGCTGCATCCATTTTAAAACCATTACGGGTGTAACGGGGGTACAGAAATGCAATGTTAAGTCAGTGTACTGTTAAATAAAGGTCAATGTGTTGGACAGAACTCATAAGAACAAATGTACTTGCTGCTATGGAGTTCAGTGCAGCTGCTAAAGATGGATCAATCCTTAATTTGCAGATAAACTGATTAAATCTTTACATTTTATTAATTCAGTTTAGTTGAGTTTGTCTCTCCTTGTTGGAATCTGCTTCGGTCTAAATGTAAATCGGTGAACTGACCTCCGTCCTGTCTGTCGGTATATAAAAGGCCGGTCTGTGTGTCATAACAGGGCTCTTACTATACTTCATGGTTTTTCTAACCCACACCCTTCCTTACTCTCCTGCCTCTTCTCTTCCCTCCTTCCCCTCGGACTGAACTCTCTTTCTGCTCACCGGTTGCCTCTGGTTGTGTTGTTTATCCATCTCCCTGACCCTCCTCCTTCCCTCCGCTGAGGCCGAAATAATAATCTGCTCTGTCGATGTAGCTGCAGTTGTGTACACACAGTTTCCAGCCTCGTGTTTTGCAAGTTATTTGCTCATTTTAACCGCTGATGAACTCGATCTGTGTCGAATCCTAACGCCTTAAAGCAAAATACATTAATATGCGTATCCTATCCTGAAAAGTAAGATCCCAAAGTAGAAACCTGGTGCAAAAAAACTGCAAATAATCAGACTAACTGCATTAACATGGTTCTAAAATGAGCCGTGAACATCAGAACTTTCTTATCTATGTGCTGTCTATGCCTTCATCATGGCTCCACATGGAAAATAACTGAACAGAGGAACTGAGAAATCTGATTGTGAGACTTTGCAAAGATGAAAGAAGATTCAGGAGAAGATCAGTGAGCAACTATAATCAGTCGAAGCAGCATTAATCAGGAGGTATAGAAGGAGCCGTAGTACCACTAATCAGGGCTGCAATTGTCGTCCTAAAATTGAACAGAGGAAGTGAAAAAATCTGATTGTGAGACTTCACAAAGATCAGAAACCAACTAAAAATCCATTGAAGCAGCAGTAATCTGGAGGTATAAATGGAGCCGTAGTACCACTAATCAGAGCTGCAGTGTTCCTCCACCTAAAATTGCTATAAAGACTGAAAAAACTGATTGTGAAACTTCATAAAGATGGAAAAGGATCCAGAAAGACCAGCTAGCAACTAAAAATCAGTCAAAGCAGCAGCAATCAGGAGGTATAAATGGAGCCGTAGTACCACTAATCATGGCTGCAGTGTTCATCTTCCTAAAATTGAACAGAAGAACTGAAAGAATCTGGCAAAGAGACTTAACAAAGATGGAAAAGGATCCAAGAAGATCAGCTAAAAATCAGTGAACCACAGTGTCAGCAGTAATCAGGAGTTATATAAGGAGCAATGGTACCACTAATCATGGCTGCAGTGGTCGTCCTCTTAAAATTGGACAGAGAAGTGAAAAAATCTGATTGTGAAACTTCACAAAGATGGAAAAGGATCCAGAAAGACCAGCTAGCAACTAAAAATCAGTCAAAGCAGCAGCAATCAGGAGGTATAGAAGGAGTCGTAGTACCACTAATCAGAGCTGCTATGTTCATCTTCCTAAAATTGAACAGAGGAACTGAAAAAATATGATTGTGATTCATAAAGATGGAAAATGATCCAGAAAGATCAACTAAAACACAGCTGCAGCAGTAATCAGGAGGTATAGAAGAGGCTGTAGGACCACTAATCATGGCTGCTGTAGTCGTCTTCCTAAAATTGAACAGAGGAACTGAAGAAATCTGATTGTGAGACTTTACAAAGATGGAAAAGGATCCAGAAAGACCAGCTAGCAATGAAAAATCAGTCAACGCAGCAGCAACCAGAAGGTATAGAAGGAGCCGTAGTACCACTAATCATGGCTGCAGTGTTCATCTTCCTAAAATTGCTAGAGGAACTGAAAAAATCTGATTGTGAGACTTCACAGAGATGGAAAAGGATCCAGAAAGATCAACTAAATCCCAGCTGCAGCAGTAATCGGGAGGTATAGAAGGAGCCGTAGTACCACTAATCAGAGCTGCTGTCACTGACTTTAGGTTTTGTATCTATGTCTGCATCATGGCTCCACATGGAAAAGAACTGAACAGAGGAAGTAAAAAATGTGATTGTGAGACTTCACAAAGATGGAAATGGATCCAACTAAAACTCAGTGAACCACAATTTCAGCAGTAATCAGGAGGTACAGAAGGAACCATAGTACCACTAATCAGGGCTACTGTTCTGGTCTTTGTGTTTTGGTTCTACTTTTGTGCCTATCTATGTTTACATCATGGCTCACATGGAAAAGAACTGAACAGAGGAACTGGAAAGCGATCCAGAAAGACCAGTTGGTAACTAAAAAACAGTCAAAGCAGCAGCAATCAGGAGGTACAGAAGGAGCCATAGTACCACTAATCATGGCTGCAGTGGTCGTCCTCCTAAAATGACTCCACAGACAGTGAACTACTTTTACAATCTAGCAGTGAAAAACAGACGGCAGCTGCTTCAGACTTGATACAGGAGTTATCAGTGGAAATCAGAGTTTCTGTGACAGATCTGACAGTGAAGAACACTTCAGAACATCAACTTTTGTCGATCGACTTCAAGAAAATACAAAATTTCAGATGAATGTTTGCTAAAGAACCTGAAATGAAGCCTCATGGATGTTGGAGAACATTCTTTGGTCAGATAAGATTAATTAAAATGAGTTGGGCTCAGATGGAGTCCAGCATGTTTGGTGTGAACCTGACCAGGACTACCACAGTGGATGCATAGTCCTGACAGTGAAGCACGGAGGAGGGAGTGTGATGATGTATAAAGATGTTGATGACATTTATAGATGCACCAGTCTTTTTGTTCATTTGCAACCTGTCTAATAATCTTCTTTGTTGTGTTTTGTAGGATTGTGTCTGTGTTTCAACATCGACGTAAAGCATCCGCGAATCTTCAGCGGTCCAGAAGACGCTCTGTTCGGCTTCTCAGTCCTACAGCATGAAGCAGACGGAGAGAAATCGTAAGTGTCTGTGAGACGGTTGAGCATAAATAAAAACAAGAGGCATTGGTAATTAAGCTGTCATAATCTGCAGACAAAGAGGATGCTTGGATGATGAATGTTCTGTTGAAGGATGCTGGTTGGAGCTCCATGGGACGGGCCGCCCAACAACAGGAAAGGAGATGTGTACAAATGCATTGTGGGAGAGGAGAAGAACTCAAACTGCAGTAAAGTGAATCTAGGTGAGAGAATCAAACAACCTGAGCTGGATCATTCATTCAATCTTAGATATCCCGAAGCTAAACCAGTCTGCTGGTCTGTTCCAGGTGAGGCTGCCCTCCAGAACGTCTCCAAGAACCTGAGGAACTCTCACCTGGGGATGACCCTGACTCCAGACTCACCTGATGGCTTCCTGGTACGTGGTCGCATCAGTGTGGGGAAACCGGCTCTTTGTTTCTGCTGTGTGGGAGCCTGGAGGGATGTGGTGAGAGAAGGTTGTGTTTGTTTGACGGAGTCTGAATGAGCTCGCTGCCTCGTCGTGTTTTCCTTAGACGAGACCGGTTGGCCGATCCTCCGCTTCCTGTTCTGGAGATGCGCGTGCACATTTACAGTCAAACAGTCGGTTTATTTCTTCACGTGTGGATTTGCCTTCACATTTCTATGTAGAAGGTTATGCCTTCAGAGGGAAATTACACGTCGAGATGCGAGTTTTTCAGGCCTAAATGAGGATAATTACAGTTTCATGGCAGTTTTCGTTTCCAAATTATAATAATGAAGCAAAACCTCATTTGGACAGTCAACTTGAGTCTGCCGCCACACTCCTTATACTTCAACATGCTCGTATATCCAAGCGTTTCGTTGCCCTCATTTAAACTATAGATTGTTTTGATCATCTATTAACCCTCTGAACCCACAAAACCTACTTTTCTTCTAGGAAACTGCCAAAATTACACCATTTATCGGTCCGAAACTGTGAAATCAGGGGGAAAAAAGTCAGATTTTTCATTTTGTAACAGTCCTGAGAGGAAAATCAAACCTACTGGATCAACAGCTGATGAGTAGATAGGAAGGTAGTACAACTACAAATAGTTAAATACCTTTAGTAGGTGGAGACGCCTTTTTTTCCATTTAAAGATGTAATACAGACAAAAGCAGCAAATGCTAACTGTTGA
>CM045451.1:3554107-3576607 GCA_024666655.1 Dascyllus trimaculatus
CCCTTAAATTCAGAAAAATGAGACGTTTCCAACCATTAACCAAATGTTATTTAACCCACTGAAGGCGTGTTAGCTTTAAAAAGCAACAACAACACAGAAACGGCCCCGTTCATCAAAGCCAGAAGCTAAAAAACAAAAAAAATTTACGCAATTTTTAACTTTCCAACAGTCCTTGAACTAATCACGTGTGACATGCAGTTCAGTTGGGAAAATTCACCAAATCTAAGCTTAAAGTCATGATGTTTAATCCAAATCACGTCATGCTTTAGGTCTCGTTTAAAAATTCTCCGACAAATAAACTGTTTGCACAAATCGGGTTCTGGAAAAAACAAAAAATTCTGAATTTTTTAGTGCAACAAAAAAATTCATGACAGATTCAGCAGCAACGAGCTGCCATGTCACAAAAATTCTGAAACCTTTCGGCTGAACTGCAGGCAGTGTTCTTCTACTATTGGTAACACCTGCAGGCACTACAAATGTACATGCAAATTTGAAGTTTTCTAAATTTTTGATTAAAAAAATCAAAGAAATTCAACTTTCAGCTTGTTTAGTTTGTGATTTATGTCGTTCTAACTGTGTCAAACTGCAAAGAAGGCATTTCTGAATTATCTCTCCTTCTAGCAACGATTTGGTTGTTTGCATAGAGGTGCAGGACTCCATATTGCGATGAAAAATGAGCCCACAGTGAGGAAAAATTTGCAAAAAATGCCCAAGGGTTCAGAGGATTCATTAAATATATATTCAGTTCACTCATTGCCCACTCATTCTTACTTTTAAAAACTGATCACTTGTCTTCATTTTTATTTGTGTTTCAAAAATATGGGAAAAATCTGCAGAATTAAAAGGAAAAATTCTGTAAAGCTACACATTTTTTACAGTGTATGCGATGTGGACCACCTAAAGTCGATCCTTCTTTAGTGTTTTGTGTATTAGCTGCATGACCCAGACCATATTAGCTGCATTCTGCAAAAGCAGCGCGGTCGCTCGGCTTGCAAACTTGCATACTCTGGTAAACCAAACTGTTTTCTAAATTAAGATTTCTAAAACGGGATTTTAAACAGCTGGGCCTAAACTGTGTAGCTGCATGAAAAACATCCTGAAATTGCTTCACCTGTAAAACAGATGCCGTTGTGTGTGTTTGCATGTGTTTTGCAGGCTTGTGCCCCTCTGTGGTCGCAGGAATGCGGCACGTCCATGTTCAGCACCGGCATCTGTGCTTCAGTCAGCGATGACCTGGAACCCAGAGAGACCATCGCGCCCACTGCACAAAGTAACCACACATCTGCACACATGCACACAAACATGTCGAGGCAAAGAAACACGCTGCTGCAGCCAAACAAACCTCTGTGACCTCCCTCATGTGGCAGGATGCTCCACGTACATGGACATCGTGATCGTGCTGGACGGATCCAACAGCATCTACCCCTGGTTCGAGGTCCAGAACTTCCTCAGCAACATCCTCAGCAAGTTCCACATCAGCTCGGACCAGATGCAGGTACAGAGTGTTTGCACTGCGTGTGAATATTATTTATATTAGTAATGGAAACTTGTGGGTTTCAGTTTGTCTCATTTAAATCTCTGGAAGCCCTCACAGTTGGACAAACTGGTCCCCTGAGTGAAAACATGCAGAGCAACATATAAAGAACCAAACTGGCAAATATGACCAGAATGAATTGCGGCACTAATGTAAAGGGACGTGAGCCCGACCAGCTTGAGGTTGGAGAGGAGTTGGAGGGGGATTTGTTGCACTCCGAGTTAACGTCACGGATAAAGCTGTTGGTTCCTACATGGCGATGGAAACAGAAAGGCTAAAAGGGTCGATTAAGGCGCCGGTCCTTTAAACTTTCTCCAAATTCCTGCAGCGGAAAGCCGGAAAATGGTCTCAGAGAGCTGTTTTCTGCAAAAAAAGTAAAAATAAACCCACCCCACACTACCTGCCCACCACAAAGGAGGAAAGAGCTAGCAAGTAAAGGGGGATGTAGCAGCTTAAAGAGCCAAATACTTCCCTAAGGAGCTGGTGGAGACCAAATTAGAGCTAAAAGAAAGTGACTATTGCCAAACAAGCTCGTCTTTGTCGTACAATTTTGTGAAACGAAAGTATGTCAAAGCTGCCAACTAAAAAGTGAACGTATGAAGCATTTAGCAGCTTAAAGAGCCAAATATTTCCCTCAGGTGATGGTGGAGACCAAAATCGGAGCTAAAAGGAAAGTGAAAATTGCCAAGCGGACTTATCTTTTCTTGTACAACTTTAAAAAAAAAAACAAAATACGTCAGTGTTGCATTTATAGTTTTTAGTGCAGCCCCGCAAGTGGAGAAAAAATCTATCAACACAGGAGCTGGTGGAGACCAAAACTGGAGCTAAAAGGACAGTGAATGTTGCTGTTGTTTCTAGTACAAGTTTGTGAAATGAAAATATGTCTAAGCTAGCAACTAAATGGTGAATGTAGTGGAGCATTTAGCAGCTTAAAGAGCCAAACATTTACCTCAGGAGGTGGTGGAGACCAAAATCGGAGCTAAAAGGATCAACTCTCTGAAGGGTGGCGAGGCGCCATTCCTGAAAACTTTCTCCAAATTCCTGCAGTAGAAAGCTGACGAATGGTCTCAGGGAGCTGTTTTCATCAAAAACAATGCTAATAAACCCACTCCACACTACCTGCCAGAACCACAAAGAAGAAGAACAAAGCTAGCAATTAAACAATGATTTTTTGCAGGATTTAGCAGCTTCAAGAGCCAAATATTTTTGGCTGGTGGAGACCAAATTTGGAGCTAAAAGGAAAGTGAACATAGCCAAGCAAACTCGTCTTTTCTTGTAAAACTTTAAGAAAACAAAATATGTTATTGTTGCATTAATAGTTTTTAGTGCAGCCCCGCAAGTGGAGAAGACAATCTATCAACCCAGGAGTTGGTGGAGACCAAAGTTGGAGCTAAAAGCAAAGTGAATATTGCCAAGAAAACTCTAACATGTCTTTCTGGTACAACTTTGTGAAACAAAAATAAGTCAAAGCTAGCAACTAAACAGTGAATACAGTGGAGCATTTAGCAGCTTAAAGAGCCAAATATTTCCCTCAGGAGGTGGTGGATACCAAAATTGGAGCTAAAAGAAAGTGAATTTTGCCAAGAGAATTTCTTTTCTTCTCTAGTACAGCAAAAATATGTCAGTATTGTGCTAATAGTTCGTAATGCAACACCCCCAAATGGCAAAAAAACCCTATTAACTCTTTAAACTCCAAGCAGTTTCTGGGTGGTTTGTTTGGGGCTCTGTTCCTGTAAATTTTCTCCAAATTCCTGCAGTGGAAAGCCGCCAAATGGTCTCGGGGGACTGTTTTCAGCAAAAAAAGCTCTAATAAGCCAACTCCACGCTAACTGCCCAGCACCGTAAAGAAGAAAAACAAAGCTGGCATATAAACACTGAATAAAGTGGAGCATTTAGCAGCTTAAAGAGCCAAATATTTCCCTCAGGAGGTGGTGGAGACCAAAATTGGAGCTAAAAGGAAAGTGAATATTATCAAGTGAACTCGTCTTTTCTGTACAACTTTGTGACATGAAAATATGTCAGAGTTGCATTCATAGTTTTTAGTGCATCCCCCTAGCTGGTGAAAAAATCTATCAACCCAGGAGGTGGTGGGGACCAAAATTGGAGCTAAAAGGATCAACCTTCTGAAGGGTGCCAAGCAGTTTTGGGATGTTGTTTTTTGTTTTGTTTTTAAAGCACCATCCCTGAAAGAGGGGAGCAGTTTTCAGCAAAAAAAAGTTGAAATAAACCCAATGCACACAATCTGCCCAGCACCCCAAAGGAGAAGGACGAACCTAGCAACTAAACGATGAACGTAATGAAGCCAAAGAGCCAAATATTTCTCTCAGGACCTGGTGGAGACCAAAATTGGAGCTAAAAGGAAAGTGAACTTAGCCAAGCAGACTCGTCTTTATGAGTACGACTTTGTGACATGAAAATATGCCAAAGTTGCATTTATAGTTTGTAATGCAGGCCCACAAGTGGAGACATAATCTATCAACCCAGGAGCTGGTGGAGACCAAAACTGGAGCTAAAAGGACAGTGAATGTTGCTTTTGTTTGTAGTACAAGTTTGTGAAATGAAAATATGTCTAAGCTAGCAACTAAATGGTGAACGTAGTGGAGCATCTAGCAGCTTAAAGAACCAAATATTCCCCTCGGGTGGGGGTGGAGACCAAAATTGGAGCTAAAAGGAAAGTGAACTTGGCCAAGCAGACTCATCTTTATGAGTACGACTTTGTGACATGAAAATATGCCACAGTTGCATTTATAGTTTGTAATGCAGGCCCACAAGTGGAGAAATAATCTATCAACCCAGGAGCTGGTGGAGACCAAAACTGGAGCTAAAAGGACAGTAAATATTGCTTAGCGAACTCAGAAACATTTTTAGTAATACAACCTTGTGGAATGAAAAGATGTCAAGTGGCCCCACGTGGCATAAAAATCTGTCAACCCTCTAAACTAAAAGCAGATTCCTGGTGGCTTTTTTTTCTTTTTTTTTGGTTCTGTCACATTTTTCCTCACTGTAGTCTCATTTTTCACTGCAGTGTAAAGTCTTGAACCTCCGTGGAAGCAGGACAATAACGGGATCCTTTCCAGTAAGACAAGCTGGTCCCTTGAGTGAAAACATGCAGAGCGACACGTAAAGAACCCGCCTGGCAGATATGAGCAGGACGACTCGCAGCAGCAATGTAGAGGGACACGGCTTGAGGTTGGGGAGGAATGGACTGAACAACACGAGAGGGGGTTTGAGTTGAGAAAAGAGAGAGTGGGGGGTAGCAGGCGTTGAGAGGTGAAGAGGAAATGCCTCTGGTTTCTGAATGAATTCAAAAATTCCCCCAGTGCTGTGTTTGCTTTAGGAGCAGGGTTGGTGCTTAAAGAGATAGCTCGGCCCAGAGAGGCTCGCATGTTGCTTTTCCACAACTATGCGCGACCAGCTTGAACATGTGGCATTGTTAGTAACGCCGGCGTGTGTTTCTCCGCCGTTTCCAGGTCGGCATCCTGCAGTACGGCGAGGTGGCGGTCCACGAGTGGTCCCTGAACGACTACCAGACCACACAGGAGGTGGTGGAGGCCGCCAAGAACATCAGCCGCCAGGAGGGACGGGAGACTCGCACTGCATACGCCATCCACATGGCCTGGTACTGCCGTCAATCTGCCTCTGGCCGCTCTCTTGTTCTGAAACATGTTGTAGGTTTGGCGCGCTGGCTGGAAACTGTCTGGCTGTTTAGATTTCGTGTAACATTCTTTGGAGGTTTTCTCGAAATACATCACTGTGTAATTTGTAGTTATAACGACAATCAGGCTTATTTTCTTCTCGTCTGTTCTCCTTTCTGACGGTATGTTCCAGACTCACCCAGCTATCGGGTAAAGATTAGTTTAAATAGTGAAACATAAAGCCGGTTTCCACTTGTGGGCCGCTCCAGGGCGACCTTAGCCTTTGCGCAAGTTCCGACCACAATAATTGTAGAAGCTTTTCAGGTCTGTTTTCAGGGGAGACAAAAGTATGCACTCCATCAACAACGGTTTACAGTTTCAGTCCATGTTTTACAGTGCAGATGTGCACATTTAAAGCAGTACTACAGTTTAAATCTGCATTTTACACTGCAGATTTGATAAACTACAGTAAAAAAATCAGGTTTTACAGTGTAGGTGTGCAGATTCAAAGCAGTACTACAGTATAAATGCAGGTTTTACAGTGTAGATGTGCAGATTTGAAACACTGCTACAGTTTAATCTGCATTTTACAGTGCAAATTGGAAAAACTATAGTAAAAATCCACATTTTGCAGTGCAGATTTGACACAGTACTACAGTATAAGACCACATTTTGCAGTGCAGATGTGCAGATTCAAAGCAGTACTACAGTATAAATGCAGGTTTTACAGTGTAGATGTGCAGATTTGACACAGTACTGCAGTATAAATCAACAATTTACAGTGCAGATGTGCACATTTAAAACAGTACCACGGTTTAAATCTGCATTTTACGCTGCAGATTTGACAAACTACCATAAAAATCCAGGTTTTACAGTGCAGATGTGCAGATTTGACAGGATACTACAGTTCAAATCTGCATTTTACAGTGTAGATGTGCAGATTCAAATCAGTACTACAGTCTAAATCTAGGTTTTACAGTGTTGATGTGCAGATTTGAAACACTACTACAGTTTAAATGCAGTTTTTACAGTGCAGATGTGCATATTTGACACAGCACTACAGTTTAATCTGCCATTTACAAGTACTGCAGTATAAATCAACATTTTACAGTGCAGATGTGCACATTTAAAGCAGTACTACAGTTTAAATCTGCAATTTACAGTGCAGATTTGACAAACTACAGTAAAAATCCAGGTTTTACAGTGCAGATGGGCAGATTTGACACAAAACTACAGTTTAAACCTGCATTTTACAGTGCAGATGTGCAGATTCAAAGCAGTACTACAGTTAAATTCACATTTTACAGTGCAGATGTGCAGATTTTACACAGTACTGCAGTATAAATCAACAATTTACAGTGCAGATGTGCAGATTTGACACAACACTACAGTTTAAATCTGCATTTTACAGTGCAGATGTGCAGATTCAAAGCAGTACTACAGTTTAAATGCAAGTTATACAATGCAGATGTGCAGATTTTACACAGTACTGCAGTAAAAATCCAGGTTGTACAGTGCAGATTCAAAGCAGTACTACAGTTTAAATGGAGGTTTTACAGTGCCGATGTGCAGATTTGACACAGTACTACAGTATAAATCCACATTTTACAGTGCACATGTGCAGATTTGAATATGCACACACATCTGGAGTTGGGTTCAGGAACTACTTTTTCTCATTGTTTTGTTGCACTCGGAGTTAACGTCACAGTAGAAGCTGTTGGTCTCTGCATGGCGATGGAAACCAAAAGGCTAAACGGGACGATGGAGGCAACATTCCTGTAAACGTTCCCCGAATTCCTGCATTGGAAAGTCGCCTAATGTTGTCAGAGAGCTGTGAGAACATAAAAAGCTGTAGTAAACCCACGACCTGCCCAGCATTAAACATCAGAGGGACGAAGCTAGCATCTAAACAGTGAATATAGTGGAAAGTTAGCAGCTTAAAGAGGCAGCTGTTTCCCTCAGGAGATGGTGGAGACCAAAATTGGAGCTAAAAGTAAATTGGCAAGTGAACTGTCAATTATAGAAGCAATTTCTGGGCTTTTTAAAGCTCCTGTTGCATTTTTCAAGTCCTGTACCTCCTTTATCCAACAGCTTTCCAACTTTCCACAGGTGTTATTATTTTTGGAAAAACGGGGGCTCTACATACGATAGATATTTAACAGTAACCTCTGCAAACTTCTGCTTTGCTCATCAGCTGTAGAAACATGTTCCACCATGCTGGATGTATCTTCGAACTACTTCCTCCTCTGTTCACTGTTTCTGAGCCGTGCTGCATTTATTTATTGATCCAGTAGGTTGGATTTTTGGAAACACTGCCTGCAGTTCAACCTGAAAACTTGCAGAATTTTTGCAACATAACTGTTAATTCCAGCTGAGCCAATCATGGCTTCTTAGTTGCTCCAAGGAGAGTAGAATTTTTTGTTTTTTACAGAATCTTGTTATATCAAATCAGTTTTTATTGGTAATTTTTTAAAGAACGAGACATGTAGAACACAGCGATTTTGATGAAATATCACAATCTTTTTACCCTAAATTTAATTAATAATCCCAATTAAATTACTAATCACACACCATTGGTTCAAATATCATCTGAAAGTTGAATATCTCAGTTATTTTTCTGTTTTTATTATTTTTAGTTATAATAAAAGGTGTAATTTTGGCGATTTTTTAAATCAAAAGACAACGTTTCTTTCAGACCTGCCGGTGTGTTTTTGGGTTCGGACAGTTAATGCAGGTGTTAAATAAAGAGGCTCAGTTCGGTTAATGTTATTTTAATGATTCTATACCAGTGGTTCGGGACCCAAAAGTGGGTCGCGAAGCCATTTTTAGAGAGTCGCAGTAGCATGCCCCCCTCATCCCCCCAAAAAGCAGTGGTGTAAAGTCTTTTATTTTGAAGGACGTGTTTCTTATGACACAGTTTGCTTTCAATAGCAGGATATTTAGTGGTGGTGACACCAGTAGTAGCCCACTATTAACCTCTAGATCTGTCTCTGCCAGCTTATTGGAGAAATTTAAGCTAAAACGTGGCAAAAATGAACCAAAATGTGCTCAGAATCTGTCAAAATGGACCAAAATATGCCCAAAACTAGGCAAAAGCATCCAAATAAACCAAAATGAGCAAAAAATAAGTCAAAATTTTCCCAAGTTGCATCAAAATGTGTTCAGACTCCACCCAAATAAACCTTAATCTGTTAACAGGAACAGCAAACTTCACACACACGGGTCACAACTGTTATTAATAGAGACGTAGAATCCACTCGTGGCTCCACCGGTGCCCAGTTTCTCCACACCTTCGTGACTTTTCTTCATGGAGGGTGTTTAAGCTGGAAACCTAAGTCTAAAGAAACAGAGCTGCAGGTGGAGGGTCGGCCTTAAAATATCTCTTCCTCCTGAAAATAAAATCCCTGCTTTATTAAAGTCAAACCCACATGGAGGCACCACACCCCGCCGCCGTTCACCCACACAGACTCACAGGTAATTGGAGAGTTCCTGTTTTCTGGTACATTTGAAGGTAAAAACGTCGGACGGGCTTTAGGAGGGGCGTTTAAAAGCCAGTTGAAAAGCAGCGACTGTAAATGGAGCCAGTAAAACGGGGAACAACTGTGGCTTTAAACCGGCCGTGATGAGAAATCCAGACAGCACCACCCCTACCTGCAGACTGTCACCTCTCTGTCAACACAGCTGGCCTCAGGAGTCATTTTCAAACCGGAGAAAGTCAAAATTCTTGTCGAGAAATCCGAAATATTGATTATTCGATGGCAAGAGGAGGAAACGTGACATTTAGGATTAAAATCACACATGCAAAAACACTTCAGATTAAATGTTTCATCAAGTAACACGCATTTGAATTAAATTAACACTGAAAGAGATTCATTCAAAGCAGTGCTACAGTTTAAATGCAGGTTTTACAGTGCAGATGTTCAGATTAGACACAGTATGACAGTTTAAATCTACTTTTTGCAGTGCAAATGGGCAGATTTGAAGCAGTACTGTTGTTTAAATATACACTTTTTACAGTGCAGATTAGCAGATTTGAAGCAGTACTGTTGTTTAAATCCACTTTTTACAGTGCAGACTAGCAGATTTGACGCAATACTACAGTAAAGATCCGCGTTATAGTGCAGATGTGCAGATTTGACACGGCTTAAATCCATATTTTGCAGTGCAGATGTGCAGATTTGGAAAAAGTACTACAGTTTAAATTTAGTTTTTGCAGTGCAGATGTGCAGATTCAAAGCAGTATTGCAGTTTTACCTACCTTTTGCAGTGCAGATGTGCAGATTTGATACCATACAACAGCCTAAATCTAGTTTTCAGTGCAAATGTGCAGATTTGATACAGTACTACAGTTTATATGGACTTTTTACAGTGCAGATGGGCAGATTTGACACCGTACGACAGTTTAAATCTACTTTTTACAGTGCAGATATGCAGATTTAAAACAGTACTACAGTTTAAATTTAGTTTTTGCAGGGCAGATGTGAAGATTTGACACAGTACTACAGTTAAAATCCACATTTTACAGTGCAGGTGGGCAGATTCAAAGCAGTACTATGATCTAAATCCAGGTTTTACAGTGGGGATGTGCAGATTTGAACCACTACTGTTGTTTAACTCCCGTTTTTACAGTGCAGATGTGCAGATTTGAATCTGTACTGCACTTTAAATTCATATTTTGCAGTGCAAATGGTCAGATTTGACACCATACAAAAGTTTAAATCTAGTTTTTGCAGTGCAGATGTGCAAATTTGACACAACACTGCAGTTTAAATCCATTTTACAATGCAGATGGGCAAATTTGAAGCAGTACTATAGTTTAATTCCAGGTTTTACAGTGCAGATGTGCAGATTTGAAGCATTAGTACAGTTTAATTCCAGGTTTTACAGTGCAGATGTGCAGATTTGAAGCATTAGTACAGTTTAAATCCACATTTTACAGTGCAGATGGGCAGATTTGAAGCATTAATACAGTTTAAATCCACATTTTACAGTGCAGATGGGCAGATTTGAAGCAGTACTATAGTCTAATTCCATGTTTTACATTGCAGATGGGCAGATTTAACACAGTGCTACAGTATAAATCCACATTTTACAGTGCAAATGTGCAGTTTTGAAGCAGTACTACAGTTTAATTCCAGGTTTTACAGTGCAGATGTGCAGATTTGAAGCATTAGTACAGTTTAAATCCACATTTTACATTGCAGATGGGCAGATTTGACACCGTACGACAGTCTAAATCTACTTTTTGCAGTGCAGATGGGCAGATTCAAAGCAGTACTACAGTATAAATGCAGGTTTTACAGTGCAGATGTGCAAATTTGACATAGCACTACAGTTTAATTTTGCATTCTACAGTGCAGATTGGACAAACTATAGTAAAAATCCAGGTTTTACAGTGCAGATTTGACACAATACTACAGTATAAGTCCACATTTTGAAGTGTAGATGTGCAGATTTGAAGCAGTACTATAGTCTAATTCCAGGTTTTACAGTGCAGATGGGCAGATATGGGCGCTGGCAGCGGGCAGGAAGACCGTCGGGGTATAAAAACAGTGAGATTAGCTGAGCTGGACTTGGCGGCTGCTGGCTCAGCAGGGCTGCAGGTGTGGCAGCGACTGACCCGGCCCAACGCTGCAGCTGTGAAAATACCGAGACAGTCCAACACCTTCTCACACGTCTAACTCTCCACCTTCTAACTGTCCTTCCACGGAGCCGACGTTCGTTCGCCTCATGTCCGACCTCCGACCTTTACCCCGACCTTGTCCTTATTATAAACTTGACCCTGAACCCGAGCACTTCGCTAAAATAGCTCCTAAACGAACCAACAGGAGACTTTTAAACTGTTCTGTCTCTTTCTGGAGGCTAATATGGCAAAACAAATAACATATTTCGACCTGTCTGACCTGAGATTTGATTATTTTGGGAGTTAAATTAACTTCCTCACCCCTGTTGGTTGGAATAAACCACCCAATCTACTGTCAAGTGTTGAATTTCAAGTATTTAAGAGGATAAAGTTTAATAATAGTGTCACTAGGAGCTGAGCGAGGCTTTACAAATCTCAAATAAAGGCTGTTAGATCATATGAAAAAGACAAATTTAAACCGCTGGCAGGTTTAAAAGACATGATGTGTTAAAAAAAATGACAAAAAACTCCATTTATTAGGACAAGAAATGGTTAAAACAGGAAAAATCAACAGTATTGAACTAATTAAATGTGACTTTTAGGATAAAATAACCAAATCTATGTGTAAAAGCATAATACTTCATAAAAAATCACTTTATTCTGCATGTCTCATTTTAAAATTTGCCAAAAAATAAACGCTTTGCTTTAGAAAGATTCTGTAAAAAACAAAAAATTCTGGGATCCTCGGAGAAACTGGGAAACCATGACTGACTCATCTGTGACCAACAGGCATGCCGCAAAAACTCTGCAAGTTTTCGGGAGTCGTCTGTGATTTATTCTTCCATCTGAAATCAAATCAAAGCGTAAAACCGTGATATTCTAAAATCACTTCATTTGACTTGTCTCATTTTAAAAATTTGTGAAAAATAAATAATTTCTGGGAACCATATTTTGTAAAAACCAAAAAATTCTGCACTCCTTGCCACAACTGAGAAAGTATTGGTGACTCAGCTGCAACAAAAAGTCACATGATAAAAATTCAGGGACTTTTTCGGCTGAACTGCAGGCAGTGTGTTGATTCTAATTAAACATTTAAATAGTTAATTATCTATATTATGTGGAGCTTCTTTTTTTTCCAGTGTTGGTATCACCTCTGGGCTCTTCAGTCAACATGTACGACATTTCTCCAAAGAAATTCAACTTTCCTGCTTTCTTTTATTATGGTTTCTGTCTTTCTAACTGTGTCCGACTGACAGAAGACATTTCTGAGTTGTCTCAGATTATTCTACACATCTTATTAAAAAAAAAAAATTGACAAAAATAAATAGTTTGCATAAGCCAGATTTGGTAAAAACACAAAAATTCTACACACCATGCTGCAACTAAAACACTATTGGTGAGTCGGCTAAAACCAAAAGTCACATTACAAAAATTCAGGGACTTTTTTCGGCTGAACTGCAGGCAGTGTATTGACTCGAATTAAACATGTAAATAGATAATTATCTACAGCATGTGGAGTGTCCATATGATTTTTTCCAGTTTTGGTGACAGCTCTTAAATTAACACAGACTTCTATTTTTATAATAACAAATCGCCCCTTTTCCCTTTTTTAATTGTGCCCTACTGACAGAAGACATTTCTGAATTCTCTCAGATTATTCTGCACATCTCATTTTAAAAAAATCGCCAAAAATTAATAGTTTTCAGAAACCAGATTCTGTAAAAGCACAAAAATTCTGCGGTCCTTGCTGCAAATGAAAAGCTATCAGTGACTCGGCTACAACCAAAAGTCACATTACAAAAATTCAGGGAATTTTTTTCGGCTGAACTGCAGGCTGTGTATTGATTCTAATTAAACATGCAAATAGTTAATTATTTTTAGCATGTGGAGCTTCCTTTTTTTCCAGTTTTGATGACTCCTCTGGAATCCACACGTACAACAGGTTTCTATTTTTGTAATAAAAAATCGCCCCTTTTCCTGTTTTTTTACTGTACCCTACTAACAGAAGACATTTCTGAGTTCTCTCAGATTATTCGACATGTCTCATTTAAAAGAAAATTGCCAAAAATAAATAGTTGGCAGAAACCAGATTTGGTAAAAACATAAAAATTCTGCACTCCTTGCTGCAACCAAGAAAGTATTAGTTACTCACCTGCGACTAAAAGTCAAATTACAAAAATTCGGGGACTTTTTTTTGGCTGAACTGCAGGCTGTGTATTGATTAGAATTAAACATGCAAATAACTAATTATTTTAAGCATGTGGAGCTTCATTTTTTTCCAGTATTGGTGACAGCTCTTGAATCCACATGTACAACAGTTTTCTATTTTTATAAGAACAAATCGCCCCTTTTCCCTTTTTTAAAATTGTGCCCTACTGACAGAAGACATTTCAGAGTTCTCTAAGATTATTCTACACGTCTCATTCAAAAAAATGTAAAAAAAATTGCCAAAAAATTAATAGTTTGGAGAAACCGGATTTGGTAAAAATACAAAAATTCTGCACTCCTTTTTGCAATCAAGAAAGTATTAGTGACTCAGCTGCGACTGAAAGTCAAATTACAAAAATTCGGGGACTTTTTTCGGCTGAACTGCAGGCAGTGTTTACACAAAGCAGAGAGGCGACAAGCATGGAAACAGAAAACTTAAATAATAAAATATCAATGGAATGTAGAGCCTTCAGTTTTTTCTCAGTGTTGGTGACGAAAAATGTTGGACATGTTAATTCCACGTTTATTCGATTTCTTTAAAATATATAATCGAAGAAATTCAACTTCTGTTTCTTCATTCTGTCTCCTTCTTCATGGTTGTTCTGTTTCCATGGAGGTGCATGACTTTATACAGCAGAGAAAAATGAACCACAGTGAAGAAAAATGGAGCAAAAAGTGTCCAGAAACTGCTTTTGAACTCAGAGGCCTCATGTAAATGTTCCACCAAAGCAAACCCCCCGTCGCTATTTAGGAGGGGCACCAGCGCTGCATCCCGGGCTGCACCGGTCTTAATATTTCACTACTGCAGTGAAAAATGAGCGAAAGAAGCTGCAGAGGGTTGATCATGAATACCGTGTGAGCTTGTTTAGCTTGAATCCGACACATGAAGCCGGGAACAGCTGCTTTCCGCAAACTGAGAAATCTAAAAATGCAGTTTGCTTTAATGACCGTGAGGCTTTTTGCTCCATGCGACCTGGAGTTGCTCTTAATGCGTGTTGGGGGGAGAAATGTCGGTTTGGACGTCGAACGCGAGGCAGTGAAAATACCCAAGAGCGGCTTTGTTTTGATTGTCGGAGAAGTCTTGACCCGAAGCTGAACTCCCAGAGGACTCGGCGGTCGGACGCTAAGCCCTGCTAGCGCTTTATGTATTTACATCTGCTCCAGTGTGCTAAAAATAGCCCCCAGGATCTGGCTTCTCGGGGCGTTTAAACGACGGCTGATTCGAACCCAGACTCTCCGACGGCTTCATTAACATGAAACGACCCTGCAGAGCTGGATTAGCCGCCGATCAGCGCGCCGCTCCGCCCGTCTGCTGCTGCGACTCCATAAACCGGGCCGTAAACGCAGCCAGGCCTCCCAATTAGCGCCGCTCACTTTCCCCGCTCTTTCATCTTCCTCCTTTCTCATCTCCGTCCTCCTTTCATCCGTCCGCCGTGTGTTTCTACTTTCCCAAACCCTCCCTTCCCACCTGCTTGTGTCTCGTCTCGTCGTGTTTCCTGACCTCGGCCGTCTCCTGGTCCGGTTTCGTCCGCCGGGTTTCGACCGTCGGAGCAGCAGAACCAGCGCCTGAAGAGAAATGATGGTTCTTTAGTGGTTCCTCTGAAGACTGTCTGGTTCTTTTATCGCCAAATTAAGGGCGTCTTTATTCCGTGGACGGTTTTTATGAGCACTGTTTTAAAAAAGAGTAATAAAAGGTGGAAAATCTTCCAGTCAGGGTTGCAGAAAAACTGTTTAAAACAAACTGTGGGATGGTGCAGCGTTAAAAAAACTATAAAAACAGTGAATATAAAGGCAAATGTCTGTAAAAGAATATTATAAATATATGAGTTAAATAGAAAAAAACTAATTTTATTTAAAGAAAACAAAAGGTGACATGTTAGGATCAAAAACTGTAAAAGAAGAAATTAACATTTAAATTTTTTTTTACAGTTTTGTTTGTTTTTTTTAAGGTTAACATGTAAATTAATGCTTTTACTCCCTGTGATCTGTAAAATATCAGTAAACTAATGTTAAAAACTGCTAAATTAAAATAAAAAGATTTACAGTGAAGTTTTTTTAAAGTACTAAAGGATGTAGATTTTTACAGTCAGCATGTAAATTAGTATTTTTTTTCGATGATTTTGTCTTTAATTTAACAAAAAAGTAAATAAATTGTAAATACTGAGGACGTTATTTCCAGTTTTGGCCTGTTTTTTACGGTTATCATGTAAATTAATGCTTTTTCTGCTGCTGTGATTTAGTAGCTGCTATTTGTAAATTAACAAAACACAGGAAATCTGTAAAATATCAGTAAACCAATGTTAAAAACTGATAAATTTAAATAAAAAGATTCACTGAAGTTTTTTTAAAAGTGCTGAAGGTTGTATTTTTTTACAGTCAACATGTAAATTAGTATTTTTTTCTATGATTTTGTCTTTAATTTAACAAAACAATTAAAAATTGTAAATACTGAGGACATTATTTACAGTTTTGGCCTGTTTTTTAAGGTTAACATGTAAATTGATTTAGTAGCTGCTATTTATAAATTAACAAAACACAGAAAATCTGTAAAAAAAAAAACAAAAAAAACAAACAAACTAAATACACTGAAAACAGTTTAAAAACTTTATTTATTTATTTTTTTACAATGAGGTTCTTTAAAGTACTAAATGTTGTCGCTTTTTTACAGTCAACATGTAAATTAATGCTTTTTACTTCTGGGATTCAGTAGCTACTATCTGTAAATTAACAAAACGCCGCAAATATATAAAATATCAGTTAAATATCCGTTAAATGGCGGCGCTAGCGATTTAGCGCTAGCTCCGCCATTTAACGGAGCTAGCTAAATCGCTACTTTGCTTTCTGGCAAAGCTAAAGTAACAGAAAACCTCCAAACCTCCCCAAAAACGTCCCCAAAAGCAGCCGAACACTAGCGATGTAGCGCTAGCGGCGGAGCTAGCGGCACCACAAGGTCCCTCCAAAGGGACAAATAAACCCCACGCTGGTGAAAAGTCCACTGTGAAATAGTGAACAATGTGAGCCAAGCAACGTTTGGACCCCACAGTGGGTCTTCATCAGGCCACGGCACACAGCAAGGTCTGCTAACAGTGAGCTAACACTAGAGCTTTAGATACCAGATCCTTCCTCATCACAAGTCAGATGGGTCACGGAGCCAAAACCAACAGGAAGTAGAGAAATAAGTTTTCCACGGGTGTATTTTAATTTAAATTTCCATTTACAAACACATCTAATTAAATCGGATAACAGATAATGGATAATGAATTAGGGCCTGTTTTCCGTTTATCATTTTGTATCATCACTGAAAAAAACGGGAAACGGTTTATTTTTCGTTTTTATTTTGAAATCTCAAAATAAGAAAACGAATGGCCGCGACGTACACGGACCATCTGGTAACTAAAGCTCCAGTGTTAGCTCACTGTTAGCAGACCTTGCTGTGTGCCGTGGCCTCATGAAGACCCACTGTGGGGTCCAAACGTTGCTTGGCTCACATTGTTCACTATTTCACAGTGGACTTTTCACCAGCGTGGGGTTTATTTGTCCCTTTGGAGGGACCTTGTGGTGCCGCTAGCTCTGCTGCTAGCGCTAAATCGCTAGCGTTCGGCTGCTTTTGGGGACGTTTTTGGGGAGGTTTGGAGGTTTTCTGTTACTTTAGCTTTGCCAGAAAGCAAAGTAGCGTTTTAGCGCTAGCGGGGAGCTAGCGCTAAATCGCTAGTGCTAAATCACTAGCTCCTTTAAATGGCGAAGTCAGACGGGTCATGGAGCCAAAACCAACAGGAAATAGAGAAATAAGTTTTCCACGGGTGTATTTTAATTTTAATTTCCATTTACAAACACATCTAATTAAATCAGATAACGGATAATGGATGATGAATTAGGGCCCATTTTCTGTTTTTCATTTTGTATCATCACTGAAAAAAACGGAAACGGTTTATTTTTCGCTTTTATTTTGAAATTTCAAAATAAGAAAACAAATGGCCGCGACGTACACGGTCCGTTTGACTTCTTCTTCTCTGTTTTATTTATCTTCCAGGTCTTTTCTCGTCTCATTTGTTTGCTTCTCCTCCTCCTCCTCCTCCTGTGTAATTTGCAGGCCTCTTCGGGGGAAACGCTTGTTTTTAACTCTGAGTTTCTTGCGGCTGACCACGAGGTTATATTTATCCCGGGGCTGGAGCCGGGCCTGAAAATGACTGAGCTCCCTCTCACTGCTTCGCTGTGCTGCTGGTCAGGTCTGAGAACAGGTTTCCTGCCGACCAGCAGGGCGCGGCTCGACTGTTTGTCATTTAGGTTTCCCCTCAGGATCGCAGCAGCAGCATCCGATGGGAATGCACAGATGCGGTCGCTGCGTTCGGTGACACATGCCAGCTGCATGCGATGACCAGCGGTGCAGCCGGTGTCCGTGTGTCACCGGTGACTCTGGTGCAGCTGTGGAAAGTCCAGCTGTGATTTTATTGCCCCTGATGAGAAGAAGCTCGGTGTTTTTCCAGCTTCTGGTTTTCTCACAGAAGCTCTCGGTGTTGTATGTCATCCTCCCCAGAACGTTTATTTGACATAGTGGAGAGATAAGTGACTGGATACTCCTTCGTCTCCCACCTTTCACTCGTTTCGTCGTTTTATTTTCACTCCTCTTCCTCGCTCGCCCTCGGTCTCAACCCTCTGAACTCCAGCTGGGTGTTTTTTTCATTCGCTCCTCTCGCGTTTTTCCTCACTGTGGTTCAGTTTTTCACCAACTTTCGCACCTCTATGGAAACAGAACAACCACGAAGACAGAGGGAGAGCTCAGTGAAACACAGCTGGAGTGACAGACGGTTTAAACACGGCCTGCAGTTCAGCCGAGTCCTGCCAAAAAAAAGTCCCTGAATTTTTGTGATGTGAGTGTCGGTCACAGATGGCTCAGTCAAGCGTCCCTGCACGTGGCGGCCATTCGTTTTCTTATTGTGAGATTTCAAAATAAAAACGAAAAATAAACCGTTTCCCGTTTTTTTTTCAGTGATAATAAAAATGAAAAACAGAAAACGGGCCCTAATTCATTATCCATTATCTGTTATCTGATTTAATTAGATGTGTTTGTAAATGGAAATTAAAATTAAAATACACCCGTGGAAAACTTATTTCTCTACTTCCTGTTGGTTTTGGCTCCGTGACCCGTCTGACTTCTGATGAGGAAGGATCTGGTATCTAAAGCTCCAGTGTTAGCTCACTGTTAGCAGACCTTGCTGTGTGCCGTGGCCTGATGAAGACCCACTGTGGGGTCCAAACGTTGCTTGGCTCACATTGTTCACTATTTCACAGTGGACTTTTCACCAGCGTGGGGTTTATTTGTCCCTTTGGAGGGACCTTGTGGTGCCGCTAGCTCCGCCACTAGCGCTAAATCGCTAGCGTTCGGCTGCTTTTCGGGACATTTTTGGGGATGTTTGGAGGTTTTCTGTTACTTTAGCTTTGCCAGAAAGCAAAGTAGCGATTTAGCTAGCTCCGTTAAATGGCGGTGCTAGCGCTAAATCGCTAGCGTTCGGCTGCTTTTCGGGACGTTTTTGGGGAAGTTTGGAAGTTTTCTGTTACTTTAGCTTTGCCAGAAAGCAAAGTAGCAATTTAGCACTAGCGGCGGAGCTAGCGCTAAATCACTAGCTCTGCCATTTAGCGGAGGATCTAGCAATTTAGCGCCTCTTCAGAAGTCAGACGGGTCACGGAGCCAAAACCAACAGGAAATAGAGAAATAAGTTTTCCACGGGTGTATTTTAATTTTAATTTCCATGAAACACATCTAATTAAATCAGATAACAGATAATGGATAATGAATTAGGGCCCGTTTTCCGTTTTTCATTTTGTATTATCACTGAAAAAAAGGGGAAACGGTTTATTTTTCGTTTTTATTTTGAAATCTCAAAATAAGAAAACGATTGGCGGCGACGTGCACGGACCGTCATGGCTTCCCAGTTGCTCTGAGGATCCCAGAATTTTTTGTTTTTTACAGAATCTTTTTAAATCAAACTCTTTATTTTTTAGGCAAATTTTCAAATCAAATATTCAGAATAAAGTGTTTTTTAATGACATATTACACTTTTACACATAGATTTGGTTATTTTTTCCTAAAAGTCACATTTAATTACTTCAATGACTGTTGATTTTTCCTGTTTTTGCAGATTCTTGCCCCATTAAATGGTGTTTTTTGGTGTCTTTCAAACCTGCCAGCAGTTTAAATTTGCCTTTTCCACATGATTTAATAGTCTTTGTTTGACATTTGTAATGTCTCGCTCAGCTCACACTAATAACTTCTCAGTTGCTGAAGGGAGCACAGAGTTTTTAGCTTTTTACAAAATCTGGTTACTGTAAATTATTTATTTTTGGCAATTTTTTAAAAATGAGACATGTGGAATGAAGTGATTTGATGTAATATCACGGTTTTAAATGACAGGTGATTGATTCAAGGGCTTCTGGAAAGTTGGACAGTTGCACAGGTAGGATGACGGACATCCTGATAAAGAAAAAAAAGTTGAATTACTTTGGTTTTTTATTTTACAAAAAACAACAAAGCAAATATTAATGTACAGAAATAATAATAGAAAACAAATGGTGGCCCTACGTACTGTATATATTTTACTACTTTCCTTTTTTTTCCAGACGACCTCTATCTGCTTTTTTGCGTACACTGCCTGCAGTTCAGCCAAAAACTCCCTGAATTTTTGCCACCTGACTGTCGGTCACAGCTGAGTCAGTTGTGGCTTTAAAGTTGCAAGAAGGAGCACAGAATTTTTTGTTTTTTACAGAATTTGGTTAAATCAAGCGGCTTATTTTTGGCGATTTTTTAAAAATAAGACCTGTAGAATAAAGCGATCGGATGATGTGTTCAAGCGCCATCGGAAAGCGGAGAAGTCTTAAGTTTCTCTTTGTTAAATGGTGTCCTCTCGGCAATTATTTTTGTTGTTTTGTGCTGCTTTTGTAAAAGATAACATGTCTTTAAAGCCTTCTGATGGGTTTTCTGGTTCCTGAAATAAGAATCAGTTTTATTGCTGAGTAGGTTTTCACATACGAGGAATTCAACGTGGTGTTTGGAGCGCTGCAGTAAACGCTGACAAGAAGAGGTTTTAAAGGATGAAAAAGACAGCAAGTGTTCCCGAGGAGTTTTAGTTATAATAAAAAATGGTAATAAAAGGACGTGTTTAGATTAATCTGTGTGTCTTTGTGTCTTTACAGCACCGAGGCGTTCAGTGCTGAGCGAGGAGCGAGGGACGGAGCCACCAAAGTGATGATCGTGGTGACCGACGGGGAATCTCACGATGGCGAGGAGCTTCCAGACGCTCTGGCAGAGTGTGAGAACAGAAACATCACCAGATACGCCATCGCTGTGAGTATTTTATCAAGCCTGGACTGGAGTTAGATTCTCAGACTGAAGCAGCCCCGGATGCAGCGCTGGTGTCCCGATAAGTAGTTAACACGTACATGCAGCCTCTGAATTTGAAAGCAGTTCCTGGACATGTTTTGCTCCATTTTTTCTTCACTGTGATTCATTTTTCAATGCAAAATAAAGTCTTGCATCTCTATGGAAACAGAACAACCATGAAGAAGGAGAGAGAATGAGGAAACTGCAAAAAAACCCCGAAAGAAAACAAAAGATGAAAGTTGAATTTCTCAGATTATATATTTTCCAGAAATCGAATCAACCTGGAAGCTTCATGTCCAGCATTTGTCCAAGTTCCCACAAATGTTATCAACACTGGAAAAATAAATGAAGGTTCCACATACTACAGATATTTAACTATTCATATTTTTAATCTGTTTCAATGCTCTTCTCCTCTGTGCTTTGTGGAAACACTGCCTGCAGTTCAACCGAAAAGTCCCTGAATTTTTGTAAAGTGACTTTTTGTCGCAGCTAAGTCACAAATAGCTTCATGTTTGTGGCAAGGAGGGCAGAATATTTTGTTTTTTAGCAAATCTGGCTGGTGCAAACTATTGATTTTTGGTGATTTTTTTGAATGAGACATGTCGAATACAAATAATTCTAAAGAAGTGTCATGGTTTTAAGTGTAGATTTGGTGTCAGATGGAACAACAAGTCACCGATGACTCATTCAAGGAACATTAGAAAGTCGAACATCAGGCATTTTTTTCTGTTTTATGACATAAATCATAGCAAAAAGGGAGAAATGAGACTCTACATTCTATATATATTTAACTATTCACATTTTAAATCTGTTTCCATGCTCGTCTACTCTGTGCTTTGTGGAAACACAGCCTGCAGTTCAACCGAAAAAGTCCCTGAATTTTTGTAAAGTGACTTTTTGTCACAGCTAAGTCACAAATAGCTTCATGCTTGTGGCAAGGAGTGCAGAATTTTTTGTTTTTTAACAAATCTAGCTGGTGGAAACTATCTATTTTTGGTGAATTTTTTAAAAGAGACATGTAACTAAAATAATTCTAATGAATATCATGGTTTCAAGACGGAACAACAAGTCACAGATGACTCATTCAAGGAGCACTAGAAAGTCAAAAATCAGACAATTCCTTCTTATTTTATAAATTCTTGTTCTGATAAACTGTGTTAGTTTGCATGTAAGTAAAATACAGTTAGAATGCCATAAATCATAGCAAAAAGGGAAAAATGAGACTCCACACTCTATAGATATCTAACTATTTACATTTTAAATCTGTTTCCATGCTTGTCTACTCTGTGCTCTGTGGAAACACTGCCTGCAGTTCAACCTAAAAGTCCCTGAATTTTTGTAAAGTGACTTTTTGTCGCAGCTAAGTCACAAATAGCTTCATGTTTGTGGCGAGGAGTGCAGAATTTTTTGTTTTTTACCAAATCTGGCTGGTGCAAACTATCTGTTTTTGGCTAATTTTTTAACGAGCCATGTAGAATAAAATAATTTTGATTTAATATTATGATTTTAAGCTCAGGTTTGATGATTTATTTTTTTAGATGGAGCATCCCATCACAGATTATTTGGTTCAATAACATCAGAGAGTTGAAAATCTGAGAAATATTTCAGTTTTTACAGTTTCCGGCTCTGATAAATGGTGTAAGTTTGGCATTTTTTCCAGAATATAACATGCCTTTGAGACATACAAGTGTTTTTTGGTGGTTAAAAGAAGCAACATTTGCATGCAAACAGTGACTGGTTCTGACAGAATCATGAGACGATCTCTGGCTTTTATTTGATGGCTTTACCGTCTCATGGAGCTCCTTCTGCCCCGTCTGGTAAAACTATTGCAGGAAACCCTCACACAGCGAACCTCCACTGCCGGCAGGGTGTGTAGAACATCCCTGACATTCCTTTTACATTGTGTGAGTGTGGTGCAGCGACTAAACACACCCAGAAGCAACCGCGCAGCATCGCCGCCGCCGCTCCCCCAGAAATAACAGCTCCAAATTGCCAAATGAGCCCCTTCGGGTCGACTGAAATAGCCGACTGGGAACAAAAACTCTTCCCCGGCGGCTCCGCCCGACCCCCGCAGCACCCCGATGGTTGGAGATTCTGGACTCTGGCTGGAGACCCTCCCTGGACC